>OU015490.1:10593465-11193465 GCA_907164885.2 Dolomedes plantarius
CATTCCTCCTGAACAGCTTTCCAGAGTCCTGTAAGGGTTTTGGGACGACGTTTGGATAATGCAGATTTTAAAAGTCCGAAGCACAAAAATCCATAGGTGATACATCGGAAGATTTAGTAGGAATATCAGTGAAGGGTATGACCTTCACTGATGGCCTTCACAGGGTATGGGCTTCAGAGGAAATTTACAGTGGATTTTGATGTGTGACTGCTAGCTTTGTCCTGATGGAGTCTCACAGATTGATGGCACTGTGGGTAAAGCGATGGTATTTCATTCAGAAAAATTGGCGATAAAATATGTTCCTGATAGTATTTGGAGTTAATCTTGACATTTTTTTCCACTCTATTTATTTTTAACTTGCCATTATAAGAAAAAACAGCAACAATCATGAATCCCTTAGAAAAACTTTCTTTCGATTCTTTGAACCATGCACTTAAATTTTTTTCTCCCCTTTTATGATAATAAATGGCTCTTTTTTTGTTGCAATCATTTAAATACACTCATGATTCATCTATTGTGACAATTTTTTACCATTTTTCTTTGGATAAGTGTTTCTCATATAGAATTCTGCAGCGTGTCCTGCGTTCAGCGATATGATTTGGAAGAAGACGATGCACATTGAGTGTTTTCGCTTTCTTAAGATTTAAATCAACGTTTATCATTTTGTTTACAGTGGACACCGAACATTTTAATGATTTTGCAACTGTCCTTTGACTAGGGGGATTTTCTTTTAACATTAAACAACGTACCTTTGCAATAGTCTAAGATGTCCGTTTTTTCCTTGGATACTTGTTTGGAATTTTTGTCCCCCTTGAGGCTCCAATTTGATGTTTTTTTCCTTTCTTGTTGACGATATTACCTATCGACGCTTTAGATATCACACAACCATGACTCTCACATCGTTTTTGGATAACGGAGTATGCATATTTCTCTTCGGAAAGAGCATAAATGTAGCCTTCGAACCACTGCTTTGTTAAAAACGCTATTTTGAATAAAAACAAAACTTTCAAGCTGCAGACGATAATTTTGACTTTTAAAAACATAGTACAATTGCAATTATTTCTTTTGCAGCAAACGATTTTTTATTACCGCTTACCAAAATCGTCTAAAAAATGTGCGAACAGCCTCTGTATTCTGCCGATGCCTCTTACGACATCTTTCTAGATTTTTTCCGTAGTTGGGGCACACAACCTTGAAAACTTCAAAAAATCGATTTTTGGTTTTTGCTATATTATGATGTTTGGGGCATTTCGGAACAATATACAAAAGCCGCATAAAAAATTAACAATATTTCCCGAGTTATGACAATTTATGTGAATCTCACCCTGGTGCCATGGCCATGTATATTCCAACTTTAACTTCAGTTTTCTCAAATATGTAAATTTTTTGATTACGCGCGCTGTTACTTCCAAACTATGTGTGCTATTCACACAAGATTTTTTATCAGATTTGTATTTTAAGCTTCTTTACATACTAAAGCCAAAAAAAATAATAAAAAAGCCCAATAAATTTGTAAAAAAAAATTTTACACTTGAAAATGTTTAAAAAATTGCTAAATTTTAATTTTTTTTAAATTTTATATAAATTTTTCAATTTAAACTATATTTTTGTATAATTTTTGGTTTTGAATTAAACTTGAGTATATTATTAATTTAATTTGACCAAAAAATAGTTTCTGTAAGCAGATTTCTTAATTTTATAATGAGCGAAACATGCAATGATTTTTTCCCCTTTTTAGAAATGTGTACATTTAAAAATAAAATCTAAAAATTATTTATGGATTTACAAGTTCTATTTTTGTATAAAATATAACTGAAGAATTGTAATTTTGATATAAAACCCAAAAATTATATATATATATATTAATATTATTGGAGTTTCAGTAGCTCGAATTTGATCATGTTTACGGTCATTTCAGTGTAGTCAAAGGTAGTGTGCCCCCTTAACCCCTTTTTATCCAACGGTTTGATGAATTTTGCATTTATGGTTTGCCCATATAGACAATCACGTCCAATGCAAATAGTTATTAATTTCTAGCTATTCCAATGCACCAGATAGGGCCTGATATAGCAACCAAGTCCTTCCGGGATTGTGTTCCTACCGGTAAATAGCCTGACACCACAATTTAGAGCGAGCAACCTCACTGGCGAAAACTTGTGGGATCGTACCGTCTCCCACCCTGTCTGAACTTACCGGAGGACTTTCCTGTCTACATATTTAACGTGCCCATATCCGGCCCAGACACAGAGGTATTTAATGCGGTTGTCCGAATTCGAACCGAGCGCCTTCAAATGCGAAGTTAAACGCGCTACCACAGAACTACTCCGGACCCATTAATAGCTGTTCATCACGCCAAGGAATAGCTATTAGCTCGAAACTAATCGTCCCCCTAATTCCTTTATGTGGAAATTAGGAAGCTATGTGCTCTTGTTCCAATTAGAGTCAACTCAATCATCGATTTCTCCTGGCTATAATATACTCGCGCCGGTTTTCGTCGAGATTCTCACAATATAACATGTGTTCTCTGTTTTAATGTGGCAGAGGAGGGTTATTAACCGACAAATGAAAAAAAACTAAAAAATGTCTGTTAGATTTACAAGTTTATTTAGCTTTGTTAATCTAACTATTTGAATTTACTATCAATTATAAAATAAACTAAAAATGAAGCTTTATATTTTCATATTTTTTACTGTAAATGTATGTGTACTGTTAACTCGAATAATTACACCATGCTCTAAATACTATATATGCATTATATTATATTTTGCACATGTAGCGAATTCCTTTTACTTCTCTTACCGAAAGAAGGACGTGCAAGATACCCATATTTTTTACTCCGTTACTCGGCTTTTAAACAGATACATCTGCTACTTGCGCCACGTTTCCCGACCTCTACAACCTTGTTTTCTTTTACTCGGTGGAAGGTGAGTGACGCTTTTAAAACGGAATTTATTGAAGGAGAACTATTGGAAAGCTAATTTTAAAAAATATGGGCTACAGACAAAAAATAATAACCCAAAGCCTCCCAATGGGTGTAACATAACATAGTGCTAAAAGCCATGGAACAAACTAAGGTTTTTTGATTTGTTTAATATTATTTCCTATTCTTTTCAAGTTATTTACTTATGGTGAAGTCATTGACCAAATGTGAAAAGGTAAAAAGGCCATTTGATTAAGTACGAGTAATAACAAGTTTGTTTTATCTAGTTTGCGTTTAAAATATTGATCAAAATGTGACAATTGTACACCTACTTGCAAAATATCATATAGTTCTCCATGGACACTTCATCACATAACTCTTAACCTTATATTACAATTCTCTCAACAATTCTTTATTATATGTTATGTCAGCAAGACTTTCGATTTACTGATTGTAAATCCCCAGTGGCTTTCCCTCCTTCGTAGAATGGTTGTTACGCTCTTAAATTTTTTAGATGATTGAGTTTCTGCATGGGTAAAAATCGTACATACTTCGATTTGCCCTCCTCTCATGTAAATAATCGTACACTTCAAAAGTCTCATTTTAAATAATCTATGAAATCCAAAAATTTTGAAGACCGTCCCGGTAGTGGTAAGTTATGGAAGGTAATGTCTATTGAAACTTAGCAGATTATAAAGAAAATTAACCTTCCAGCATGCGCACTCAGCAATTTTACATGAGCGCGCTCGCATCGTATTTTTTACGACAGATGTTATTTTACCGTTTTTTGCACGATTAACGACATAAATGAATGACTATTGATAGTAAATTTGTTAATAAATAAAACATTGACCTTATTGTTGCAAAATACAAATGATGTTACATTCAAATGATAGTAAATTATTTTTAAATGCTTTTATATTTATTTGTACACTCCAAAATTTCCTCTAGTATATTTATATCAATTATTTTCAAAAATGATTCTATTTCATCCTCTATATCCTTGGCATGGTGTTTTAGGCCAGGTAACACTTTTACAATATTAATATTTTTTTTCTTTGAACAGTTTGCATACTTCTCTTTTCGCCACTTAGAAGATTTATCCTTACCAACATAGAGCTTGTCATCATCATATCTTTCCTCTGAATCATTATCATCATCATTCGAAATATATTGTTCAGATTCACTACTCATATTATTTAATTCTATATCTTCTTCCCACAAATCGCTATCGCTCACAAATCCAAATGTTTTCTTCCTTTCGTTTTCCTTATCGGATGATTCTTGAAGAAAGCGGGAAAAATCAGCTGATTGTGTAATTTTTTTGCCATGAAAACCGATATAAAAATTATAGATTCGAATTTATAGAAATTAAACTAATACACGTCAATTATTGAAATGAGGAATAGAAATGACCTTCAGATGTCCCAGCTGCGATATGCGAAAAATGTGCCTTAAAAACTAGTCCAGTAACCTAGTACATCGTAAGTTGCATCAAGTGGGGGTAGTAGGTCTCTTTTTTATCTTGTATGGGATGTGACTGAGCTGCAAAATCCAAGTTTTTGAAATCGGCAGCCCCCCGGATAACTTTTGAACTCCCAAAAACTGCAAAAATTTCGCACTTTTTTCGGCTTTTCACCATTTTGACAATGAAGGAGCACATTTTCGACAAAAACCATACTACACATTTTTAAACTAGATTAAATTTGCTACAATTTGAGACCAGAATGGGCTCGGTAGATCTAAGAGTTTCCGAGATACAGCTTTTCACATTTTGGCAAATTTTCGAAACTTTAAAATTTTAAGCTAATTTTCATGTTTCATCATATGCAGTTGTCTTTATATCTTCAATAACCTGTCTGATATGAGTCAGTGAAGTTAACATTTATTCAATTTAACATTTTGAAGGGGGATGGGGGAGGAGAGGAAAGGTTTGGTGGGAGGGGGAGGGGGTCACTTTTTACAACCAGACGACTGAAATTGAAATACAAAATTTATTTAAGAAACATTTACATCAAGTGTATACAAAAAGTGTAAATGGAGTGAATGAAAGTGTAAACGAAATGTGAATTAAAGGTGTTTCCTCCTCCTCAAAGGATCAGGGTGAAGTAAATCCGCCAATCCGCCTCCTCCAGTGCCATATTCAGCGTCCTAAACCTCATAAAATGGAATGAAAATATTTATTTGTTAAATATCCCAAGGTAAAACCTTGTCAAAAAGTCCTAATATAAATGCAACACACATCTTGGTAAGTATTACTGGATAGAAATAATGGTATCTATAACATGTGGGTAAGTATTAATTAATAGAAATAATGGTAACTTTCAACAAACATACGAGTGGAAGTACACCTGATATTGTTCCTCGACATGTTCAATAGCATCTCCGGCGAGTTGGCTGACTGGATAGTCGAACACCCTATCCATCGCGTCGTCGTCGTCGAGCTCTCCCAAATCGGGGGTGTTGACATCGACGTCTACCGTAATATCAGGCAGGTTTTCGCAGGACTGGCCATTACAGGTTCGGCAGACAACTGACACCTGCTTTCCTACAGCTGCAAGCATTTCTGCATCCCTTCTTGCAACTGCAGGAAATCATGTTCAGCAGGTTTGAGGGGGCTCTTCCCTCGACATCATCTTCGGGGAAAGGTCTCGGTCTGTAAAAACCCATTCCCTTTCGAGCGGATTCTTTTTGTAACCCAGTCACTTCTGCACCTGGTGGTATGTGCGAAATGAACGTAGCTTTGCAGCATCTTGCGGGGGAAGCAGTCTGGCCAGGTTGAAACTGATCTTGGCTGTAGCCTTTGTGAAGAGCTGATAGCGCAGGTCGTTGAGGATTTAACTGGACGTTTCCCCACCGTACAGCTCAATGAGGATTTTCTCCCAGCTACTTGGGCAGGTGTCGCAGCTGGATTAGAAAAAACTGCAGCTTTCTCTTTAAGGTGTACATGTTTCTGTAGTATATGAAGCAACTTGAGTTTCCACTGGCCAAAAAGCACGAGGAGGAATCACAGCCCCTGAAGGCGTGAGTGAAAGCGATGAGCTGACTGTCTGCAGATGTCGAGGTGGTTAAGTAGAAGACTTCTGGCCCTTTACTCACTGCCCTTTACTTCTGCCCCTTCTTCCACACTTCTGAAGGTATACGGTACCTTGTGTGGGATCCCTGAGACCAGTGAAATGACCAATAAGTCTACGTCCTCTCCTGTAATAACCACAACCTGAAATTCATAGGCCTTTCTGATAGCTGTAGTGATGATTAGCGTGTCAGCATCTTCTTCAGCCTGATAAACCTCAATGTGTTTGGCTTCAGATTTCAACTTCAGAAGCTGGGTGAATCTTAATTTGATTTTATCATTGGATAAAAAAATTTCTAGGGAAACATCAAGAGTTGTTATTTCCTCACATATCACCCCATGAGATGAATGTGCCTGAGCTTGGCGTTTACGTTCAGAGCTCTTTGTTCTCTTTTCGTCAGGCTCTGTTGGGAAACCATCGAACACTACAGCTATGTTCTGACCGTACCGTGCCTCGAGATATTTTACATATCGGGCAGCTATCAACTCAAACGAGGAGTGCTTGGGCCACACCACTTTGTGAAGGAGATGACCACCATCTACAACCACAAATTTAGTTTTTCCTCATGACTCATCAATATTGACTGGTTGGAATTCTTCATAGAAAGATGACTTATTGTCCTTCCTAATTCCCGCTTGAGTAAATAGAGACATCGGGAATGGTGAAAGCTCGTACGGGGAGAAGTTCTTCAAATCTTCATCCGATTGTTTCAAAACGCATATCCTGTGAAACAGTGTGAGTGGATCGATAGTCACTTGTCTGTTGTCAACAGTAACAGTATGAAAAGTAGAGGAAAGAGACACAACTTTGGTTTTACTCTCGAATTTGACGTTTTGTAAATTTTGCCTTACAATCTTAAACATTGCTTTTTTTCCCAATATCACGGGCCATATGACAGTTGACCTCTTTCTCTCCTACAAGTCCACTGCTTAAGGACATGATCACATCCGTTTTATGAAATGGAGGATACTTCAAAAACAAGTTGCACAGCTTTATTGTACCTGCTTCATCTCTATTAATTCGCGATGGTCTCATTTCTACGTGCTGCTCAGTTGTTTGCGAGTTCACATTGCAGAAATCCTCAACCGCTGCACATTTTCTGTAGGTAGATCATCCCCAATGTCCATTGGGTAAGGAAAGTTTCAGTTATGCGACGGCCCCAGGTCAAACCTCCATAGCTTTTCATTGAGCACATCAGCACCTGTTCAATGGTCATGTCTGACCAAACACCTGACCAGAACTTTTGTGAACGCCTGATGGTTTGAATCCATCAGCCATAAATAGTGAATATTCAGGGGTATCCATCTTATCGGAAAGAAAAATTCTACAGGGATTGTTCCCAAACATTGCAAAGTGAAATTAAATACTTTAATTTATTTATATCAAAAGATAAAAAAAATTATTTTAGAGAATTATTTTAATAATCAACGATATTATTGAATACTATGAAAATATAAGAAGAAAGTATAATCAAACCATTGAAAAGAATGCGAAAAAAAAACTAGAAGATTCAAAAGAATCTAATTCTTGAAAAATGAGCTTAAAACCTTATTGGGTTTTGTATTGACATCGGTTGATTTAAATACTATTAATATGCAGTGACAAATTAATTGTAAACATGAAAATTAACTTAAAATTTTTAACTTTCGAAAATTTGCCAAAATTTGTAAAGCTGTATCTCGGAAACTATTAGGTCTACCGAGCCCATTCTGGTCTCAAGTTGTAGCAAATTTAATCTAGTTTAAAAATGTGCATAATAGTTTTTGTCGAAAATGTGCTCCTTTATGGTCAAAATGGGGAAAAACCGAAAAAAGTGCGAAATTTTTGCAGTTTTTGGAATATTCAAAAGTTATCCGGGGGGCTGCCGAGGTCGAAAACTTGGATTTTGCATCTCAGTCACATCCCATACAAGAAAAAAAACGAAACCTACTATCCCTACTTGATGCAACTTCGCCACCCCCCCCCCCCTTTTAATGACAAGGTTACTGGACTAAACCGAATTCGTTGTAAAATTTGCGCAGACGCGCGTGCTGGAAGGTTAAAAGAAAATAGCTAATTTTTACAATATAATAACGCAATGCTTTACTTCCTCATTCTTTAACCCTCTAACGGTACTGTACGAGTCGGATCCGACCCAAGGGTGTGTCATCCCCTTTCCGTACTCTCCCCTCTCATTGCAAGAGATCGAGTTGACAAGGAACCCTACCAGATAGACCTACTAGACCCGCCCTCCTAGATATAGAAATAAGTAAATTCGAGTGTCTGCTGAAAACCATTATTCATAATCAATAGTCATTTTAAATTTTTTTTTAATTTTAGATTTTTTAAATTTTTTATTACGATTTTAAGGCCAAAAATCTCAGTATATATTATTTTTAACATTTTTTTGCTCGAAAAGTTGGTTTCATTAACTTCTAAAACTAGGTAGAGTAAATTACATATTAGACCTAATATATACAACAGTCAATGTAAATGCCAAACATATTTTCTTTATTTAGCAAACTTACAATTCGTTGTTAATTTTTTCTAGAAAAACGGTTTTATTTCATGTAAAATATCAAAAAATGTTATTATACAACTAAACTGCTTATTGTGTATTTATTTCTACCAAAAACCTCATCAAAAAAGAGATCGGGTCGGTTCCGACCCGACCGCACCATATATTTTGTCTCAAATCATCGTACCGCTAGAGGATTAATATTAAGACTATAAAATTTTTGTTAATGGCCAATTTGTAGAATTTGCTTGTTTCTTTTCCTTGATTTAAAAATTATCTTATTATGAAAAGCGATCTTCTATTATAATAACCCAGAAAAATATTTCCATGTACTTAATTTTTTTATGGCAAAGTATTTTTTTCCTTTTTAAGAGATGAGTATTTTATTAAGTGATTCCGTTTTAATATAGACGTTTCCTTTAAGTTTTCTACGTCGTGTCCATGAATATGAAAGGTATTTTTGCCTAATTTTATACAAAAACTATCAAGCAGGCTTCCGAAGTAATGAAAATAATTTTTCTTTTAAGCAGATTAAAGCAGATAGGTATTTCGCAGAAACAAATTAATTTTTTTTATCAGCATCAAATTTACACGAAGCTAAAATATTTCCTACATGAAAGAATAAGTTTAAGAAATGAATATTTGACCAGCCTTTATCGAAATTACTTGTTGAGAGGTTTGTATCCACTTGTTCGTAAAATGTTAACAAGAAAAAAAAGAATATCATTACCTTATTCACTTATTAAAATTTTAGATGATAAAGATATTTTAGCAAAAGAAAAAAAATAAACTACACTTTGCATTAATTTCTGAAGATAAAAACATAATAATAAACTGCGTATATTTTTTTCTAATTGAAGTAAAGATTTTAATGCATTTTCACGTTGTTTACTTAAAATATGCTTAATACAAGACTGTCTTTAAAATTATGTTTATGACGTATTTTTTAAAAATTTGTTGCCCGGTAATGTAACTTGAATCTTCCGTCTGAAAAAATAATAAATTTTTCACTTGAGAGTGGACATCATTTAATATTCAGTTTATAAAAAAAAATACACACACTGTATATATATATATATATATATATATATATATATATATATATATATATATATATATATATATATATATATATATATATGTGTGTGTGTGTGTGTGTGTTTGTGTTGGGTTTAAATTTTATAGATCTTCAATCACTTCGTAGGATTGCAGTTGTAGCGTCACAAGTGGTCAAATTTCAATTAAATTCCTAATTTCATGTATAAGAATAAATTTATTAAGGAATTATTAAGACAGAAACGAATTAGGTGTTTTCCACACACCATTCCTCATGTGGCTCCTTGAGGAGAGTAAATGTAAAAATGCAATTATATATCACTTCATAATCCAAGTTCCCAAAGTGGACACTTTCTATGATCAGAATTGTCATTAGGTCAATAAATATCTAAGGTACTCGTTGCGCTATATGGTAAACGGTTTGCATTTATAAAACTGCAAGCTGTATTCTTTCTCACCAATCATTTTCAGTTTGGATCTCACCTGAGTGTAGATATAAAATTATGAAAAGTTAAAAAGGGGGTATATAAAATTAGTAATATATCGAACAAATGACGTTAGGGAATGAGAAATACTTTTTGGGCGTAACTCCACTCCCCCCCCCCACACATACATGTATATATTTATATATATGTAATGGAACTGGATGAAGCGTGGCGTTGGAGCACCCGGTAGGAATAATCGTCGGGTCTCAGATAGTTGTAGACGTGTCACCGGATAGGCCGGCAGATGGAGAATCAACACAAAGAGAGTCCAGGTCAAAGCAAAAATGGCTCGTTCGTCCATAAAGATGATTTATTGATGGCATAATCACTGGGTAGTTACAGTTCTTTGCACTGCCTTACACATAGTCAATCTTTTAAATTCTTCAGTTCACAATAACGTATCCGGAAACGACCGGAGTCGTACATACTGAATATAAAATCCGCAACGCAATTTACTGCGGTTATCTAGGACGAAATGCAAACACGGGAAAGCTCACAAGGAATGCAGCGCTCTAAGATTACATGTTATCGGTTTTAAAGCAGACACAAAAAGGCGAAGAGGGACGCTCGACTCACTCGAAAGTACAGGTGCGGTAAACTTTTAATTGGCCAGTGGAAAACATCTGATCACGCACGTCATATGCTGGAACATTCGAGAAGGAGTTTATCATCCTGTTATATAAGTATTTTCTCTCTACACGTGGATTAGGGGGAAATATAATCGGGTACTTTGGTTATCTCTAGATAAAACTTTGGATTAAGGGGCGATACTTTATTGAGATAAAATGAAAGAATTTCCAATAGGCGTTTTATTTAATCAAAGTGAAATGTTATTGTTTCATATATATATATATAATGTATATGTATATTATAATTGGAATACATATAAAATTTGTGTAAAACTTAGCACGTGATCTGATGGCTATTGGTATATAAAAAAAAGTTGGAGTATAAACAGAATGCTACTTAAAGGAGATAGAGAGATACTTACCAAGAAATTAGCTCTCTTTATTAGTGTTGTAAATTTGTACAATAAAAGAAATTTTTTACTTTATGTTGCGAAAAGAACGTTATAAAAGAAATTTTTTGCATTATTTGCCAATAACCATAAACATTTCATATTAAGTTAAAATTACGTTGTAATGTAACATAAATATATGAAAAATAAAAATATTTTCGGTTTAACGTAAACATAAAGTTTGGCTTTCTGTATTTATTTGCACGTAACAAAACTAAATTGCAGGAAATAATGTTGAAAACTTTAGTTTAATATCGGACAGTCGACTGATGCTTTAATGGAAAATCGAATTGTTATTAATTTCATTAATATCACTATAAAATTGTTTTTAAACAATAATATGTAATCAATAATAAAGAAACAATTCCTTCTTGATTAATGACTTATGTTTTGAGTTGTATATAGTATAGGGATTTCTATATACAATACAAAATGGGATGTTTATAGTATAGGGGTCTAGTGATGCTTTAATGGCAAATCGGCTTGTTATTAATTTCATTAATTTCCGTGCCAAATTATTTTTACAGCAGTAGGATTTACAGCAGTTATATATGTATGTATATTTGGCGGAAGACAAAAAAAGCATAAAAACACACACAATGCCTGAAGAGTAAAATAAATAAGAGGTATTACTCAAAACATTGAGAAAAGGAAATATACCAAATATTTTTTTTGAGATATTAATATTATTTGACCTTGCAGTATATCAAAAACCTTAAGAGAAACAAGCAAACAGACCATGGTAAGTAGTTGAGTCTTAAAATTGATAAATTTGTTTTAATTTTTAATAATTTAAACAAAATTTCCTTATCTTCCTATTACTTCAAAAAATTGGTTCTGCATATATTATTTCTTTTCATTATTCAACATTTTTAATTATTTCATCCCCTGTTCTCTGAGATGAGTTTAAAAATATAGTTTTCTACCTTCCTTTGTTCGTGTAAGAGTCAAAATTCACATTCCATGCATTTGATGATTTATGTGACACCTTTACTCCATTCTTTTTATCAATTCTTTACGAACAATAAGGATTGTCGAAATTAGAGTACAAAAAATATCAAAACTCTGTTGAAAAGAATCGAAAAACATTGGATTTCCATTAATCACATCCAAACACGAGAAATCAGTTTATTATTAAGTTTGGTAAATCAAGGGAGTAAAAGAGATATGCCTTTAACTTTTACAGAGTTAAATCAACCTCTACGTCGAAATCGGTGTGAAGTAAATCGCATCGACCGGAAATGCGGAACAGCAGATCCTGGAACCATCCTGTTACCTTAAAGGAAATTTTGATTAATTGTTTGTTCTATCGATATCTGTTTGCTTCGCAAAATATATAAAAAAGAGAAGTTTATAAACTAGAGTTTGCACCTCAAAACCATCGTACCTTCGACTACTTATCGGAAATGAAATAAAATGGCATTTTTCTTGGAATTTTATTTTATGTATTTATTGATTATTCCATTAAAAGTTTAGTCCGTTAACAGCTGAGCAATGCTAAGACACATTTATGTTTATAAGGTTTTTTTGTTTTCCTGATTTGATTATTTGCAAGGTGGCCATTAATTATAAAGCAAACTATGTCATTAACCATATAATCACACAGTTTTGTACTGTAAATGATTGTGCTGTGGGATATATATATATATGTGTATGTGTGTGTGTGTGTGTGTGTGTGTGTGTAAGGCTATTAAATATGGGGGGAGATCGCGCGACCTTAAAACGGGATTTTAGTTATTAAAATATAGGATTTAACAATTAAGTCTGGGAGTTCAAATTCAGCGGTGCAATGTATTGCAGTGAAAATAGCGCTTAAGGTTCGACTTGATTCAATTTCGAAGATCCACATGGGTGAATTTTAAGGGACGTAGCCTTGAAGTTGGCGCTAAGAAGGAAGTGCATCAATCAGCGAAAAGAACATTCGGTATGACGACATGAATAATTAATGAGCGTCGGTAGCGCGTTAATAAAACTTAAGAACAAAGAAGATTTTCAGAGTCATGGATAACTAAGCGACGAAAGGACGTGTGCCGTAAGCGCACGGTTTTAAATTGGGTGGGGTTATTAAAAATAGCTTGATGGAGCTGAGTAATTAATTAGAATTTAATAAAGATGTTTAGGAAGATCAATTGGAGTGTTTTATGCGTGTTGTGTTGATATCTTGCTGTTTCATGGATTTAATAATGATGAATGTCCTCGCCACCGGTTCACAGACTGCATTATGATTCAAAAGAGGTTAGTTTATATTAAATAGTATGGGAGTAGAAGTCAAGTCCGACATATATATATATATATATATATATATATATATATATATATATATATATATATATATATATATATATATATATATATATATATATATATATATATATATATTGAGTTTAAATATTTTAGATCTTGAATCACATCATCGGATTTCAGTTGTAGCGGCACAGGTGGTCAAATTTCAATTATATTCATAATTTCACGCATAAAAATAAAATTATTACGGAATTATTGAGACAGAAATGAAGGAGGTGTTTTCCACACACCGTTCCTTAAAGAGAGTAAATGCAAAAATGCAATTATACATTCCTTTATAATCCAAATTCCCAAAGTGGACCCTTTCTATGATCAGAATTGTCATTTGGTCAACAAATATCTAAGATGCGCATTGCGTTATATGGTAAATTGTTTTCCCTCTGAAAACTGCAAGCTGTCTTCTTTCTCACCGGTCCTTTTCAGTTTAGAGCTCACCTGAGGGTAGATATAAAAATTACGAAAAGTTATAAAAGTGGTATATAAAATTAGCAATATAGCGGACATTTCCTGAATTGATTATTTGCAAGGTGGCCATTAATTATAAAGTAAACTAGGTCATTAACCATATAATCACACAGTTTTGTACTGTAAATGATTTTGTTGCGGGAACTTGAATAATTTTACAATGATCTAAAAACTGTATATTGTAATGCATTGCATAATGTACATGTAGAAACTTCCCTTTCATGTCTCTTTCCGACTTATGCAGTGCTGTATAACATTGGCTATATATTTTTATGTACATAAAACATTTATGTACATAAAGGATATGCATCTGCTAGAAGAATGTTTCTACATTTGATTTCATGTGCTTTGTGTAAACGCTATATATTTAGAGTCAAATCACGTTGGGGATTTCTTTTATTCATTTCCGTCCCAAAAATATGACCTAACATGTGTAGCAGTAAATACCTTACAGACTCGATAAAATCTGGAGGTCGAGTGTTTGAATCCCCCTCCCGTCAGAGATATTAGTCCTTGGAAAGAATGGTAGTAGATCATTAGTAATGTAATATATATATTAATTATAAACAAAATGTCTTTGAAAAGAGATATTAGATTATTATTTCTGTAGCCAATATACATTTTCTTTAAAATCATTTGTTAAATATGGTTATAATTGGAATTCATAACTATGAAAAATTGTTCAGTCTAGCTATATAGTGTTTCTAAAGTACTTTATAAAAATTTTCAGTAATCCTATACATGAGTATGTTTAGTAATCGTATAGTCCGGATTTCGAATATCACGTATTACTGAATGCCTATTTGACTGTAGTTGTCTTGACTTTAGTTATCCATGTATGCTAACAATGTTAATATTTATAATCGAACTGACTCATTTCAGAAACTAGAAATCTTGTCAATTGTGCTGAAGAATATGTACAAATTTCTTCATTTGATATTTATTTAACTAAACTTTATAATCAAGGAGCTCAGGGGTCCAGTTTTCAAGAGCAGCGGGCCAGTGATCTGAACGTCTCTGGTTCGATGCTCATCAATGACGAATCCACCGCCGTGTACACTAATGGCGGTTAGTGCTTGACAAATCTGTCGTGGCTGCAATGCCCTCCAAGTTCTCAAATTTACCTCTGGAGGTGCGGGGTCAAGTATTCTTGTATGGCACTTGACTCAGATCTAAATTACTGGACCGTCTTTTAGGGAGTAATTCTCGTCACTTATACGGTTACCCCTAAAATAAATTGCTAGCCGTCTCGGCAACAGTTAATATATAAATAAATGGCCAGCAGTACCGTTATTGTGGAACGTATATCTACGATAATGGTGCGTATAATCCTACGTATAATCCTACGTAACGTATAATCCTAAGTTAAAAAAAAAAAAACCTTTATTATCAATGAAGACCAAGACAGGAAACATACGTGAAAGAGAAATCTACATACGAAACATACATTTGTAAAGTGAAAACTGATTACGTTTGAATGATACTCTTACCAAATTGAAATATATTTTATCAGAAATGAATTTTTGAAACAATATTAAAAACCTGTTATATGTAGAGTAAACTGGAGAATATTTCAGAATTGTAACAAATTTAAGAAATAAGAAATAAAAATGCAATATACATATTTTAAACTGTGGTCATGACATATCGCAAAAAATTATGTGGATCTCAATCCATCTTAATTAGAAAATAACATTACGTCGTCACGAATAAATAAAGAACAGGGTACATCAGAAACGATATTAAAAAATGCAAATTTTGTAAAATTATATATAAATGTTGAAAATTTCATGAGATAAATTCAAGAAAATTACGAATCTTTGCTAATACATATTTCTTTATCCTAGTTCACATTATCCTGAATTTACAAGTTATATCCCTAGCGAAACCAAACTTAATGAAAAGCCTTAATTAAATATTTCATGATACGTAGAATTGACAACGGTTAAAGCATTGGTTTATCTAAAGTAGATATTTTGCTTGTATATAAATATAGTCAAATTAAGAAAAATTTAATTTTATAGATGCCAGTATAGAAAGAATACAATAGCAGCATTATTACTACAATCTCAACAAATATTAACGAAAATTATTCCAAAATAAGCAATGACGAATGGGTTCGCATTTGAATACGAAGAGTGAAACAAATAATTAGTAAACTAAGGAATCCTCCCTGAACTAACCATACACCAAATACATTCATATTGTCGGTGTTCTGTAAAAAGGGTGAATACCCATAGAGATTTACATACATATTCACATTTTTTACAGAACACCGACGATATATACATAATATTTGTATTAATGTATGCATTTTTTAGTGCTGTGAGGTTTACTTTGTTTATTTATTTTCCATATTGAGTTTAAATTTAAATGTGATTGGCCATTTTTTACATTACTTGTTTAAAGCAATGTAACATATTATGAAGTCTAAAAACCTTAGCTAATACAGTGTTTAAAAGTTTAGAACTACTTCAGTCGTTTCTTTCTCTGGTTGATAAAACTGTCAAATGACCAGAAACAAAGAAAAAATAACTGTAAAAGCTATAGTGTTCGCACTTGGTACCATGGAATTTATTGCGTATTCAACTCTGTAATCGATTATATGTGAAGGGAAATTTGAAATACAAAACACAGTGGAAATGTTCCTACGTAATAAATGCTTAATAGACGCAATGCGATCTTCTCTTACAATAGCTTTCACCCTTTCCACTGACCTCGTTCTTTGGCGAGTTCAAAAGATGTGATATTTTATACAAGCATTATTTCCGACCCAATGTAATGCAGAAATTTTATTGTCTTTGAGCTAATCAGTAGCTTTACTGGCCCAGTGGTCTGGTGATCTCCGTTTCAGAATAATTATGCTGTTTGTCTGGTCACCAGGGTTGACAACTTTCCATGAGCGACCTTAAGCCCGTCTGCAAACGGAACAACTCAAAAGAAACTGATAACTGGCTCAAATCACAAACCAGTCCGTGATGAGTCGCAACCTATGTAATTGAATGGAGCCACGCACACGGCGCAACTGGTTACAAACCCGTCCGATGGGTTTGTAACCAGTTGCGCCGTGTGCGTGGCTCCATTCAATTACATAGGTTGCGACTCATCACGGACTGGTTTGTGATTTGAGTCAGTTATCAGTTTCTTTTGAGTTGCTCCGTGTGCAGACGGTCTAACACATTTAGCACCATTCAGTAAAAAGAACTGAGCAGTAGTACTTAAATTCAGCGTAGCACCACGCCCCATCTATTTTAAAGAATGTTTCACAATAAAAGGTGGATTCCATCTCAATGTTTTTACCAATGTAGTGTCGAATTCTCTCTGTATGTTATTCAAATTGCTGTAAGATTTAGTCGTTCGAAAACAGAATTTTGTTAAATGTTCCAATACGAAAGCTTAAGTCGGTATTTTCTGTTTAATCACTTATGTAAGATTATTTTTTTCTCTTTTGTAGGTTTTTGCAGCATCGACTAAGATTCTGACTTTATACTTTTAAAAGACTGAACTGCGACTGACTCTAACTTTGTTTGTTTGCTGTTGTTCTTAATTTTCCTTAGAATAATTAGTTGGAAAACTGACCTACTAATTGGTCGAGATATAAAGGTATTTTCAGTGTATGTGGTCAGAAACATATTTCACTTTTCTACATTATAAGTGTTAGATACTTCATGCGTAATAGCTCTGAATATCATAAAACAAACTTCATAAATGTCATAAAAATTGCTTGAGAGTAACATTCGCTCCAGTTATTGTTTAAATGAAATGAAAGATTATGGCGTAGGTACGGATGTGCTTGTATGTATCTGTGTAAATCTTGAGTTTCAGTCATGAAATTCTAGAGTACACTGGGATAAACTCAAAACTCTTTACAATCGATCTAATTAGATACTTCTAGCTTACTTTTTCGAGCGGGCATGCATATCTTCTCTTCCGACTCCAGCGTTTAAACAGTCAACTTCTACAAAAGAAAAATATATGAGGAACCCAAAATGGTCTTTATTTAAAGTGCAGCAATTCCTATAAAATTACGAAGAAATAAGAATTCTTTTAGGTACGTAAATGAGAAATTCCAGACCAAACGAAGAGTTTCTTTCTGCTCACGAACTTCGTAATGAATTTTCTTTGTTTATGCTAATCAAGCAGAATCGGAGATTTTATGGCTTTAGCTGGAATGCCAGGAGGGTATTCCACTCTTGCAGTTTTGACTCTGGATTTTCAAAGGAGGGAAAGTAAACTCTGAGGAATTAATTTCAGTGAATGCATGAATGGCACTGAATTGAAGTTAATCACCTCTTTTCGATACGCATATGGGCGTTGCAAATCCTTCAGCTTGTGTTCTAAATACATCTCAGAAAGAAAGTAACGGTGATTTAACAAGGATCTTTTATATAATATAGGTGTGAAATATTCCTAACTTTTAATCCCTTGATATTAATATTTTTTTAACGAAATTCGTTTAAACATCCATGTATATAAATGTTTTGTATTTTAATTACACACAAAACTATTTAGAAGTGTTACACACTATACAAATGTAAATTTTGTTAACAAAACAGCTTTAAGGCAGTATGAATATCAATTACAAAATGTTTTTAATCGCTTCTTTTTTATTTCGCTAAAAATATTCTACGTTCTAGGGAAAATATAGCTCTCCCGATGCCAAATAACTGGAGTTTAATTTCACAAATATATAAGGAATATTCCCCATATAAATTTGAAATCGTACGTGTTGTTTAACCAAACATACATATTTACACACTTTGCAAGGTTTAATTATCCCTCAATGTAATATAATTTCCGCATGAATGTTAACTCTCGCTTAAACGCCTTTAATATACCCATGCTAAGAACGTAAAAAGAATGGCTAACTTATAACACGAGAAAAAATTTGTTCTTCTATGTACGCTTTATAACACAAATGAGAGTCCAAGATAAGATATAATAAGTCCAGTGTATAATTAGAGATGTAAGTGATAACACAGTTTTTGAGAAGAATACATGAAGCGTTAATTACCAGAATTCATTCCTTACGTAATTGTAAAGACATGAAACAGCACATAAAAGAATAATCTAAGGCATATTGCCAAGAAAGTGAGGAGGGAATGATGCAAAATTAATTTATTTGAACTCCTTTGTTTGCTTTCCAAATAACTGCAATTTGTGGTGCACTTGAGAATGACATTTTCAATGCTTTAACAATGCGCTGTCCCCACAAAACGAAATTTACATTGCTGTATTCCAATATACAGCATCAGAGACTAAGCATTTTTGATCTGAGATCTTAAGCTGTTACCCAATTGTTAGGCGCATATGAATAATGTATATTTATGTCAGCTTCTGTTCTGATTTAAAGCGTGTTACAATTTAATTTTGTTTGTTGATGCAGAAAGATTTTCATTTTTAGAAAGTTTTGCAACAGAAGACTATTGTTGAAAGTAATTTCAAATGTCCAAATACGCCTTGATTATGAAAAATGAATTGCGATATTGATAATACCATTGAATATTGACCTTGATTATTGTTATTAGAAGAATGCCAGCAGAATGTTAAGTGTGTTTTGTAGAAGCCCTATTGAATTCTTTCACCCCAATGTTAACTTAGAGGGAAAATTTTTCTGACAGTGTCGTCTCACTTTTAATAAGTTTGCCTCCATAACAGAGAAGGGCATTTTTAAATTGAGTATCTTTCTCATCCTTTAATACTAGAAAGAAGGCTGCAGTCATTTTGACGGTTTTGGGCATGCTAATGTGCTCTATGTCTGTATTTATGTCCTCTGGTTTCTGAAATTTTATCATTTTTTTTCTAATTTTACACGCAATGTGCACACACATTTACAAAATTATATTCCATTGTAAAGAGGGGGAGAAAATGTGTTGTATACCTATTAAGATTAAAAGCCGTCGATTTGACAGCAAAAGAGAAAACAGGCAGAAAATTTTGTAATAATACCGGAAAAATATTAGGTACTGTCGTATTGCTCGTCCAAGATTTATTTTTTAGGACGTGATTATTTGGGGTAGTACATTTTTTTTATATTTTAGGAATGGGTAGTTGGTGCGTTGTGCTAGATTTATTTGTTTGTAACCCAAAGCTCTGCACATGATTAGCAATAACGAACGAAATTGAAAGGTAGCAAAAACCTAATCTAAAGAGGAAACTTCTCGTTCAGTACACTGAAAACCAATAGTGATAATTAAAAACAGACAAATAGTTAAAATTAAACAAAGCTTAATTTATTTACATTATTTTACATTTTATACATATTATTTTAATTATCCCTTTCATAGGCACACTTAGCCATATACAAAAAAATTGTTTATCATTATATCCAATATTAAAATTTAAAATTTAATTGACGAGGGAAATAGGGAGCGCACGACAAATAACCAAAACTCAAAATCTTTGTTAAAATCTATCTCTTATATGAAATTTCGCCTACTCTTCCCGTAAAAAATTATTTAAAAGTAAAACGAAATCAAAAAGGGGACTGAGCTAAACAATAAATTGTGCCACTCACTCGGTTCCGTTGATATTTAGTAGATTGTTGACTCTCCTGACTCATCTAGCTGGGGTCCGTTAGATCCTTCCGTACATAGGCAGGGGGCACACACCTCTTGATCCTACGTCTCTGAAAATTCTTGTGACCGCCACAGCACTCGCTCCACTATTATTTAATATGAAGGGGAATTTCTATTTTATCAGTCAATATGGGTGGGGAACTCCAAGCTCGACCCAACGCAGTAATAACACAAGGGGAACCGCAGCTCTACCCTATACGCAAAATCTCAGGAAATAAACGGGGAACTGAAGCTCGATCCGACACGCCAGAAGTCTGAGTCTGAGACTCGAGAGCCAGATCTAAGAGTTTTTTTAATTATTAAACTCCCAAAATGTATACTTTTCAAATTCTTTTCTTCTTTCTTGTCTCCTCCTTCTCATAACTTCTCGTCCATTCCCGATTCTGCAACAATCTCATTCGCTTGTTAAACTGAAACTTTATTTAATTGGCCACTCCTGCTTTTCAGCATACACTCCCACGGGTCAGCTCGCAAACCTCCCAAGTTGCTTGTGGCTTCTTTTTTTCCGCCTGCTGTAAATCGTTGCACAATGCTCATTGTAGTTTAGTGTCAGCTTCGGCGACAGCCACGCCTATCTTGTCTCGAGATCAAACCTCCCAAGTTCACCGCCGCTTGTAAGATCCATACAATTGTCACATCAAACACAGGATCGCTCCGCTCTGTATTTATCGTCCCGTTCAGTCGGCATTTCCAATTTTATCAAATAAATGTAATGATGACAGCCTTCGATCGACTTAACCTTTTCATATTTTTATGACATTTTTACATATTCGAAGGCGCATCATTACAGGTACTTTTCGTCTCTTTCCCCTTTTGCAAATAACAGAAATATTGGCTCTTCGGAAACACTGATGTTGAAAAATAAGGACTGCACAACCATGCATATATTATTACGGATAAACCATACCAGGTTGTCAGCTCGGCATACCTGCATAAAAATATATCTAAATACATACTAATTTATTATATATTGGTTTTAAATAGTTCAAAATTTAAGGTAGTTAACCATTGTAAAAAGAAACATTAAATATTTTATATTCTTGATTTTATTTCTAACCATCAAAATGACGGCGTTCAATTTTTTAGTGAGAAAAAATTCGTCTCTCTAGTGTTAAGGGTATTAAAGTTAGAAAATTGACGAAGTTTTGATAATTTTAAACAAATTAACGAACGAAGCAAATTTAATGAAAATTTCTGGACTGTTAGAAAAATCCTAACTTGTTTTACCAAAAATATCAGATTGATGTAAATTATTTAAATTAATTAGGAAAACGTAATTAAGTACACGTTGTTTTCATATATTATTAGCTACCATTTGGCACAGGACGCATGATAAATGATGTTAATTTTAGTTTATTATCATGAAACACACCTTAATTTAAAGATATTATTTAGCTTAACATATTGGTCAAAAATATTTTAATTAGCTTCATTGTTAATATTTATAATTAACAATTAGTTAAAAAAACTTTTTTACAAAACGTTTCTAATAAAACTTTTAGTAGAATTTTTGTTACTTAAGATAACTCTAAGATTTTATGTAATTTTAAGTAAAAGGTTAACATTAAAATGTGTAGAAAATGTCAAGTATTTATTTAGAATAATTTTTGAGGTATCATGTGCTCAAAATCAGAAAATCTAATTTTGAGATAAATAAATTTAAATATAAATTTTTTATAAAAATTACTGTTTGGATTTCACAATAATTATATTAATATCTTCTGATGTAATTGCCCTATCACGAAAACGGTGGCACCAAGTTGTTCACATTATATCTGGGTTTCAATTACTATAAAGCGCAGTGGTCCAGTTGACAAGAACAGCATGGTAGTGATCTGAAAGTCACTGGTTCGATGCTCGTCGCTGACATATACACTGCCGTGTGCGCTAATGGCGGCTGGTGTACGTAAGATCTGTCGTGGCTGCAATGTCCTCCAAGTTCTCAAAATTACCTCTAGAGGTGCGGGGTCAAGTGTTCTGGTCTCGTCACTTGACTCGGTTTAAAATTACGGGACTGCTACTTTGGCGAATTAGGACTCCGACCTTGTGGTGCCAGTGAAAACAGGAGCCGCACCTTCATCGCCCATAGCCTACAGGACTTGATCTGATGTTGCTGCCGGTCACGTGGCATAGGCAACAACAACAATAAATTTCTGACCATTTGAAAGGTGTAGTTCCCCCTTAAAATAAATGCAAATGATATTATTAAATTTGAAGTGTTCGGGGGAAAATGTTGGACGAAATTTCTAAATTGAAAAACACACACCAGACAGAAAAATGTCATTCTTTGTTTCGAAGTATGATTTAATAATCCGTGTCAACAATGGTGTAAAAAATTTTTCTCCATAGGTTAACACTGAGTTGAGCGAATCCGGTATGACTATAACACAGCAGCCTTAAGCGTGTTAATCTCTGCTTAATTATGATTTAAGTCCTTTAATTTTCATACCACAATTGGCGACAGGTGACAGCTTTTTATCGATGCGAGCTAGAAGCCTGAATTTAGTGAGGCACGTCTAAAAATTTTGAAAATTTTCATATTTGAAATTCTATTCCCACCAGTGTATTTATCGACTGTCCCAAGAGAGGCGAGACTATTTTGCGCACGTGCATCAACATTTTAAAACTCATATTCCATCAGGTGGTGGCGTTCCAGGTAGTTTGTTAAGAAGAGAAAAATTGGCTTTCAGTAAAATGTTATTTTTGATTATAATAAATTAATAATGTCCTGATAAAGGGACCGTGGACCTTTATATTGAAATATTAATTGTATTATTGTAAAGATATATATATATATATAAATATATATATATATATATATATATATATATATATATATATATATATATATATATATATATATATATATATATATATATATATGTGTGTGTGTAGGATAATAGTACAAAAATAATTTTTTTCAAGTAAAATATCATATATGAAACTCCTACGAAATAAGTATAAAGGTAAGTGTATTAATAAACTTTAAATGTTTTTCTCAAACCGATTTTTCAAGGATCTTAGATTTTTTAAATGCTCCGTGCGACTTAATTTTTGTCTCAAAATTCGTTTAAATTGATTAAGAAGAATCCGATATTTTTTACAAAGAAACTAAGTATGCATTTTACAATTCGAATTCATAAAGTTAGATAAATTTTCTTACTTATTATAGATAAATTTACTTATTAAAAGGCACAATTTTGATGAAAATCAGGATGTAATTCAGAAAAAATATCTCTCCAAAATTAACTATTCAACGGATTAAATAAATAATACGCAGATTTATTTGTAATACAGTTTTAAGTGATCAAATGCAAAATCGGAATGTCTGAAAATTATTCCGGAGGGAACATTTTAAAATTTTGTTTCTAAACTTAAATTTTTTTTTTAATTTAAAAATTTTAATAAGTTTGGAAAATTTTTAAGCTATTATATATACTTATGGGGAAATTTATATATATATATATATATATATATATATATATATATATATATCTATATATATATATATTTTATATATCTTATATATATAAATATATATGTATATATAAATTGATATAAGATTTTCCGTGCATCCACTGGTAGTTTTAAAAAGCAAATGAAATTTCCATGTTTGAATTCTATGTACTCATTATTAATTTTTCGTCCTCTCAGTTTCTTACGCACGAAAACCGCTCGATTTCATCATCTCCTAGACAATTTCTAAAATTGATGACTTTTGTTTGTTTGTTTAAAGAACTGGATTGGAAACCTATTAACTACATTTCACGGTTCTTCTGTTTTAAATTAGGGAAAAATCCTACATCCGAGTGCCATTTCTTTTGTGTGTCACCCATGGCACGGGGGTCATTTTCTCCGTCCATGGAGTATACTATACTAGAGAGCCCAAGATAAGGGAAAAACCTTGGAGCATGGTTTTGGGGTATGTTGGTGATGTATATCAGTGTATAGGTAATCCATTCACAGATCAAGCATGGAGCACACCCTATTCCGAAGATGTGTTCCATGCACTTTTTTTTGTACGTATTCATAATCTCTCCTTGCAAGTTTAACACCAATGACAGTATTTTTTAATTACTCACTCAAGTTTTCCTAAAGCATGAAGAACTGAAAAATAGAAAGTGTACATCGACGTAGAACAAGTGTTTATTTCACAAGAAACAAAAGAAAAAAAGCAAAGCTGATAATATATTTTTCTATTGGCATAATGCCCCAATATTTCGGTTCTTCTGCAGTTTATTTACTTTAAGGAGTTTGTTTATATTTCCCTCAGATAATGGCTTGCAAAATTCACAAAATGTGTTTGTAATTTAAAACTTTTTCAAAGAATTGAATTTTATATTATTTTAAGAATTATTTTCAGATTTAATGAACATTTCTTTGCAGATATATTAATTGTTTTCTTTTTGGACGATAAATAAAATAAGCGAAAGGTTAAAAACATTTTACAAAGTTATCGAGGAATTGCAGTAGTAAAAAATGAAATATCTCTACGGTATTTAACTCTAGTAGATATTGGTGAAATTTTATTTTTCTACGATTATTGTCGCTGCCAATAAGTGGCATTTTTTGATAACTAGAGCTCTGTTTAAGGGGGTCAGGACACAAAATTTATTGCATTAAAAATTTTTGTGTTCTTTTACTCTTAAAATGACGTTTAAATGATGTTTCTATTTTAATTAGAACAGGACAAATTATTATTTTTTTTGCAACATTATAATAGTAGCGAATCGTTGTTTAAATCTGTAGGTGCGTTTTTCTGCATGATAGGTTTTTTTCCCGTTTCTCGTCTTTACATTGTTAAGAACCGTTAAAGATAAATGGTTGAAATTTGTAACATGTCTTTTTCAACTATTTTAATTTAATTTTGATTCAGCAAATTTGAAAAAAAAATTACTTTTGAAAATATGATTTTTTTTAAGATAAGTTACATCATTTATTTTGTAATTTTTCAACTAAATATTTTTAATTTTTTTTAAAAAATAATATTTTTAAAAAAATGGTGAATCAAAATTAAAACTTATATATTTCTGTTTAAATAGATGAAAAAATTTTGAAATTCGAGAAATAATATTTCAAGTTATGACGATTTTAAATTAATCCACTTTTATTAAAAATTTTAAATTTTAAAATTTTTTAAAAACTTTTTGAGAGGTTTTATGATGTGATTTTATTTACAAATTATATGGTTAACCATCACAAAAAAATTCAAAATTTTAACTCATTAAATAAAAAATATTTTAAAATGTGTCCCGGACCCCCTTAACTTCATTTATATTGCATTCTTATTGACCGATAATATTAATAATACTTCATACCGCTAACTTCAAACGCCATCCACGGGCACAATTGATCTTGCAGAGCATTAGAAATTCACCTTGTCTAATCATATTCGACTATTGCAAATCATAAGGAGCTTAAATTACCAACTTCATTTACATTAATTTAAATTAGCATACATACATTGGCTATATATAGTACTAACGATGTCAAATCGAGAAACTTGTTGGACAAATGATGTCCGAATTGCTACGAAAATAACATTTCTTTCCACAGGTTATGGGTTCGAATCTTAACGTTGGCATTGATGTTTGCAGGAATTTGGAATTGACTTTAAAATTTAGGTTCTCTTCTATTTAGCCCTCACGTAGCCAAAGACTGCCGTACTCTCTACCAAGTACACAAGCAATTAGACTTTTCCCTACGGGGTAGGATGGCATGTATCCAAAGAATACGGGCCCAAGACGAAATATATATATATATATCTATACTAGCTCAAAACACATACTTCACTACTGAGTACATTCAATTTAAATACAACGGTCAATGTATGCAATTAATGCCAAAAAAATATATATATATATTTATAAATAAATCGTAATGGATATTTTTATAGACAAAATAATGTAGAAGAAAATATTGAAATTAAATCTAATAGAACATACTAAAGAATATAGTACAGTTAATATAGTACAGTTTGAGGAACATCTTTTTTACTACATTTTAATATTTTTTTTATATAATGTCCAATCGTCTGCCGCATTAGAAAGAAAAAAAAATGTCAATTTATTTCGCTGTTATGCACGTGACGATAAATTAATTTAAAGTATCACGAAAAGAAAAGAAACCACGTGATCAGTATTTAAGAAATTAAATTCTAAAAAATTTATCTTTAAAATTCACCAAAAATCAAAAAATGGAGGTAAAAAATTTCTTTCTCGTGATATAAATTTTATAACCCTCCAATTATTATTTTAAATGCAAACTTTAAAGAATGTTTCAAAAAGAGTTTAAAAATTTGATTTTAAAAAATCTGTGAAGAATGTTTCAAAAAATCTCTCTTAGTGCTCCCCTACACTATAAGAAAATTTAGCCATGCAAAATTTTAGCCCTTTAGGTCCAGCGGTTTGGTCTATGCGTTGTCTGTCAGTCAGACAGTTACGGAACTGTTCTCTCTCTCTCTCTCTCTCTCTATATATATATATATATATATATATATATATATATATTACAAGAGGGAATCGGAAAAATGGGCCCGTAAGCTAAATGTTAAGAAGAATAAGAAGCTTCCTTTAATTAGCGCATTTCATCCTTTTCTGATAAATAAAGAACAAAAATTATATTTTTAGAAAAAAGAATCATATATAAAATATTTTGTACTTTCGGATGAATTCTTCTAGCC
This sequence comes from Dolomedes plantarius, assembly GCA_907164885.2. Taxonomy (NCBI): domain Eukaryota; kingdom Metazoa; phylum Arthropoda; class Arachnida; order Araneae; family Dolomedidae; genus Dolomedes; species Dolomedes plantarius. Next base: position 10,620,545 of record OU015490.1, read on the forward strand.
CTTATAAATGAATAAAAAATATCCGTATAGCTTTGAAAGAAACTTATACTGTAATGTAAATGGAAGGTTCATCTTGGATTTGAAATCCAAGACTGAAAGAACTTCGAAACTTGTCTGCATGATAAAATGTTAAAACCCGAAAGTAAGATAGTACAACTTTACAAAGCATAAAACATATAGATGGAGAAACTGAATTAAAAAAGTTTGATTTGTAGAATGAGTTTGTAGGATACCGGTTTGAGGTTTTTTGGCTATCCGGTGTCAATGCAATATATCGTTGGACTTTCGATATAGGGGGTGCATTAATGTATCAAATAAACATTATGAAATTTTGGTTTAGCATATAGATAAAAAAAATTGCGAGCCAAAAAAGAGTTATTGATAATATGCATAAGTAAATATGTATGGCATTCCATGCGGTGTCGTTGACCTCAAAAAGGAGGGTTTTATGTGAGGAATGGGATTAAAAAAAACCTACTTTTTATCACTATATAGTTGATGATTTATATAATATTGACCTTGAAGTTATAGACACAGATTAAATCCCATGTCGTTATTAGACGGCCGTTATAATGAAAATCTTATATAAGATGTACATGCTGATTAAACATGCAAGTAAGGTATTTGTTAAATTGAGTGTCGAAGCGCACGCCAGATATTTATACGAACCATTAGTCGCAGAACGGACTCCAACATAGATTATAACCCAGTATACTTAGTTATGCACAGTCAGCGTTCTATAGTGGCGTAGATCAGATGTGCAAGACCTACAGTAATAGGGAAAATCTGTAAATCCCCCCCTCTTAACCTTAAATGCTAATGCCCTCGATCATAGTAAACAGACTAATAGTTAGCTAAATGAGGAAACCTAAGGCACTTATCTATACCTGGATACGGGAAACTCGGTATACATAAAAATAAAAACGAAATAATGAATATTTATGATTATAGTTTCCTCATCACTGATGTATAAATTCAGAAAATTAGGACTATATGAATATTCCGGCATTCCCATTTTCTCAAGGCAAATATAGACTTGCATATGCTGATTGCGCTGCAAGGAAGATTGATATACCACACTCAGTTGAGGACAGCGCAGAGTATATTATTAAAAGTGAAATGCTAAAAAGTGAATGTCGTAACGTCTATTACAGTCAAATCGATTCCTATGCATAGGGAGGCAGTATATATATATATATATATATATATATATATATATATATATATATATATATATATATATATATATATATATATATATGTATATATATATATATATATATATGTATGTATGTATATATATATATATATATATATATATATATATATATATATATATATATATATATATATATATATATATATGTATGTATGTATGTATATATATATATATATATATATATATATATATATATATATATATATATATATAATATCTTAAATACATTGTGGTCATGAAAAAACTTTGCCGATATATGGACCTCTAGCGGCTGCTACGTTCAACCGATCGAGATGAGATTTCAGGAATAGTTATTCAGAGGTATGAGCTGGGGATTCTGTGGACGGCAACAAAATGGCGCTCACGGTTTCGATTATAGGTACAGAAACTCGACATTTTTGATCAGCAACACCCACTTTTTCCCGTCGCAAAATGCTCGGCGCATGCGAAAACCCTAAAGAGTATTGGAACGGTGAGTGTATCACAATAGACAGATCCGTTATGGACGCACAAAAAACAGCTCTGCGAACGGCCAACAAAAACACGATCAGGGCACACGGAGCAAATTTGCATATGGCAGGGGCAAGACACTATTCACTCATGAATACAAAGATCGGACAAAATAAAAATTTTACTTGGATTACACATTTTCTACATGGGTGCCATCATCGTGTTTTTGTTGGCCGTTTGCAGAGCTGTTTTTTGTGCCTGCATAACGCGTCCGTTTTTTGTGATACACGTAGAGTTCCAAAGCTCTTTAGGGTTTTCGCATGCGCTGAGCATTTTGCGGCGCGAAAAAGTGGGGTGTTGACAATCGAAAATTTCAATTTTCTATACCTATAATCGTAACCGTGAGCGCCACTTTGTTAACGTTCACATAATCCCGAGCTTGTAGCTGTGAATAACTATATCTGAAGTCTTATCTCGATCGGTTGAACGGAACATCCGCTAGAGGTCCATATATCGGCAAAGTTTTTTTAAGACCACCCTGTATTAACGTTCCCTTCTAGCATTTAAATTCCCTTTCCTAAATCTAATCCCAGTAACATTAATTCATATCTTAAAAAACTCGCATGCCTTTGCTTTTCTACACGTGTATATGTCCGAATACAGGGATGGATTAGCTTCGTGAGACCCTAAATCTGCTGACCCTGCAAATAATAGCCACATGTTTTTTTTTCGCCCTCTTGCGTTTAGGATTTAAAGGTGAAATTATTTCCGATCCGTTCTTCTGGAATGAACGGATGTATTTTCGCTCTAATAAACGATGTACTAAGATGTTTGGCCCGACTGCATTTAAATCTTTCCTTTCTGGATCAGTCCAGCTCCAGCCATGTAAATATGAGCTAGTTTTCCTTTTCAAGTTATTATTTAAGGACTTGATGTGATGGGGATATGACTTACTTACTTACACACACACACACACACACATATATATATATATAAATATATATATTTATATATATCGGTTTGTTGCTATTGATCGTGGGACTACTATGTATTATTTTCTTGGGGTACTGTTTTGTAATTTTAATACTGTTTGAATTCCTGTCATGCGTTTTCGACAGGTTTCCTGTAAGTTATAAAGAACTGTTAATCCTAAAAATACCATGCAGAACTATTATTTTCACCTTGATTCCAATATTACGTTAAAATGAAAAAAAATCAAGCATTTATGACAACATGGAATAAGGAAATCAGCTCATAAATAAAATGAAAATAGACGTATCAAAGTCATTTTTCGAAGACTATCAGAAGGAAACGATAGATTATTTGTAAATCGCTGTCTATAACATTTCATTGGGATGGAAAAAGTATCGGAAAAATGTCTTTTGTAATGGGGACGGGCTTTCTTGCAGATGCGACCATTCACGCGCGCGACAAATTATGCTCTCCGAAGAATAAAATGGGAAAATTCACTTCGCACGATGGAGCAAAAAGCTGAATTTCTTCGTGGTCGAAACGACTTTGCAGAGAGACAGAGGATGCTTTTCCTTATTCCAAAATCGCTTTCTTCTCGTTAACATTCGAAAATTGCAAGGAAAATGATCACGCACGTTCCTTCAAAATGGCTTTACTGTTAAAATGGTGTCTTTTAGCATAACTTTTCTGAAATTCAGAGCTCTTATAAGAACTATCGTGAGTTTTAAAGTTTTTCACTGTAGTAGCATTTTGATGATCATATCCAGTTTATGTATATCGTAATAAATCGGCTTTTTTTGGTGTTAAGAGTATGATAATGGATATATATATATATATATATATATATATATATATATATATATATATATATATATATATATATATATATATATATATATGGCGGCGTCTAATGGTTCCGAACAAAAGTGGCCGTTTTGAGGGGTGTCCGTGTAAAAGGGGTTTCTTTAATAATATTCGTTGTATGGAGTCTTTAATTGGTTTTGAACAAAATATGACCATTTAGAGGGGTAGCCGTCGAATAGAGTTGCCGGCTAGACAAGTTTCAATATAAATAAATAAATATATAAATATAAATATATATATATATATATATATATATATATATATATATATATATATATATATATATATATATATACATGTATTTTTTGCTATTGTATGTGTTTACTGTTATTGTACTAGAAAAATGGATCATGTTAGACGACCAAAAATCTATGGTTTCTAGAATTTTTCTAGATTGCGGCAACTTACGCTTAAAATATACAGATTTAAAATGTTGTATATGGCCATAATTGCCTCATAAATTACCACCTAATATTATTTCAATCCAAGAGCTCTATAGTATGTTTCAGGTGATGGTAACAAATGGAATTTGGGGGGGGGGGAGACTTTGTGGAAGTTAAGTGTAATTTGTTGGATTAATCTGAAAACATATATTGAAAAAATTTTCCAAATCTTTTAAGATTTATAGCACTTTTCCAGATTTATAAAAAGAATATCGGACAACAGCATCCTGAAAACACCCAAATATTTCAATATTACGTCACGTTTTTCATGTTTTGTTAGTTTTTTATTATAGCACTTACAAATAAGTTGAATAATTACTGATTATGTCTTATTTAAAATTTGATTACACAAAAAAAGAGTATTCGATTATGTTTTCACTTTACTTTCACAAAATAAAGAATCCCCTAATCTTAAAATGGAAATTAGTAGTATGGTATTTATATCCCCATTTTTGACTTTATACTGTCTTAAGAACGCAACCCTGTATTAGTTAATGCTGTTATAATTATGCTGTCTAAAAAGTCAAAAGCATTCTTGAAAAATAATTCTCGTTTTAGAAATAATCGTATCAATAATGTCCAATTGTAATAACCCCAAATGGCGTCATTAGACTGTGATCGTATAACGTACAATTAACGTCGAAGTTTCGACCAAATCTGTTTCAGCACACCCACTAAGAAAATGGGTACAACTCTCAAAGAAGACACTCTAGTTATACATATACTATACAATTTATTTACATATATATATATTTACACGTACATTATCTCGCATCAGGCTGAATTCGTCTAAAGTAGTTTGACTAACCTTTAAGGTTAATAAAGTTTTTTGACATGAACGAAGTTATCAAAGTTGGCCTAAAACACTGCGAGGTATTCATTGCAAAAATATTTCGATCTAATGCTCGATAAATTAATAGCTGATATTAAATAAGGTTCTGCTGAGAGGAGTGTGACTAATTACATAATTATGTTCGAAAACATAATGGAAAATTAAAACAAATTATATATCTTGGTAAGTAATTAACTTAGTCTTTAAGCATCTTATGAAATAAAACTTATGTGGCATAAAATTTCATTAGCATAATAATTAAAGGATTTTTTTGTGTTTCCACTGTATAGTAGTTTGTTAACAGAAAGAAATTTATAAAAGTGAAGTTATAAAAGAAAGACATTTTTCATTATTAAGGCAACTTTCACCTGTTTTTTCCCTTTTATGGCTGAAATTTTACTCGATATATATATATATATATATATATATATATATATATATATATATATATATATATATCAGAGTAAAATTATATATATATACATATATATATATATATATATATATATATATATATATATATATATATATCAGAGTAACATTTTAACATTGATTCAATACAATTAATCATTAATACGAATATAAAATTTATATACAGAGGTACAATGTATAATAATTTTTTATAAAGGAAAAATATCAATTACATCTTATCATTTACATCCAGAAATAAATAATTTCAACCATTGTTGGTTTTAAAATGTTGGTCATGACCATGGCTACCAGGGAGAAAAAAATATAATAAAACAATACTGCATCTAATTTTTAAAAAAACCCAGATTTTTGTTTAAAAAATATTTTATTTTTGAAAATGATATGAAAATATAAAAAAAAAATAATACCCACTCCATTTTTTTTACGATTACGTGCAGTTAAAGTTATTTTATTTAATTGTCAAATTTCATCTATTTCATCAAAAATTTCGTTATTTATCCATTTTATCCATTTCATTTCATACGTGTTTCTTATTGTCCAGTATAACATGTTCCTTCTATGACGTCTTTTGCCAGTTCTGTTTTAGATATCCAGATGTGAGGGTTTTGACATCTATTTATTGCTTGATTTGCCCTCCTGCGATTGTTTGCAATATCGAAGTAGCCTAGCGGTAACTTGTCGGTTTTAGGTGCTGAAGTTCTTCGAATCGAATCCCGACAAGCGCAGTTAAATACCTTCGTGTGTAAGCCGGATATGATCCCGTTAAATCCGCAGACCAGAAAATCCCTCTATGAGGATAGTTAGAGTAACACTCGATTGATAATTAGTGTCGAAAACACTCCCCAACTAACACAAAACTGTTGGTAAGTCGTTGGCCAACCATTTTTGGGCATGGTTGGTCAACCGTGGGATTTGGCCGTTGGCGCGAGGTTGGCCCAATGGTTGGCGTTCAGTTGGCCCAACGGTTAGCGTTCAGTTGGCCCACCCATTGGATTTGCAGGATTTGGCGTTGGCGCGACGTTGGCCCAACGATTGGATTTTCAGGTCAATAGTAGGCTTTCAGTAGGCCCAACATTTGGCGTTCAGTTGGCCCATCCATTGGTTTTAAATGATTTGGCCGCTGGCGTGCGGTTGGTCCAACGGATGGATTTGCAGGTCATCAGTAGGCTTTTGTTAGGCCCAACGGTTGGCGTTCAGTTGGCCCAACCGTTGGATTTGCAGGTCTTCCAACAGTTGACTTTCAGTTGGCCCAACAGACAACTTTGCAGGTGAGCCTACATTAAATTTATTATGCACTATATTATGCACTAGGCTATTATGCTATAGGGGCTATTATGCACTAGGCTACGTCCACTAGGCTACGTAGGAGCTCCTACGTAGTCTAGTGGTTGTGCGTCGGCGCTGATGGTGCTCCGTTTGAATCTTTATAAGCTCCATTAAATACCTCCATGTCTAGGCTGGAATAGTCACGTTAAATACTTAGAGCGGAGATTCCTTCTACGGGGTCATAGAGGGTGGAAGAGGGTACGATCCCCCCGATGCCGTCCCTATTGGGTGCTGGGTCAAAATTGCTGTGGCACCTGGCTAGGACTCTGACCCATGTGGCGCCGTTATGAACTGGAGTTCACCCCTCTACCCGATAGCCTATACATCATTTATGAGGGATTTAAAAGCAGCAAAAGATTATCTGTAATAATCTTATCGTGTTTTAGTCATGCAAATGTATAAGTGGGAAAAATAATAACTGCTTAATCGAAAAAAAATAACAGTTAGTGTCAAATTTTTGTGTTCATAAAATAACAGTGTCTTTAAATTGAGTTAATATTAACAGCAGTTAAAGCTATACTTACATGCTAGTAAAACTTATTCACAAAACAACGTTTACATAAAAACATCTCATTATTTTTTTTCATTCAGTATGTTTTTCATGATTTACATAATCACTTACAAATCAAATATCAAGACATCAAATAATATATTCTCAAGAAATTATGGTTGGGACGTGGATAAATTTTGTGTTGGCCGATTTTTACACTCAGTATCAAAAATGTTGCCCACCCCTGACCTTTATGGACCAGGTCAGGAATAATTTCCAAACAGGGGACACTAGAAACAGAAACATCAACACGATCGTTTGCCGTTTCATTTTCAAAAAAAACCTATGTACGCATACAGAAGTGTGAGGTAAAATTGTTAAATGAGTTATGAAGTTTGATAATCGATATATATAAAACAGTTCCGTAACTGACTCATTCACTGACTGACATACAAGGCACAGACCAAACCGCTGGACCTAAAGGGCTGAAATTTTGCATGGGGATTCTTTTTATAGTGTAGGGGTGCACTAAGAAAGATTTTTAAAAAATTCTTCTTAGATTTTTTAAAATTAAATTTTTAAGCTATTTTAGTAACTTTTTTAAAGTTTGCATTTAAAATAATAAATTGAGCGTTATAAAATTTTTACCACAAGAAATATCATAAAAATTCCTTTAAAATGAGATCTTTTTTGAATCTTTACCTCCATTTTCTGATTTTTCGTGAATTTTTAAATATTAATTTTTAGAATTTAATTTATTAAATTCTGATCACGTGATTTCTTTATCTGGTACTTTAGATATATCGTCACGTGCATAACAACTAAATAGACAACAAAATATTTTTTCTTGCTAATGCGGCAGACGATTGGACATTATTTTGTCTATAAAAATATCCCTTACGATTTTTTTATAAATATATATATCTTTTTTGTACTTCAATTGTATATATTGATCGTCGTATTTATTATATATATATATATATATATATATATATATATATATATTTGGCATTAATTGCATACATTGACCGTTGTATTTAATTTGAATGTACACCATAGCGAAGTGCGGTTTTTCAGCTAGTATTTCATATTTAGGATTTTTGAAAGTATTTTTGATATTATGAAACAACCATTATTCTGGAAGTGGTTTTGTAAGAGGTAGGTATATCACGATTCAATCCAAATGATCAACACTTCTGCCATTTTACATTAACTGAATCCTTTTACGAGGGCAATTCAGTAAGTTGGTTACAAAAGTTAATAAAATAATTACAAGATAAAAAGAACTTTTTATATACCACGTTTTAAAAATTTTTGTTGAATCATATAAACTTGACAATGCTATGTATTAATAAATACTTTTTAAAAATGTTAGTGATGAATTATCCCATCAACTTGAATGAAAATGATCAAAAGCGTAATAAAGAGAGCAATTATAAGAAATTTTTAGACAACAAAATAAACTGAAAATTAATTTAATTCTGCTTAAAGATGGCAAAAAGTATTAAAAGAATGCACTGTCATCGTGTTCTGAGGTATTCTAAAAGTTTCAAATGCCTAGCTAATCGGGGAGCTAGTTAAATATCGATTGCAAAATTTGTACTGGACAAACACACAAACAAAAAAGCGAGTTAATAAAAACATGATAAAAACTGAAACCAAGATGCATACTTGAAAAGCATGTTTATTTCTCTAGATAATCCCCATTTACATTGATACATTTGTCCCATCTTATTTTTTTTAATTTTCCAGTACTTGCTGCATAAAAGTCTTTGGATTGCATCTAGGCGGCAAGCGTTTCGCGAATGATGTACACGCTGAATGTGAAGTACATAGATGGCTGAGACAGCAGTCTAAAGACTTCTATGCAGCAGGTATTGGAAAACGCATAAAGAGATGGGACAAATGTATCAATGTAAATGGAGATTGTGTAGAGAAATAAACATTCTTTTCAAGTATGTATCCTAGTTTCCCTTTTTATATCATCTTTTGTAACGTGTAGAAGCGGAATGATATAATTCCTCACGGTGTGTGTACAAGAACAAATCCTACTATTAACAGCTGAAGGTAAACAAATGTTATTTTGTTAGTCAGCAGACACGGGGACGGGCTAATCTCGCGAACCGAGCATAGGAGAATATCGCGACTGGTACCGATATACGCGGACGGCCGAGACGCGTGCACTGATGCTATCCTCAACTTTCAAAACTTTAAAACTTTTTTAATTATTCAATTAAAACCACCGAACTCAATAGAAGAGGAGAGGGAAAACAGCTGTCATTCCGGGTGGGCCAGCTCCTTTCCGTTTCGCAAATTTCCACTATTTTCATGCATGCAAAATTCAACTTTTCCGTCCTCCAATCGACAAATTTTTTATTTCCATGTGTTTTACAACTCTTCATCTTTAAGGATATACACATTTTTATAATTTTAAAAATGTTTTTCATTGAAAACGGAGCTTTTTCCCCAAAGCAGTTTTCCAAATTTCACGAAATCGACAATTTTGAAGGACAAATATTTTGGTTCTCTGCACCTATTAATGTCAATTTTACGATTTATCAGTATTTTCTAGATGTTCAGCTTCCAAAATATACAAAATACATTTAATAAAAAAATGTATCATTCTAAAATAGCGTACTTACAAAACTCACTTTTGAAATTTCCCACGTTGATCGGCATAGTATATTAATGTAACTTGAATGCCGAGTTCGTAATTTTTCGACTTATTATTTTACTCACTAATAATTCCAGCAAATTCGTGAAATTTGTTTCTAATTAAGGTGGAAGTGATGATGATTCTTCCGCCACCAATTTTGAATTCATCAGAACTGTCTTTCTATTTTTTTAAGCACTTTTTTCTCCTATGAGATGTAACATTTACATTCGGCCATGTTGCCAAAAGGAAAATAATTAGTTGAGAACGAGTCATTTATTTAATAATTGAAATCCAGAAATAATTTTATAGTACCAGAAAGAATTTTTGTTTTAGGAAATGAGAAGTTAAAATCTTTAGAATTTATTCTAATTCAATAAACTTCTTTTTTTGTCTAAAAAGCAAAATTTGTGAACGGAAATTTGAAAGAATTATTTCTAAAGCCAATAACCAAAATTTGAAAAAGAGAATTTAAATAATTATTTCGTTTTTTAAAAATTCTAATATATTTTTAAAAGTCATTAAACATTTTTTAATCTTTAAGAAATAAAACCATTTCATTTTAAATCGAAAAAGGCAACACATCGGGTTGCCATTCAGCTAGTCTATTGTAAAGGCTGCAGAGGCAGGGGTAAATTGGGGCTTGTATACCAGGATGAAATAGAAGAATAGCTGTCGGTGTGGCCATTGATAGCGATCAAAAGTCTATAAATATTTCAAGATAGATGGTCGTTATTTTATGGCCCACAGTAAAACCTTCAGATGATAAAGGTCAAAGTGGTATTGCAAATTAAAATTATGGTGCGGAGGTACTTCGTAGACTATGGACATGGGCAGTATAATAATTAACGAATTGGGGCAAGAACTACTGAGAGAAAAACAGCCCACTGCCCAATGAAAAAGAGGGGCGGGCCAGAATCTCCCCCCGTAAACAGTCAACAGCCCCTCCAAGTAAAAAAAGAAAAAGAAGAGAAAGTTCAGATTTATCTCAGACTTTTTTCTTAGAGCTCAGATCATAGAGAGTCTCGACTGCCTCAGAGTCTAGGAGAGGTGCCAGTAACCCGCCAAGATGTTCCAGTATATGACGTGATTTTGGGTTCCTGTCGTCGATGCCATCTTTCATCGCTGCATACTTCAGCTGTAGTCTGTACCTCCCAAATAGACTCTAAAAATCATTTCTTTGACCATATAGTTTGCCTCTGCTTCTGAGTTCTCGTATGTAAAATGTTAATATGAAAGGGAATATTGTGCTAGTAGCAAATGCACTTTAATTGAATTTTGTGAGTTATTAAATAAATGTATGTTAAAAGCCAATGCTCTGCCTTCCTTGCTTGCTCCAACACACGCATGCATCCATTGTTTTAAGGTTATTTAATAACCTAAAGAACCTAGTTACTGACTTGCCCTCGTATATTCAAACTCATACAAACGTCACAAAAAAACCCTACATTTTAAGATATTTTTGAAAAGAAACCCATATGGTCACTGTAAAGCCTAGATCTGTGTCTGAAAACTCATGTCTCAGATCCCTGAAACAACAATTAAAAGATATTTTATTTATTAAAGATTAAATAAAGCGTCCACATACGATTTAACAAAAAAAGCAGAGAAAAATAGTTTTAAAACGCACGTTTGATTTCAGCATGTTCATATTATTCCCAAAATATCTGTAAATAATTCTGAATTTTCAATTTTTGAATTTAGTAAGTTATTCAGTGTAAGGAGAAAATCTAAAACAGTTAAAGAGTAAAATGTCTTATCATTTCTATGTCACACAAATCCGTATATACCAAGATACAAAAAGTCATTCTATAATATGCATCCGAGCATAAAAGCGTAGTAATACTTAGATAACATAAAGCCCAGAAATATACTATGCGGGAAATTTTGTCTTCTGTTTCCATGTTCAGCATAAAAGTGAGGATTTATGTTGCTGAAATTTCTTGAAACTTTTCTTAAGGTGAAAGTGTGTTGAACTGTTGATATATGGAGCAGAAGGAGATGTGACGGAACTGAAGAGTAATGCTTCCTAGGGTACTCTTTAGCTGGTAGAAACTAGAAAATTGACTGTAATAATATACAATACTATAATAGAGCTGCGACAATATTGTAAGAATTATAAAATATATTTCAATTATTATGGGCATAAATAAACACAAAATTGTATATAATTAATCTATATATATAAAACAGTTCCGTAACTGACTGACTGACTGACAGATAACGCACAGACCAAACTGCTGGACCTAAAGGGTTGAAATTTTGTATGGAGATTCTTCTTATAGTGTAGGGGTACATTAAGTAAGATTTTTGAAAAAAATTTCTTAGATTTTTTAAATTAAATTTTTAATCTGTTTTTGTATTCTTTAAAATTTGCATTTAAAATAATAATCTGAGGGTTATAAAATTTGTAGCACGAAAACTACCACAAAAATTCCTTTGAGATGAAATCTTTTTCGAATCTTTACCTCCATTTTCTGATTTTTGGTGAATTTTTAAAGATTAATTTTTAGAATTTAACTTATTAAATGCTGATACCGCGATTTCTTTTCTTTTTGTGATACTTTAAATTAATTTTGCGTCACGTGCATAACAACGAAATAAATTGACAAAAAAAATATTTTTTTTCTTTCAAATGCGGCAGACGATTGGACATTATCCAAAAAATATTAAATACAGTAAACGAAATGCTCTTCTAACTGTACTATAATAATTGTACTATATTCTTAGTATGTTCTATTATATTTAATTTCACTATTTTCTTCTACATTATTTTGTCTATAAAAATATCCGTTACGATTTATATATATATTGGATTAATTACATTGGCAGTTGTATTTATTATAAATATATTTTTTTAGTTTTATACATTTATTTTTTACATATACATTTATTTTTTACACATACATTTATTTTTTATACATTTTATTTTTTTAGTTTCATACATTGGCAGTTGTATTTATTATAAATATATTTTTTTAGTTTTTTTTTGGCATTAACTGCATACATTGACCGTTGTATTTAATTTGAATGCACTCCGTATCGAAGTACGGGTATTCAGCTAATATATTTTACACAAGCAGAAAATATATAAGCTTGACAATGAACGTTTTGTTTTACAGACAGTAAATAGATTATATTTAGATACAATTTAAAAATAATGAAAATAATATGATTTGTTATAACGCAATGAAAAGAGCACTCTAGTATAACCATAATCGAACTTCCATGGTGTATGGGGGTGGGAAGATGTACAAGCCTGCCGGATGTCGCTCCTGTGGTTTCTCAGCCAAAATCATGGTATCACTAGAGGCTATGTTGGTTCATCTATACGGTGTATCCTTTATAAAAAACCTACAAATCACGTAGTGATAAGGCCAAAAGTGCCTGTCTCATTGGAACAATTAAAGCCATAATTTTAGTTGACGTCAGAAAGAAAAATGGATATACCTTTTACTACCTGTCAATACATAATGATTAATTATAGTCTATTATAATTTACTATACAGCTGTAAAAAGTGTTCATTAGTATTACAATATTACTAGATATGACGCGGGCTCAGTCACTGCATATCCCTTTTTTTAAATTGGAAATCCATAATAGTTTGCGTAGTATTTTTACCAATTTTAACAAGGTTTTTAAAACTTACTCTCTAGTATAACTGTTAGCCCTGGTTGTGTTTTGTGGAATAAATGAACTCTAAGACTGAAGACTTTTCCACGTCGATAGCAACTTTATCTAAATTAAGGAATAATTATACAACGCGGGAACAGGCACTCTGGCTGTCCATCGTTACAAGACTGCTTAAGTTTGCTATGTACTAACCCCATTGGATTCTCTCACCTCAACGTTAACCTATGGAGAAAATTTGTCTTAGGATTACCGACTTGGATTCAAAGATTTTTTTTAAAAAATTGTACTCCGTCATAGAGAAAGAAATTTTAAATTTGTGTAGATTTTTCGTTTTTTTTAAATGCAATTAATATTTTAAAATTGTAATTATTCGGGGAAAAATCTGGTATAGTGTGTTTTAAACGCTCATAAATTCCTTCGGTGGACGGAATTTATAAAATGAATCCTGTAGGGCTTTGCAGAAGAGTTCAGGCTATCTCACAATACCAATTTTGTTTGATTATCAGCCTTTATGTACCTGTAAATAGTTGACAAAAATATATTTTAAATAAAAAATTTGGGGGGCAGCGCTTAACCCCCCTATAGAGAGAGAGGCATTACAATCCCTCAAAATGTCAATCCTAAGGGGGGGGGTGGAATTCTCGAACCGTCAAGTGGCCTCCTCCCACCACAAGAGTCTGCAAGAAGAGGAAAAGGGAAATACTATTTTTGTCTTAGTACATAGCAGCCTTAAATCCAATCCAATCCAATATAGTTTTTAAAAGTGGAGTACCTAGGTCATAACTACTTTATCTCCTGTACGCAAGTTATAAGTTATCAGGTACGAGTGTTCAGAAGTTAAAATTTAAAATTAGAGCTTAAAGGTCTCAACCTTCGCTTTAAGTACAAAACGCAGGTCGACCACCGCGCCCTCTAACAGCAGATTTTAGTTACTGATTCATAATAATAACAATATTATTGGAAATGACGTAAGCAAATTAAAGCATATTCGCTTTATAAATAGACAATAAATAATAAATAAGTCCTTTTAAAAAATGTTATGAAAATAACTCAAAAGTATATCACTATTACTTGACATGATATAGTCACAATAATGAATATTCCCTTTAAGGGGAAAACTCAACTGTACATCTAAAACAAGCGTGATATTGTTATTAATTTTTACATTCAGATAAAAATACTGAGCTTAAAAGTATTATTGAATAAGGTTTTAAGTACAATAATACTTACTTCCTTTTCTAACCGAAAATATTTAAAAATTATGGTATTCCTTACATTATTCCTTTCTTTATTATGTATTGACAGTTAGTAATAGGGATATACATTTTTGTTCTTACGTCGTATCTAAAATTATGTTAATCCTCAACCGGTACAGTAGTTTGAAACGAAATAGTTGGTACGGTCGGGTCGGATCCGACCCGATCTCTACTTTAAAGAGGTTTTTGGTAGAAATAAGTACACAATAAGCATTTTTGTTGTATAATAATACTTATTGATAATATTTCGCATGAAATAAAACTTATTTTGTAGAAAAAATGACCAAATAATTGTAATTTTACTAAACAAAGAAAATTTCTTTGGCATTTACATATATTGTTGTATATACTATATGTCTAATAAGTAATTTAGTATACCTAGTTTTAGAAGTAAGAGAAACCAATTTCCGGGCATAAAAAAGTAAAAAATAATATATACTGACATTTTTGGCCTTCAAAATCGAAATAAAAAATTTAAAAATCTAAAATAAGAAAGGAAAAAAATTACTAGTTATCGTGAATAATGTTTTTTCAACAAACACACTCGTATTTACTTATTCTTATATCTAGTAGGGTTGTCTAATAGGTCTATCTGGTAGGGTTCATTGTCAACTCGATTGACCCCCACTTTACCGTTTTAGGGTTAAAAATTGTCCCAATGGGACAAGCACTTTTATCTTTCGATTTTCACCTTATCACCACGTGATTTGTAGGTTTAGTATAAAGTATGCACCTTATAGGTGAACTAACATAGACCCTATGATTTTGGCTGAGGGTTGATCCCAGGGGCAACATTTGGTAGGTCCGTACCTCCTCCAACCCATATACCACACGGAGGGTCGATTATGGTTATACTACAGTGTTATTGATAAAAGAATACTCACTAGCGTAACAGTATTGTGTGTTATAAGCGTAAGCGGATATTCCACCATACTAATAATAAATCGGCAAATATTAGTGTAATAAATTTATCATGATTTACAAAGCAATTAAAAATAATTGCATAATACAATTTTTGGAAATGATGTAATAACAATAATGGATATACTTTTAATACTAATATAGTATATAATATTAATAGGTGCGACATTTTCAATTGCTTTTTGCACAGCGATAAAACTTACTGATAAACAATATTATTCCTTTCGTTGTAAGCACACTAAAGGATAATCCCCATAACTACTATATAGAACGACTTTATTCCCTTTACTCTAACCACTTGTAAATCTGTAACAATAAGTATGGTTTTTTTCTGTTGTTTACCCAGAGAAAAAGTTAACTCATTAGTATGCCAATATCATTTTATTTTAGAAAAGTGAGGCAACATTCATAATTTAAAGAATACGAAATCATACAAAAATTTTCAAATCGCCTTATCTTTTTTAAATTAAAACAGTTTTGTTGAGAATAAAAGATTTCTTAACCATCAGACAATTGTCGGCCGTATAGAAATTTAAAATTATACAATCTGTGAGGTACGTCTTAAAGCTATAAACTATGAATTATGCATTAACAGGGTTGAAGACGTATTCAGCAACTATATGTGTGTTTATCATATTTGGCGTAACGCCTGAAATTTGAGACTGTGGGGAAATCTACATTTATTGAAATCTACATATTTAAGTTGCTAAGTTGCGGATTCTTTCGGTAGTCCGTGAGAGAAAACTACTGCATCAAACTACTTCATTTTAGGCCGTCTGCACATTGAGCAACTCAAAAGAAACTGATAACTGACTCAAATCACAAACCAGTCCGTAATGAGTCGTAACCTATGTAATTGAATGGAGCCACGCACACGGCGCAACTGGTTAGAAACTCGTCCGAGTCAGTTATCAGTTTCTTTTGAGTTGCTCCGTGTGCAGACGGGCTAAGTCTTAAACGAAATATTTTAATGTATAGATTTGTCAAATTTAGTTTTTGTAGCCGCAGTCTCTATTAATAAGCGATTATTTACAATTAAAAATTGCTGTTTGCGCTTGCTCAGGAACATGTTTAAGGGGGTCCGGGACAGATTTTGAAATTTTTTTTGTTTATTGAGTTAAAATTTCGAAATTTTTGTGATGGTTAACCATATAATTTGTAAACAAAATCACATCATAAAACTTCTCAAAGAGTTTTTAAAAAATTTTAAAATTTAAACTTTTTAATAAAAGTGGGGTAATTTAAAATCGTTGTAACTCGAAATATTATATGTCGAATTTCAAAGTTTTTCATTTATCACTATTTTCATTTTCACTATTTCTTTCAGTTTTTCTATTTCTTTTCAGTATTTCTTTCATTTTTCACTACTTCTTTTCACTTTTCTATATTCTATTCAGTTTTTTTCATTTTTCACTATTTCTTAAAATTTAATTTTTAAAAAAATAAAAAATATTTAGATTAAAAATTACGAAAAAAATTATGTAACTTATTTTTTAAAAATCTATCTTTAAAAGTAAAATTTTTTTTGAAATTTGCTGAATCAAAATTAAAGTAAAATAGTTGAAAACGACATGTTACAAGTTCCAACCATTATCTTTAATGGTTCTTGACTATAACAATTTAAAGACGAGAATGGGGAAAAAATCCCATCATACGGAAAAAAACGCACTTACAGGTTTAACAACGATTGGCTACTATTAGAATGTTGCAAAATAAAATAATAATTTCTCCTCTTCTAATTATGATAGAAACATGATTTAAACGTCATTTTAAGTGCAAAAGAACACAAAAATTTCTAATGCAAATAAATTATTTCGAAAATTTGAACAATTTGTGTCTTGGACCACCTTAAATTTGGATTGAGAGAATCACTAACTACGAGACCGCATAACCAAATTAATTTGTTTATTCCGAAGAATCTCTCTAGCTTTCTCTTTGCCATCTATATTTTGAATTATTTTTGTGAGATATAGAACTAAACCTAACTGAAATTGTTTATTTCGAGCTGTTCAGCAACCATGTTTCTTTTTATTGGGTTCAATACTGGTTTTTTAAAGTGTATTGCCTATTCTTAATACAGTCGAACACCGTTATAGCGAACCCTGTATTCAACGAACTCACGGATATAGCGAATGAAAATTTTGGTCCCTCCGTTTTCCTATTATATTTAATGCTAATTTATCCTTTAATAGCGAACTTCCGAAATCTTAAAAATCGGCAATAACGAACCTATTTTTAGTCAACTACTCAATTTTTATTTTCATTTTTAAAATCTTTAAGAATGTTGAAGATACAATGAATATTGAAGACGAAGATGATGAAGATTACCTATTGCGATGTGGATAGAAAAGCACAAAATTTCATCATTCTCAGACGAAACATGTGAGGATGAAGTCATTACATGTGAAAATCCGACTGATGAAGATACTGTGGAATAAATTAAAATGAATCATTCTGATATCGAAGATTTTTTATCTGATGCTGATGAAGAGGAGCACATAAATGACGAAATCCCCACCATCTCAGATGCTACTGCAGCGATGCGAGAAATTAATAAGTTTTTGTCTACACAAACAGTGGAAGGAAGAGTGTTGGAGTCATTTGATGTATTGGATAACGAAATTCATAAAATGTTTTTAAAATCGGCATCACGTCAACAGCAGATGGCCGATTATTTCTGTATCAAAACAGTGAGCAACAATTGAAAGTATTATTAATTTATTTACGTCTGTCTTCCCTTTTAGTTAATTTAATTAGAATTGTGTCAGTTTAATGTAATTGATTTTAGTCAGTTTAATTCATTGATGATTATTTTTAATAGATTTTATCATTTTTTTTAATATATCATTATTGAATACACATAGGAACTAATGGATAATACATTTTCTGAACTCTAACATTTTCTTTACGGTTCTGATATAGCGAACCACCGGATATAGCGAACAAAACCTTTGGACCCTTGGAGTTCGTTATAACGGGGTTCGACTGTATTATGATTTTTAACATGTGGCAATGATGTGTTGACTATAATTTGTGAATTAGTACATTTATTTACTATCCAGCCATCATGTTTTGACGGGTGCCACTAGTTTATTTTAAGGGAACAAATGACCTAGAACCTCGTTTTTTATCCCCAAAAATTTTACTCTTTATACAAAATGAGAATAATTAATATTATCTTTTACTGCATTAAAAACACTAAGAATTCACAAATAAGTATTTTGTGGGAGTAAAAGACCTGGTTTTCAAAAAATTCTTCAAAAATGCTAGACATATTGAAAATGCTCCATGCACATTTATTTTCTTCTGATTTCTTCCACATTTCTCGAGATTGTTAATTGATGTGTTTGTTATAAAACTGTGAATCATTCTTTGAAATCACAAATATTTTTTAATTTATAGACCAGGAAATAAAGCAAAAACTATATAAAAAAACAGGAAGTTTAAAAAAATAATCATTTATGGCTTGAGATTCATAGAACAAAAAATCGGTGCGCAATTATGTTTTTAAACAGGCACTAAACATATATTAAAAAAAATAGGTTTTTAGATGACATGGAATGCGCATGAAACCTTTTGAAAAAGGCGAGAGTTTTTGAATTTTTTTTTGAAAAACAGGCATTATTCTGCCGAAAAAATACTTATTTTGAATCTAGTGTCTTCAATGTAGTAAAAAGAATATAAATTATTCCCATTCTCTATATATAGTTAAAAAGTAAAATTTAAAAATTCGAGGTCCCTGTCCCCTTAAAGACGATCAATCTATGGTATCTACATACACGGGGGAATCTGCACAAAAAATAGTGAGATCTCTTTACCCCAAGTGGTTGCAAGTCCAAGTGGTTGCTTATCGTAAAAGTTAAACATCCCGAAATGTCTCTAATTCTGATAAAAGTGAACTAATTTTCATGAAACCTGTTTAATTCTTTATTTATTCATTTAAAGAGAAACGTATTTTTACTGATAGGGTTCTATTGGACGTTCATTTTAAAACATTAAATTTTCTTATTGTTGTTCCTAATGCCCCCTGGCTAGAAGTTCGAGATTAGGTCCGTACAGACTTCGGGCATAGAAGTGCGTCTCCGATTTGTAATAAAAATATATAAAACAGTTCCGTAACTGACTGACTCACTGTCTGACATACAACGCATAGACCAAACCGCTGGACCTAAAGGACTGAAATTTTGCATTCCGATTCTTCTTATACTGTAGGGGTGCACGAAGAAAGATTTTTGAAAACCGCTTCTTAGATTTGTTTAAATTAAATTTTTAAGCTGTTTTAGTGACTTCTTTTAAGTTTGCATTTAAAATAATAATTTGAGGGCTAAGAAATTTCTATCACGAGAAAGATCATAAAAATTCCTTTACAATGAGTTCTTTTTCGAATCTTTACCTCCATTTTCTGATTTTCGGTGAATTTTTAAAGATTAAATTTTAGAATTTAATTTATTAAACGCTGATCACGTGATTTCTTTTTCTGGTATTTTAAATAAATTTATCGTCACGTGCATAACAACTAAATAGACAAAAAAATATTTTTTTTTTCTTGCTACTGCGGCAGACGATTGGACATTATCCCAAAAAATATTTAAATACAGTAAAAGATATGTTCCTCAAACTGCACTATATTACTGTACTATATTCTTTAGTAGTCCTATTAGATTTAATTTGAATATTTTCGTCTACATTATTTTGTCTATAAAAATATCCCTTGCGATTTTTTTATAAATATATTTTTTTGTTTGTTTTTGCATCAATTGTATACATTGATCGTCGTATTTATGTTAAATATATATACTTATTTTTTGGCATTAATTGCATACATTGACCGTTGTATTTAATTTGAATGTACTCCGTAGCGAAGTGCGGGATTTCAGCTAGTAGTACCATAAGTGCCGGAGCCTGACTTGGCTAGGTGCCACCAAAATTTTGACCTAGCATCCCCAGGGGGGACATCTAGGGATCATACCGTCCCAACCCACTGACCTCATAGAAGAACTTTCGGGTCAACGGATTGAACGTTCTCATATCCAGCCTAGACACGAGGGTATTTCACAGCGCTTCGATTCAAGCAACCTCAGTATCCGACGCTAGTGTTATGCAGATATGGTTGTATTTTTATTATGATCAGAATGGAAAAAAAAACCTTTGTGGGTTTTTCATCGTTTATACGTCTCTCTCCTCTAATAATATTAATATTATGTGGAATTATAGCATGTAATAAGATAGATGATC
This sequence comes from Dolomedes plantarius, assembly GCA_907164885.2. Classification (NCBI taxonomy): domain Eukaryota; kingdom Metazoa; phylum Arthropoda; class Arachnida; order Araneae; family Dolomedidae; genus Dolomedes; species Dolomedes plantarius. The sequence goes on from OU015490.1 coordinate 10,641,272, forward strand.
GTATAGTGCCATTTTTTTTTAAATTGTTAATTGGAGAAAACACATTCTGACACATGTCTGAGGTAATAGAAAAACAAACTCAATTTAAATAAATAATATTAGCATTTAATTTATCTTCTTCTTATTTAAAATTAATTTTATCGTTAATTACAATTTGCACAGAAAACATCATAATAATTATCTACATACATTAAGAAAGTATTCGAACACGTAATAAAACCTATTTACATATATTAATTATTCTGCGCTCTCGCCTGATTAAATATATATTATAAATTATTATTACTTACCACCACCCTTATTCTGATGATTAGTAGTCATTGTTGTACTAAACTTGGTCCAAAAGCAGACCAGAAATCTCAGTAAACAAAAAATGGCGACTGGGTCCGAAGAGCGGACAACCTAGAGGTATATAACAGTAGCGGCCTTTTTTCTTCAACTGCCCAAAAAACCGTTAAAACTTTCCAGCACCGAAAAACGCAGAGGTCAGAAAATGTTCTAGAACAATTAACACCTTTCAGCTATCATTTTTTAAAAGATGGTTGCAGGGACGTTGCTATGGAGAAACTATATCCCCTTAAAGACCGAGAGGGTGGCAAGCAATTCTCCCTTCTTGTGCAAATGACCTGGTGTACTCTCCATACTGTTACAGGACACACTTAATTGCCTACGGGAGGCACATTCCCTTCTCCCAGGAAAACCGGTACGAAAAACCACAGGAATGATTTTCAGCACATAGACATTTTAAGATTTACAAAATAAAATAAATACACTTATAAATGTGCATGGAACCGAATTAATGTTATTTCGAAATGGGGAAATAAGAAAATAATATATATGTTTTTAGAGTTAAAACAGTATAATAATCAAAATAATAATAAAAGTCGAGTTCCATGTCACAATTAATAAATACCATAGATTTCAAAGAGAAAATAAACACCAATATTATATTACGCTTTGACATTTTAATTTTTTAAATGAGTCAATGAAATGGATCTAAAATGACTAGATTCTAGAATTTCCGAATCCAAAATTTGGCCAGTTAAATGTATCGTTGAGACAAAAATTTCCCAAAACTTGCAGTAAAGGGCATAAAAGTATGCAGCTTCCCATTATTGAATGTCAAAATATAATGCCCAATTTTCCTATAATATATAGAGGCCTAATAATCCTCACGTTTTCCGAGAATCTGAACAGGTAATACGTGAGTCTATTTAGCAGAATATTCCCACGTTTGCCATAAAATGGGTGGTTGTTTCTTTTATGGCATCTGCTGTACATATTTTGGTAATAAACGAGGTTAAAAGCATTGCAAATGAATCTGATAAAAATGCGTAACGCATGTTTTATTGAAAATTTTATTATTATGTCCTGACGTATGTTCTTTCTCATTCGCATATGTAATTGAGGCTGAAAGTTAATTATATGATAATGAATGATTTCTTTTGAAAATCACGTAAATATTGGATCATTGGTTTTGAAAAACCTTAAAATATTGAAGCTACTGCTTTTATTTACAGCACTACCTCTGAAGAATATTTGATTAGGATAGGAATGTATGCATTTTCTTTTGTTTTTAGGTTACTAACACCAAGGATGTGGAATTTAGGGGATAAAATACCCTCAGTTAATTCATTGTAATTAACTGTAAAAAAGGTTGTATAAGAATTTCTAAGAAAGTTCCGATTTCTGCTTTAGGGGCCGTGTTAGAGAATGCCTGCAAACTTAGCCAAAACACCTAAATGGAAGGTAGAAAGCTGACTCTTCTTTAGAAATTCGATTTGATTATATTTTACTGTTAATTACAAGGAGTTAATCAAGACTATTTTATTACTGGAATTTTTTCCCGAATTTGTGCAAAATTTCGCATAATGAGGATCCGTGTTGAGAACAATGATTAAGCTTGGTACATCCCCAATCTTTTGATATTAAAGTATTGTAATTGATGAACACTTTTGGATAACTTATATCTGTGATATTGGATTTTGTTTTTCGTTTTTCCTTAATTAGTCTTTGAAGGTAGAGTCTGTGAGTTCGAATACCTCGGTAGACATGTACGTTTGCGGCCGTTCGAAATCGGCTCCAAGCTGCTGGTACCGGTCAGTTTAACAGTATTTTATCAAAAGATGATCGCTGTACTCTTGACAAATTCTTAAGTATGTGTTGATTTACTGATGAATACCATATGTGGATTTGATTTGATGCGCTATGGTCAAATTATGCTTCGCGAAGGTAATTACACCGGGACCTACCAACATGTGTAGGTTAATACCTATGAAGGAATTCAGATATGCTGGAAATTACGCTTGAAAATAAATTATTTTCAAGAATCGGAAACTTCTTGGATTTACCATACTACAAATATTTTTATTTTTGATATAACCATTTCCCTTTATTTATTAATTATGTGATATTTGAGACGTATTGCGGCTTTTGATTCTTCTTTTCAACTTTCATTATTTTTCTCTTTTTTTGATAATATCTCTTCATAAATGTTTCTGCATTGGACCATTCCGTAACTGCATGTTTTTCATTGAAGAAGGGCAACATTACAATTTCTGTAGATAAAACTTTTTTTGCCATGACTTTTTTTAATATCATGTATTGAAATAAAAATGCACTTCTATTACCCTACTTGAAAAAGTTTTTATATATATCAATATCTTATCTATAAAGAATATGACTTGAGATTAAAGAATTATTGCGAGAAATTTATGTAGGCAGGTATCAGAACACTGTTGAGAAATATCTGTTGATCCCTTATTAAGTGGCTTAATGAAAGATTAATGCGCATTTATATTTAATATTTACGGATTAGAAACAAAACACTTCAAATCTTTTTTAGAATTTTTAGTGTATTTTTCTGTTATTAGTGAAACCGGCATGTAGAGGCATCACATATTCGATTCGACAGTAGTAAAATTTCTTGAAAATAATTTTAATGGCCTCATAGGAATTTACAGTCTCAGTGTCAATTAATAATAAAAGTATCTTTAAGGTATCATATTCATAATTTATGATATTAAAACTTAAGGTAATTAAGTCTGATTTTATATATACTGTATTATTTTTCATTTTCTAAAACCACATGGATGCGCTAAAGGTCTAATCGACCAAGTCGTTTCAAACGTGTACTATAGAGATAGCTTACTAACGAAGCTAGACCAGTTACTGTTTTTCTATATTACAAGTCACCCGCATACTGACAAAAGGAATTTCAAACAACTAAAATCACATTTCAGTGGTAAAACACTTAGTGTTTCTTTCACCATAATTCGGAGTGATGTTTCGATTATAGAAAGATTCGATACAAGAATTACAAATATAAATTTAGTCGGATATAAACCTCTGGTTGCGATCTGTTCATTAGTTGTTTGTGAGTTCCACTTTCAGCTTTTGATACCCGAAATCTGTAGATAAAGCGACTTGAAGTTAATAGACGATTCGGTCTTGGATATAATCCAAGAGTTGTTCCTACAGGTAATTGTTGTTGTTTCTTATGCCACTTGACCGACAGAAACATCAAATCAAGTCCCGAAGGTTATGGGCGATGAAGGTGCGTCTCCTGTTTTGACTGGCACCACAAGGGTCGGAGTCCGACTTGGCCAAAGGACCAGTCCCATAATTGTGAACCGAGCCAAGTGAGGAGACCAGAACACTTGACCCCGCACCTCCAGAGGTAATTTTGGAGAATTTGGGGGACATTGCAGCCACGACAGATTTTTCTTGCACTAGCTGCTATTTGTACACGGCAGTGGATTTGTTAGCGACGAGCATCGAACCAGTGACTTTCCGATAAATATCCCACTGCTCTTGCTAACTGGGACACTGCGCTCTTCTATATATAGTAATCAACCTAAACTATTGGAATAAAAATTAAGAGAGCATTTATAAGTAATATTTTGCAAGTAAAAATGATTTTTCTTATCCCAGTTAGTAAAAAGAAACATGATGAGTTCTTTCAAAGCAGCATTTAAATAAGATTTATGCTATCCGGAATCAGTACTTTCCCGTGATGACGTAAATTTCAGTTATATACCGGGTGGTTATAATTAGACTTCCCCTATAAACGGCATCCTACAGCGCAAACGGGTGAACGGAATGCAACGAAATTTTGTATATGGGCTAAACACGGGATGCGCTCACGGAATTTCGAAAAAAAAATTTAGTTCCAAAATGTCCACCAGAGGGCACCTTTTTGGGAAAAACATGAAATTTAACACAATAAATGACCAAAACGGAATACAGAAACACTATTAACAATCCAGAACAAGAATTATGAGTAATAAAATGTAAAACCGGGAAAAGCTGTCAGTTGTAGGAGAAAAATGTCGAGATTTGCATGCTTGGGAAGAAGAGGACGCTTTATGCAAAACACGTTAGGTCCTAGCGGTTAGGTTATAACACGTTTGCAGACGTTTCCATGTTTAAGTCTATGTTTCCGGCTGTACTAATGACGGTCTCTTTAGATGAACGTGCGTTATTGGTGAAGCTGTTTTACGAAAACAAGGGGAATGCTTCTGCTGCAGTTCATGAATTTCGTCGTAGAAAGAACCTACGGCGTGGACCAATGTCTAAAGGTATCCGGGCCATGATTAAGAGATTTGAAGAGACGGGGAAATTAGAAGTTCAACCTGGAAGAGGCCGTAAACGTGTCACACCGGTACTTGTTGATGCCGTCAAGACAGCTGTTGACGCACAGTCACAGAGATCAGAGTTCGATGACAAGGTGATCAGAAACTAGTCGATAAATGCTAATATTGTTTCTGTATTCCGTTTTGGTTGTTTATTGTGTCAAATTTCACGTTTTTCCCGAAAAAGCGCTCTCTGGTGGACATTTTGGAACTAATTTTTTTTTTTCGAAATTCCGTGAGCGTATCTCGTGTATAGCCCATATACAAAATTTCGTTGCATTCCGTTCACCCGTTTGCGCTGTAGGATGCCGTTTATAGGGGAAATTTAATTATAACCACCCGGTATTTCACGGGGGTGCTTCAGGATTTAAAATCCCAAACTAGTGAATAGAATTAAAATTTTAGTCGAACTGTTAAATATGGTCATGTAAGGTGTCTTTGTTTTTGGCGGACGGGGGAGGGGATGTATGTACTTTAATAATTTGAAAGAAAATGCTTAAAATGGGTAAATTGTACAATATTGGAGCATTACGGTTTAGGAGATAATAATGAAAGTCATTGGACAAAGATCGTTAAGGAATGGTTGTACATACAAGGCACTCTTTGCTGGAACTTTATGCTCCACATTCCCAGAAAATCGGATGGTTGATTTGTTGAGTGGCTTGATGCACAACAGTCATCGTTTCGGTTATTTGAGGACAGACCATTTGAGTACCTAAAGCTTAAATTCAATTTTGAAAGGCTGATAATACCGAAGCTATTAGAAAGACCCAATCTATTCTGTTTCTGTATATTAGAAAACTAACCATTTAGACATTTATTTGGTTTAGATAAAGCATTAGATAAAGCATGGAGTTCCTATATAAAAATTTATTAGAAATATATATGTTGGTGAACATTTAGTTAAGCTTAGCCGTCTTTAGAAAATGATTTCTTATCCGACGGTACCAAAAACTCTTTAAAAGAAGAATACTTCATTGAAGGCATTTGTGCACATAAATCACACAAGGAAAATACGAAATGTGAGATCTCTATGATTAAATATCGTAAATAAATACCAGGAAAAGTTGGTGAAGTATAAGTGTATCGGGTGTCCATCATCACGGCTGGCACAGCAGCTCGAGTGGGCCATGGACTTTCCCCATTTCGTCACTCTCTTGGTGGCCAGGATTTTCTATATTTTTTACCCTAATGATTTTTCTGAATGCTCTCCAACTATATGACCGTAGCCTTTCTCAGTTTTTGTGCCAATAGATTTGTAGTTAAGGGAACGGTGGATCTTTATTTGAGCAAATCTTTTCATTGTAATACAGATTGTTTCATTGTAAGAAAAAATATATTTCTGTAGATTAATAGTACCAAAATAGTTTTTTTCAAGTAAAAAATCATTTATGAAGCTTCTACGAAGTAATTTATAAAGATTAAGTGTAGTAATAAACTTTAAAATTGTTTTTCTCAAAACGGATTTTTCAAGGATTTTAGATTACTTAATTTTTGTTCAAAATTCATGAAATTGATAAGGAAGATGTCTGATACTGTAAAGAAAAAAACTGGGTATGTATTTTACAATGAGACTTCATTAAAGTTATTAAATTATATTTTAACTTAAAACTTTTTACTTGTATTAAAAGGCAAAATTTTTATAAAATCGGGAGGGATTTCAGAAAAAAATCTCAAAAATTAACTATTGAAGGGATTGAATAATTGATACCGAGATTTGTTTGATATACAGTTTAAAATGATTAAAATGCATAAAAAAAGGCAATTAAAATTAAAAGACAATATCTCAAAAATTAAGTAGCAAGAAGCATTTTAAAACGTTGCTTATAAATTTAAAAATTTTTTTAAATCTTAAAATTCTAATGATATTGGAAATTTCTTTTAAGGTATTCTATATATTTATAGTGAAATGCATAGATGTACAAAATTTCATATCTCTATGATGAAAAGTAAACAAAAATGAATTTTAACGTCCCCCTTAAAAACTTTAATCTGAATTATTATGGATCCTGCAATATAGCCAGGAAATATCATCGGGTTTAATCATATATGATTTATACTGTCACAAACTATATAAATCCTGTATAGCTCATTATTGGTTTCATGTTTCTCTTATTTTTAGGTATCCGACTATGTTCTGCGCTGTTTTTTTTCCAAATACTTGTTAAAAATTCTGTCTTATTTTTCAAAAAATTATAGTACCAAAATACGAAAATGAAAAAAAATAGAAAATTACTAGGAAACTTTTTACAAAACTGAGGATTTTTTTTCGTCGCAATTTAGCAAATTTTTAAATAAACGGCTGTATCTCTACAAAAAAAGTGATACATATATCATTAATTTCTTTTTTATCAATTTTCCAAAAAACACTCATAAGTATAATGACCTAAAACCGAATCGATATTTTGAAATCTAAAAGAAATACAGGCAGTTATATGAAATGACATGTAAAATTTCATTTATTTCTCGTGAGTTTTTTTTATAAATATAGCTATAAATCTAAAAATAATAGACATAGAGCCAAGTCTGTAGTTTATTAAATTCTTAATAATATGAAAAACTAACCTGAAAATTTTCACAGATATATCATAATTGTATTTTGAGTTATCACGATAGTCATTTACCTTTTTGAGGAAAAGCAAGTTGTTTAGAAAACACAAAGTTTCACCTGTATTTCACTTGACAGCTGTGGATTTTCTTTTAATCTCTCTCATTTAATTTCTAACCATCTCACAGAAAATATAAAAACATATTTAGAAACAGAAATTTACATTCTTTAAGAAACAGGATTAAAAACAATTCGTCAAAATCGACGTTTTAAACGTAGTCGGATACCTTGGCTCCGCTAAAATGTTTTCTCAGTCTTTCAAATAGAGTTAATGGTATCAGAATTTCATTGGTTTACATCTAATTTTCTGATTCAGAAATAAGAATTGGTCATATTATAGTTTTGTAAAGCAAAATTTCAGTTTTTCTTTTAAAAAGGTTGGATCAAAGAATGTCCTAAGGCCTTTAAGCTACGGATTGAGGGACAAATTATTTATGTATTTCGTTACTGAGGTCACTTTTATCTCTGATCCTAGATACGTAAAGCTCTTTAAACTTTCAAGCCTGTAGTCGCTAATTTCAAGCGGAAATGGGAGTGAAATTTTCTTTGTGTTGACGAGTTTTACTTTATATACATTGCTTTTTATACTCGGTTTTTCTGCAGCGATATCAAGAAAGGAGCAATAAATGCACCTTTCAGTCTATTTATGGTTTTTGTATACATCTCTGTGTTATACTCATATGACAGTATCTAGCTAGATTTATTAAAATTGTGCTCGTTGCGTTGATTTCATAGTATCGTATAGTTTTTATTTCTTTTTTTTTTTTGTTATGTTTGCCAAAGAGTCTCGTTGTCGACTTCCTTATTGACTTCAAAATAATCTGATAAAATTCCTTCAATTTTGACACAGGAAGCTGTATCGCTCAGTAGTAGGGTCTAATAATCTGATTAATTTTATCTGAATTTCAAACTCACGCAATGCAGCCAATTAGCTTAGACGGGTCAAAGCGAGAACATGCTGCTTCGAAATCTATAAATAAGTGTAACCTGATATAAATGTAACCTGATATAAATGTAACCTGAATAAATGTAACCTGATATAAGTTGAATTACGGCTAATTTTACTCGACTGCTGAAGTAATCGTGAACTGCAAGCATACCTACAAATTACAGTTCTTTACTTCAGAAAAAATACTGTAAAAGAAGCTAAAATGAGCAGACGAGCATAACAAAATATAAAGTAATACTTATACATGAAAACATCTCTTGCTAAATATGTGTTATTTCCATCCTTATTTCTGCATATATTCCTGCTGTTAGTTTGTCATTAAACTGCTATTATCTTTTTTTCACACGTTTATACAGTAACAGCAGTAAAGTAGTCAAATTTCTTTTTGAAACATTAATCACTGTCTCTCATTCTCTGCGTGCTAGCGAGGTATATTAAAATGCAATGCATTTTTTTTTCTCAATGCGAAATATCCCTAGTTTATGGACACAAAAACATGTAAACAAAAATAGAAAAACAGTGATAAATCTGAACTCTCGAACAGTGGGATTTCTGCGCTATAGATTTCGGCGGAGGGGGATACACGAGAATATATTAGACCAAACAGAAGGGGAAATTAATGTTATTCATCATAAGTAACGTACCCAACACAATGCAATGTATTGCGATAGTATGCTTGAAGACTTACATTCACGGTTTCAACAGGCTGGATGTCACCAACAACCCAGTTAGAGAGAGGCAATTATTCCCGCAACTGCACTATGTACTGAAACTATTGAATTTCATAAAACTTTTATGATACTTGAAATTTTCAGTCAGGGAATGTTGCAAGAATATATATATATATATATATATATATATATATATATATATATATGGCATTGTTCTAAAGCCACATAAATTCTTTTACAATAAAGTTACAGTTACTAATCCTTTCTACGTAGTAACGCTTTTCTGCAACGTGTCGTGGTTGATGAAGTTCATGGCAGCTAAGTAAAGACATCATCAGTAAATTAAATCAGTTTATTAACCTCTCTCCGATCTAACATCATTAACAGGGCTAACTGCCAGTGCGCACCGCGGAGCGAATTCATCCACGTCTTTATTTCATCGCGTTATCTCAAGATCTGCTTAATTATCTTCCCGCCACATCGGAAAATGCGCGCTTCCAACCCGTGCTTCGAACTTTCTCGAAGGTTCTTTGCTGACCCAAGCACTCGCTGACGTAATCCCTTAGGCGCCTAGGCGATCCCAACCCAAGGTCGTAATTTGTAACCAAGCCGTGGACAACTATCGCCATCTATTGACTCTTTCTATCCTTAATTTCTCATTGTTCAATATTTAAGTACTGTCTCGCGCTAGTTTCCTTAATTTTAATCCAATTAAATCTTGTTAATTATAGTTAAATATAGTTTACGCACCTGGACCTGACACACACACACAGACACACTAACTGATTTAATTTACTGACGATGTCTTGACTTAGCTGCTATGAACTTCATCAACCACGACACGTTGCAAAAAAGCGTTACTACGTAGAAAAATGATTATATATATATATATATATATATATATATATATATATATATATATATATATATATATATATATATATATACATTTATATATATATATATATATACAGGGTGTAACGAAACTCTTGGGCAAAACTTTAAGGGGTGATAGTACACATCAAGACAAACAATATTATATAGGAAACTTAGGGTCCCAAACGTCTTCCAAAGGAGATAGACGCCATTAAAGTTTAGGGTCCGAAATTTCAAATGATCATAAAATACGGGAAAATGTGTCGATTCGATTGCTGTTTTCGCTTAAATTATTCATTATGTCAAGATTTTCTGGAAAATAAATTTTAAAGATAAAGTTAAAAAAATGAGGATAGAGGGCGCTTTGGACTTTGGAGTAACAAACAACTATTTTTTACCGTTATTTTTTGTATCAGATTAAATGCTTTCAAAAGCTTAGACTTTAACTTAAATTTCGAGCTCAAAATCTGAATCGTTGGGGGTGGTTATGTCGCGAAAACTCAACAGTGTTCAGGAGGTGAAATTTGAACCCCCACCCCTCCTCCCATGTACGCAGTTCAGTTATTCAGGATTTTGGATGCTCGGTCGTAGACCAGGCAGCAACTATTACCCACTAAACGTAAAATAAACAAGAGAGGGATGACAAAAAATAAAAAAAAAGTTATTCTTAACAGACATGAGCAATTTCTCCTCGCAAAATACCCGATTTTGCAAATCACCCGATTTGCATGCAAAGAGTAGTACACAATGATTTTACTGTATGGTACCCGCCCTCATTCATATCAACGCCGTTTCAGCGTCAATGTGTGGGCCAGAATTATCCACGATCATTTGATCCGGCCATATCTTCTGCCAAGGCGCCTGGACGGCGGAACGTAACTGGTATTCCTACAAGATGTGCTTCCAGTTCTGCTGCAAAGTGTTCCAGCCAACATAAAGGCTCGTATGTGGTTCCAACATGATGGAGCGCCTGCACATTTCAGCGCAAATGTGAGAAGTGCATTGGATACAACATATCCAGGGTGATGGATTGGACGGGGTGGTCCGATAAATTGGCCGGCACGCTCGCCTGACCTCTCCTGTCTAGACTTCTTCATCTGGAGTCTTGTTTATGCAAGCCCTGTCGACTCCAACGAGGAACTGGTTGCGAGAATTGACGTCGTAGCAGGCGATATCCGGGAGATGCCCGGGGTATTTGCTAATGTTCGAAAGTCGCTCCGCCGGCGGTGGGAGGCCTGCATCCTTGCTGGTGGGCGCTCTTTCGAGCAGTTTTTGTGATTCCACAAGAAAATCACGCGTGTACCATTTTCTACGTGTCATCATTCATTCAACCTTCATTCATGCGCACGACGTGCGTACATCAAATTGTTTTTTTTTTATTTCGAGAGGAGAAATTGCTCATGTCTAGTATTATGAATAATTTTTTTTAATTTTGTCATCCCTCTCTAGTTTATTTTACGTCTAGGAGGTAGTAGTTGCTGCCTGGTCTACGACACAAAGTCCTACGACACCAAGATCGGGAATAACTGAACTCTGTTCAGGAGGGAGGGAGTTTCAAATTTCAACTCCTGAACACAATTCCGTTTGCGCTACTTAACCACCCCCAACGAATCAGATTTTGAGCTCAAAATTTAAGTTTAAGGCTAAGCTTTTGAAAGCATTTAATGTGATAAAAAAAATAATGGTAAAAAATAGTTGTTCGTTACTCCAAAGTCTAAAGCGCCCTCTATTGACATTTTTTTTACTTTATCTTTAAATTTATTTTTCAAGAAAAAACTGACAAAAAGAATAATTTTAGCTAAAACCGCTAACGAATTGACCCATTTTTCCGTTTTTTATAATCATTTGAAATTTCGGACCCTAAACTTTAATGGCGTCTATCTCCTTTGGAAGACGTTTGGGACCCCAAGTTTCTTATATAATATTGTTTGTCTTGATGTGTACTATCACCCCTTAAAGTTTTGCCCAAGAGTTTCGTTACACCCTGTATATATATATATATATATATATATATATGTAGGATGACATCTAGGGGTAAGTAACTTTACGGAAAGAATTATACGAAAATAATAAAATAGATTAATATCTAAACTAACATTTTATTTAGTATTAAACACATAAAGAAAAGACATCACGCTATTTACAATTTACAAATTTACGAGGAAGGTAAATTAAGGTTTCACTACAGAGCATGGTTCACCTGTAAGATGGGGACTCCGAAATATCCCAATTCGTTTAGCGAATTCCATAAAAACGCGAAGCAGGGAAGGAGGTACGACTTTTCTCGTCCCTGTCACGCGCGGGGGTCTGTGAGTGAGCTTCAAATGCTCCCCGAAAAGGTGACGTCACACGCGCGCAAATCTTTCCTATTGGACGCTTAAGCCCAGCGGAATAAAATTCGTTCAGGTCGAAGTTTTCATCTCTCACAAATCAATTTTCTACAAGTTCGGCCAGCTTGGAATCACTGACCTCAGTGATCTGACTTTATATAAAACGATTGGCCTAAAACATCACTAAATAAATGTACATCAAAATTTCCGAAATGATTTAGATATGATAAATAACCATACAATTCGCGTAAATGAATTGCATTGAGGAAATACAATAAACAAAAATAAAATAAAAACACAGTAAACAATTATGAGAAAAAAATGTTTAATCCCTCTTCCTGTTGAGTAGGATTTCATTAGATCGGCAGACGAGGAGGTCAATCTAGGACCCTCATGGTTACCTACTTTGTCTAACTCGTATCTATCTCTGGGCTTTACTTCGATAACTGTATATGGTCCTAAAAATTTAGGCCTTAGTTTCAAGCCTGTTCCAAATTGCGTTCTTCGGATGACTACTAGAACTCCGTGCTGATACTCAGGGGCCTTCTTGCATTTCTTATCGTAGGTTCTTTTATTTTCAGCCTGGATCTTCAGAATGTTTCTTTTAGCATCTTGTCGTAATTGGTTTCTTTGCTCTTGAAATTCTTCCACCATCTCTTCCATTAGCAGATTTTTTGGGTGAAGATCCTCCTTATTTCTCATGATGACGCCAGTTAATAGTTCAAACGGAGACCATTTAGTACTTCGGTTCGAGGTGCTGTTTAGAATTCTTTGCAGTGGGTCTACGAATTTCTACCACTTGGTAGGGTCGAAGATGGACATCTTGGTCAAAGCAGGGATAAGAGTTCGGTGGATTCTCTCCACTTGACCGTTTCCTCGCGGTACGCCAGTGGTGATCTGCAGATGTTGGATGTTCTCTTCGGTACAATAGTCACTAAATACTTTGGAGATGAAAGCAGAACCGCGATCTGTTATTATTCTTCGGGGATTGCCGAAAGTCTTTTGTTGCAATTTCAATTTATTCAGGGCATCTTCTGCGGTGGTAGATCTTACGGGATACAGCCAGGTGAACTTCGTGAAGGCGTCGACTATTGTGAGGATATGTTGGTATCTTTTGTTGGTAGAGGGCATAGGACCAATGAAATCTACGTGATAGGTGCTTAACGGTACATCTTCTTTCGGAATAGGGTATAGGAAACCTTCTTTTTTCCCGCTCTTTCTGTTGGTTAAAATACACCATACGTTGGTTAAAATACACGGTAACGATCACGTTTTGCACTTGTTTGCTTCAATTAGGTATGAAAAATTCTCGTGTAACTATTTCTTCTGTTTTTGCAGCTGCGAAGTGTCCTTTCTCATGAGCTAGCTTGATTAGCTCAGTTTGCATATCTCTCGGTACTACTATTAATTCACGGCCATCTACGTGTTTGTATAATATTTCGTTTTTAATGAAGAAGTCTGAAGTAGAGATTGTTTCAATCAGTGATTTAAAATTTTGAGTGTTTTCGTGTCCTTGTTGTGCTCTTTTCAATCTGGCGGTCAGAGTATCGCTTGTAATTATGGCGACGGGGTATCGGCTTAAAGCGTTTACATGTTGCATTCTCTGGTCGGGTCGATGCACAATTTTGTAATCAGAATTTTCCAACAGTAGTGCCCCTTTCACTATACGAGTAACTAAATCTTTTTTGTCCATGGTCTTTTGAAAAGCTGAACAGTCCGTTATGATTTTGAAATGTTGCCCTAGAAGGTAGATTCGAAATTTCTTTAAAGCGGTGACAACAGCAAGAACTTCCAGTTCATAGCTACTGTATTTCTCCTCGGCTGGAGTAGTTTTCTGTGACATGTATTGAACAGGGTGTAATTTCCCTTCATCCGCTTCCTGGAGCAAAACAGCGCCATATCCTTGTTGGCTTGCATCGGTGTGTAGTTCGGTCCTTTTCCCTTGCTGAAAAATGCTTAAAACGGGACTTTCAGTTAATAGTTTCTTGAGCTTTTTGAATGCTTCAATTTGGGCTTGTTCAAATACAAATGGATTGTCTTTCCTTGTTAGATCACTCAGAGGTTTCGCTATTTTAGAGTACGCGGGAATAAATTTTCGAAAGTAGCCGGTTAGTCCTAAAAAACTCTGGATCTGCTTGACCGTTGTTGGCACTGGGAACTTCTTGACGGCTATCGTCTTCGCAACTGACGGGCGTATTGTTCCGTTTTCGACGACGTGACCCAAAACTTCGACATTCCTACTTAGGAATCGACATTTCTCAAACTTAATTTGTAAGCCATACTTCGAGGCAACTTCAAGCACTTTCTTTAGTTTTTCTAAACCTTCTTCTTCATCCTTTGCCGGAATTATCAAATCGTCCATGTAAATTACTACAATACCTTTTCGCATTAGTTCTCGAAAAATACTGTACACATATCTTTGGAATACGCTGGGACTATTCCTTAGGCCAAAAGGTACTTTATTGAACTCGAATTTTCCGTCTGGAACAACGAAGGAGGTGAGGTGCTTGCAGTTTTCTTTGACATCGACATGGAAAAACCCATTTCTCAAATCTAACGTAGTGTACACCTTGGCGTCTTGGAGTTCATCCAACACGTCTCTATCAACGGCAATAGAAAACGATCCTTGTCCAGTTTCCGATTTAACTTTCTGTAGTACACACACAATCTAGTGGTGCCATCTTTTTTCTTGACTAGCACAATTGGACTCGCATATTCGGATGAGCTTGGTCTTTTAATTCCTTGTTCAAGCCATTCGTCGACTTGCTTGTTGACTGCTTGGTTCTCGGAAAAGGATAACCGACGTGCAGGCTGGTAAACCGGTATGTCATCTTTCAAAATAATCCTCATGGACACGTTTGTCGTTTCGGTCTAATTTAGCTCATAGTTGGAGATCAATTCAAACAGTTCTTTTCTTATTCGTGGATTGCTAACATGTTTGACTTCAATTTCGTCTTCAGTTTCGCTTCGTATACTTGCGTGTGCATGAACCAAATTTTATCTTCATGTTTACGGCACTGAACACTTTCTTTGTCGAAGAAGACGGAGGCTTGTTCCAAAATATCTGATCCGATTACTGCCTGAAATTCTAAACACGGCGTATGTGCGATGTGCCACGTGAGGGAATATTCTTTTCCATCCAATTCAATTTTCCGTTGGAACGACCCTTTTTTTTTACTTCATACTTCCCTAATACAGATAACACTACTATGTCTTTCGAGAGTTCTGAGGGTTCGATTATTCCTTGGCACATATCTTCACGAATGAGTGTCGCTGAACTGCCGGTATCGATGAGAGCTTCAAAAGTCTTGTTACCCATGGTTATTTTCTTTGTTTTAACTCTTTCTTGAGAGATTCGTGAGCAGACTTGAACCAGAGAGCTTGCAGGTTTATTAATGTTTGGGTTTTTGGGTCGCTTTGTACAATCTACGGCATAATGACCCGGTCCTTTGCAGTAGCTACAGATTAGTTGTTTATTTCTTCCGGCGTAAGGAGTTCCGTTCGATTGAAAGTATTTTTTTCATACCTATTGTTCCCAATTTGGAAATGTTCAGGTCTTCGAGAATAAGTATAGTGAGATCTCTGGCTTCATATTTTCCTTTCGCGAATGAGTTGGATGACTTCGGTTTTAATGTTCTTCGGACGTCTTCATATTCTTCAAATTTTTTAGCTAGTTCGGCAAGTGAGTTAATAGTAGACCATTCGTCTAGAAAATGTTGCTGAAACTCGTAAGGTGCTTTCTTCTTAATTTGATCGGCTATAATTAACTCTCGTAGTTGATCGAAGGTTTCTATTTTTAAACCGGAAGTCCATCCGTCGAAATACGTCTGCAGTTCGTAGTGAAAATCTTGCCATGTTCGCTCATCATATTTTTGGTGAGATACAAATAGTTCACAAAGTTTTTTCCGGAGACAACTTAAATCTTTTCAATAGTAAATCCTTGACGTGGTCGTAATCATTACATTTATCCGCTGGTTCTCTTGCGATCAGATGAGCAACGTCAACGGGTATCAATCCTATCAGTTTCTGTACCCAATCTTTCTTCGGCAAAAATATCAATTCTGCGTGCCGTTCAAATAAGATGAGGTTCAAGCTGATGTCATCCTTCATATTAAACTTACGAAAAGTTTCGTGAATCCGTTTATTCGGCGCTTGGACGTTTTCGGCATTATTCGTCGTATTGACACTCTGTTGAGCCTGTATTCTTAATTTCGCGAGTTCATGTCCTCACTCTTCTCGCTTCTGTTCAATTTGTCTATCTTCTGCTTCTCGGCGTAATTTCTCTTCTTTTTCTTCTGCTTTTCGGCGTACGCGTTCCTCAATTATGCTATCGATCAGTATCTTGACATTTTCCTCTACGTAATTTGGACTTTTCACGATCAGTTCTTTTATCCGAAGTTTAGTTGAACCCTCTTGGACACTTAACGACAATTCTGCGGCAAGTTCTATCAGGTCTTCCCTTTTCTTAGAGAGAAGAAATCCCATTTAGTATAAAAATAAATCAGAGTGGTAACCAGGAGAACAAATTTAATTTAAAACTTAGTTCAATATTTCTTCAAAACTTATTCTCAATGTGAGAAATTTATTTAGTTACACTTAAAAAAAACGCTTGCTCAACCAGGAAGAAAGATAAAAGGTGAACAATAAAATGCAATCTCTTACGATATTCGAATAAAACAAACACATATTAGGAACTTCTGAAATCCGAAAATGGCACTAAAAAAATATGCATAAACAACTGTTAAAACCAGAACAAAATATATTTTCTTAAGTTGCAATAAAAGAACATTATTTGAACTCATGTTTTCACACAAAATGCAAAAAATCCTTTCTCAGCATCAAATTTCTATTTTTCGATGAGCGCGAAATGATTGACTAAACAGAGGGAGAGAGATAAACACTCCTCTCTTTTCCAGCCACTTGTCGCTACAGCTTCTCGCCTAATGTCTGCAAACGAGCAGAATGATTTTTCATTTTATCACTCTACCGTTACATCTGACAGCAAACAGATATTCTCAATGGAAACAACTCATCACAAGTCATTTGTAAGCAAAATAAAAGCACTAGGCCTACTTAAAAGACACAAGTTCAAAAGGAATTGATCATATTAAAAAGAGATGCAAATAAAAAAAAAACCATAGCAAAGTTGTACACTTTTAGTTCCGAGCTGATTAAAATAATAATTATTGTCAATAAAATGAAAACAAACAACATATAATTAATTTCACGATGCCATTCACTATCGGTCTTTCACAAACACACAATCATCACTGACCTGGCGATGGTGATTTTTCGAAGTATGATGTGCTGGCTCTCTTTCGCTGGCGGGCACTTTTGCTGGTGGGGCGAATCTCCTTGGCGAATCTGTTAGCTGTGAACTTAAAAAATACGTTAGCATGGGAGATGAGGTCTCGACGTTGGTCTGTGAGCGAAAACCGAAAAAGGTGAAACAGAAAGGAAAAAAATGCTCTTAGTTAAAAATAAAATTCTTCAAACCGAAAACGGAAGTAAAAGTAAGGATGTTCCTAGGCAAATGCCTAATGTAAGGAAGCAGGTTGTAATCCGTGCCGTGGCCCCAATTTGTAGGACGGCGTCTAGGGGTAAGTAACTTTACGGAAAGAATTATACGAAAAGAATAACAAGATTAATATCTAAATTAACATTTTATTTAGTATTAAACACATAAAGAAAAGACATCATGCTATTTACAATTTACAAATTTACGAGGAAGGTAAATTAAGGTTTCACTACAGAGCATGGTTCACCTGTGAGATGGGGAATCCGAAATATCCCAATTCGTTTAGTGAATTACATAAAAACGCGAAGCAGGGAAGGAGGTACGACTTTTCTCGTTCATGTCACGCTGGGGGTCTGTGAGTGAGCTTCAAATGCTCTCCGAAAAGGTGACGCCACGCGCGCGCAAAGCTTTCCTATTGGACGCTTAAGCCCAGCGAAATAAAATTCGTTCAGGTCGAAGTCTCCATCTCTCACAAATCAATTTTCTATACACACACACACACACACACACACACACATATATATATATATATACACACTCATAGACAAAAAAATTAGCTCACCAAGGAGTCGTCAAATGAAACGAAATTTTACATACGTAATGACTACTTTGATATAAGTAAATGATAAGAAAATCAAAGAAAAAGGATAATTTATTTCAGAGAAAAAGGCAAAAGAACGGAGGAGTTAATACTCCGTTGGACCCCCTCTAGCGCGAATGCACGATGCGATACGATCGGGCATTGAGTCATACAAGTTCTGTATGATGTCTTGAGACATTTCGTTCCATATTTGCTGTAACCTTGCCTCTAGTTCGTTCAAACTCGTGGGATGCCCTACTCGTCGTCCCAAATGATCCCAGATATGCTCTATTGGAGACAAATCCGGGGATCGGGCAGGCCAAGGAAGGGTAGTAACAGTGCGGAGACAGTCTTGTGACACCCTTGCCGTATGAGGCCGAGCATTGTCTTGTTGAAAAATGGCTCCTGGGAGCCGTTGCATGAGTGGCAACACATGTGGTTGCAGGATTTCATGAACATACCGCTGAGCTGTCATGGTGCCACGGAACAATACTAGGGGTGACCGTGTATTGTAGGCAATGGCACCCCATACCATCACACCATCTGTGGGAGCGATGTGTCGCTGTACAACAAAGGTAGGATTGAAGCGTTCACCACGGGCTCTCCACACACGAACACGATTGTCATCACTGCCGAGATTGAATCTGGATTCGTCGCTAAAGACGACCTGGTTCCATTCCGCTCGTCCGCTCGTCCGCTCGTCCGCTCAGTTTCCTCGTGCGCGGCAAAACTCCAAACGGAGGCGTCGATGGGTGGGCGTCAAGGGCAGCACACGTAATGGGCGCCGCGATACCAACTGTCCTTCAGCCAGGCGCCTTCGTATGGTTCGAGAAGACACAGAGGCCCCTAGTGAAGGTGCTACCTGTGCCTGGATGGCGGCCGGTAAAGCAGCTGGCTGTACGCATGCATTTCTTACGATGAGGCGGTCTTCTCGACGACTGGTCTGTCGAAGGCGTCCAGAGCCTGGTCTTCGGGTACATGACATCTCTCGGGTACACTGGTCCCAACACCTCCTACAACACAATCAGAGCGGCCTAATTGACGAGCTACTCGCGTAGCTGACCACCCAGCTTCCATCATCCCGACGATTCTCCCCCTCTCAAACTGCGACAACTGCTTATATTGTCTTCGAACATGGCGTAATGGCATGTCTATGTCAGCTCTTCCTTTGTAAATGATTCAGCACACTCAAACAAGCTTTGGTTACCTGTTTTATACTCCACAGAGTACGATGTTCAACGCCTTCTACCGGCTATACGTAATGCGCAATCACGCTGCATTTCTATTCATTTGCATATCTCCCCGACATGTACCTTCATTGCAAGTTTCGTTACGATCCCGCAATTATTTCTTGGTGAGCTAAATTTTTTGTCCATGAGTGTATATATTCCTCTAAATTTACAATATCAATATCAACAGGTAAGTCATCAGAGAACACAGTTGACAAACGTATCATACCTCCAGACAACGATAAGGGATGCTACTTGTAACATCATTGGTTAAAGCAGGGATATTAAGGAAATTCAGTTACTCACAATGTAATAAATTGTGTCATATTAATTTTAGTATACGACTGCGGTGAGAAACTTAAAACAAATTGAATTTAATTCATCACTGCAAGGTCTAAAAAAACTGGTCTTCGAAATTTAAACCAATAAAAATCGATTTTAGTTTTTGTACATTCTTAAAATAATTTTTTGGAGAGAAAATACAACAAAAGACTTATGAATAATAAAAAAGAATCCCTCCTATAAAAATAGCTGTAACAAGTTGATATGAATATATTGCTTGCACTTTTTTCCGCCATGGTGTAGATTGTATGTAATGCGTTACTTGCGTCCGTATGAAGAAAGCTGTGCAAATTAATTTCGTGAATAGATATTTTTTTACGGTCAATTTCCTTTTATTTTTCGAGTTCATTTTCGTCTGATATGTATGGGAGATTAACATTGTAATTTTACTCTAAAATACAGATGTTCAAGCGATGGATAACTGATTTAAAATTAAATTTTGCCTGTTAAAAACCTTTTTTTCACTGTTCTAGTTAAATTTTAAATCCTCTTTACCAGTAAAAAAACAGTATGGAGGAATTTTAGTTACGGGATGTTGTTAATACATTTAAGCTCAATTTTAATTAAAGGACTTATAAATCCTGATTGCAATTTTCAATTAAGGAACTTTGCTTTGTTTTACAAGAACATATATCTATTTACTTATATACAGTTAATTAAAATAAACTAGGTTTATTACACAAATAGAGTGAATTTATTAGGTTAGAATTGAACCTAAGGTTCTAAGAGGTACAGTAAAAGTAGTATTTTTTATATTTTTAAGGTTTAATTTTTAAACTTAATCATTAACTTACAAGAAAACATGTCCATTTACAAATTTCACATAAGCCTCAAAGTAAAGATGTAATGCGAAATGGAATTAAACGCATTCCTTAAATACATTTTACGTGTTATTCCGATTACAACATGTTCACATATTACTAAAACAAGTATATCAAAGTAATGAAAATTTAGATTGCAACTTGTTATAGAGATCAAATTTTATTGTTTTGACAAGAAAGTGACATTCTAATAATAAAAAAACATTTGTTTGGCCACAGTTTTAATATAATTTTAAATCTTTTTAAGCGTTAATACAGGTAATGAATCGAAAACGTGCACTTATTAATTTAATCTGAATTCGTACTAGCATTTGTAGAGATTTTTTTTCTTCAAACGTGGTAGATACGCCGTAGAACCCAAATTCTTGCTGTTGATGTGTGTGAGTCCAAATGCAATATTACATACAGACCAGTAGTAGTGGATCTTTTTT
Organism: Dolomedes plantarius; assembly: GCA_907164885.2. Lineage (NCBI taxonomy): Eukaryota > Metazoa > Arthropoda > Arachnida > Araneae > Dolomedidae > Dolomedes > Dolomedes plantarius. The sequence goes on from OU015490.1 coordinate 10,662,261, forward strand.
TTTCTTCATTAGTGTGTCGAAGTGATTCCATTTAAAAACCATATACTATACTTCTGCTATTTTATTTTGGCTGTGAACAGAATTTAGTATTTCATTAAATTTTTATCAATCATTATGAAACCTCAAAATAAGACTTGCAAACTACTATTGATAAATTTTATTTTTCTAAAATTTGAATTTCACAAAAAAAGAAAGATTTCCAGAGAAAGATTTATATATTTGAAAAGCCTTTTTTGTTGTTGTTTGAAAAAAATTCTTCCCCTATTTGAAAATTCAAACTTCTTAGAATATAATTTTATCGACTTCCTATTTGGGAGACCTCTTTTGTCTCATAAAGTTTCAGTATCATCACAGGGATAAGAAGACAACATCCGTAGGAATATGCAGCGGTTATGTAATCTCTAAGAAACTTTCTCGTTTGCTGCGTGAAATTGATTTCAAGGAGAGAAATAGTTTTCTATTTATATCACCTAGGTGTTTTACCTGTTCTGTTACAAGACACATGTGATCTTTTGTTAAAAAAAAGCATCAATAAAAACTGGAGGTGTTACAAACTACAGGATAGTAGTTTCTAAAGATTCACCTATCTATAAATTTAAGTTGCTATGCCGACTTTTTGGGCAGTCCGTGAGAGAAAATTTCTGCATCAATTTACTTCATTTTGGTCTTAAACGAATGATTCTAATCTGTAGACTTGTAAAATTTGGTTTTTGTAACCGCAGTTTCTATTAATTAGCTGTAATTTACGATTAAAAACTTATGTCTGCGCATACTCAGTAGCATGTTTAAATCTGGCTTTAGAAACCGACTGTTTCTGCGTATGCTCAGTGACATGTTTTAATTATAAACACGATTATTCCGAGGAATCTCTCTAAATTTCTTTCTTTTCTGCCATTTTTATTTTTATCATAATTATGTTTCTAAAATATAAGATTAAACCTGATTGAAATTTTTTGTTTCGCGCTGTTTAATTAGCCATAATTTACAATTTTAAAAAATTGCTTTCTGCGCATGCTCAGTGGCATTTTTAAAACTGGCTTTAGATACAGCATAAGACCTCTTAAACAAATTAATTTGTTTTTGCGCATTATTATGATTTTCAACATCTGGCAATGATGTGTTGAGTATAATTTGTTTATTAATGCATTTATTTACTATCTAGCCTTCATGTTTTGACGGGTACCAACTAGTATATTTTTTAACTACTCTCATGTGAAGGAATAAGGTTTTGTCATAAGTCCTTTTAGTTGTAAGAAGGTTTAAGAAGAATTCTATGAGAAACTATCGTATACATTTTCTCAACTTGAGGACACACGGAAAATTGTAGAACAAAAAATATAAGTTTTCTAGCTTTACTTAAATATACTCTTAACGGAAATCAACAAAATTAACTCGTAAACATTGGATTTCAAATCTCTTAACCAACCGCTCTTACTTCCACTAATTAAATCCAACACTTATGGCTACTGTGTACTAACCCTATTGGATTCGCTCACCTCAAATGGATCATTCGTTAACCTATGGAGAAAATTTGTCCAAAGATTGCTGACTTGGATTGAAAGATTTTTTTAAAATTATACTCCGTAATAGAGAAAGAAATTTTACACCTTGGAACTCTTTGTTTTATGTAGTTGTATATTGTCAAATTTTCTCCATAGGTTAACATTGAGGTGAGCGAATGCAATAGGGTTAGTACACAGAAGCCTTAAAAAAAGGCCTTTCTATTCTCTTTTTCTAGTTCCTCACTATATTAATTTGATTGGTAGAGGACTAGAGTGATAAAAAACACTTTCTTTTAAAGCCAGGATACTTGCTACTTGTTTACTGAATGAGGAAACACTGGATTCACTGTGGCAGCCTAGATGTGCCACGATAACAAACATTTTCTTTTAAAGCGTTGATGTTTGCTACTTTGCCATCACTGGATGAGGAAAAATTAGCTTCACTGTGACATCCTACAGGTACCTAGATAGTAACATTTTCTTTTAATGCCTTGATATTTGCAACCTTGTTCACTGAATGAGGAAAACCTGGCGTCAGTATGACAGCCTACATGTTCCTTTAACCCCTTTTACGTCGTTGTTATATGATGGTGATTCCAAGAATGAAACTTTTTCTGTTATAAAAGTTTGTAGATAGAAAAGCGGGTTTAAAAGAATTAGTTGTTTAACAAATAATAGCAGCAGACCTTGATGTGATGGGTTCACAACTATATGACTTTAATATCGAATATTTTCCTGTAATACGTCGTTATAGGATACTTTAGTTTGTTAGGATGATCTAAACAAGTCTATGAGTAACGTACAATACTAGTTTTTTAATATGATACTTTCTCACAAGTGTTTGACAATTATTGTAAAATAATTGTATTTTATGTGACTCCTTAAAGTACGGAGGGACTTCTATCAAATATCTTTCAGCTAAGAAATAAATATGTAGAAAACACAATAATGTAAACAATTGAACACGAACAAAAATTATAAAGGCATAGACTGCCGAACAAATTAACTGAAAACCTACCTTAGCGTTGAAAATTTTAGCTTCTCAATAAAAGATTAGGCAGTTGCAATAAATCCTCATATTGAAAATGGACAAATATAACTAAAATTAAATAATTCAACAGAGCAAGATAAGGCTGCCATTGACTTCGGTTTTATGTGTAAGGATTATTTTAAGCAAATAATTTCTAGGGAATACAACTCAAACAATACCTATCAAAAAATTAACTTTACCAAGAGAGAAATTGATAATAGGATCTTTGCCTTTAGCAAAAAATTTAAGCTTAAGATTAATAGCCTAAAATACCCTTACCTTTTTTCCACCATTAAATTCCATAAAGTACCTACTAAGTGTAGGTTCGTTACGTGTAGTACGAATTGTTATAACACTTTGTTCAGTAAAAAGGTTTTTAGCTTGTTAAAAATTATTCTAAATAAAATCAGGGTTACCGACAATAGCTTTATTATAAAAAATAACCAGGATGTTTTACAATATTTAAAGAGTAAGTATATAGAAAGCATGCACACGTTTGATTTTGAAAACCTTTTTACAAGTATTCCACATGATAACTTAATGAATATCTGCTCAGAAATTTATGATGCCTATCTGGATAGTACTTTAATCTTAAAATATGACTGGAGTGATCTATGTAAATTTAACAGTTTTGAAAACTACCTCTTTAATTGCATGGGATTTTTTAAACAGATAAAGGGTATACCAATGGGTAATAGCTTTTATAGCGCCTTTGCAAACATTTTCTTACATTCTTACTAAACTAAATTTCTTAACTCAAATAATGTTTCCGGATTTAGGCATATTGATGACCTTATAATTTTTAACTGTAATAATTTGGAGTTTCTATATCAAATCTACCCAAAGGAATTAACTTTAAACAGGACTAATGAAGATAACCATGAAGCGGCTTATCTGGATATTAAAATTAAAATTAAAAATCGGGATATACGATGAAAGATTAGATTTTAACTTTGAGGTTATTACGTTTATCAATTTCTATAGCAACTTGAACTATAAAATTTATTATAATATTTTTCACTCACAACTAAACAGAATAAAAAACATTGTAATAATGCTGACGATTTTTTGGAAGCGTGTAGCAATTTCGAGGAAAACCTACTTAAGAATAATTTCCCTAATAATTTCGGCAATTGAAAAGTTTTAATAAAATGACATTTAGACTCGGCTATATTTTAAGGACTTTTAAGATAGGTTTTTCTGGTGCAACACTTTCTTTAAACTTTTGGGGCTTAAAAACTTCAATGGGGTGTGGCGCTGTGGTTTTGCTACAGTGACGTAACTCCTAGGGTATAAAATTGGCTGCTGTTTGACTATAACCGTTACTCACTGAATTAGGGTACGTGCGCCTTTTTGCATTTCTGTATTTTTGCATTTCTCTCTTTTCATTTGTGTTATTTAGGATTGTATGTGTACTTGCATTTATGGTGCGTTGAGTCCTAAGTGCAAGATGTCCGTGAACTTTCATTTGATTTGACTATCTGTTTCAATGGGGATCTCAGGACCTTGGGATGTCTTTTGGTTAGACCTGCACCACCCTTGAGGTAACTGATTTGTTTAGGCCTCCTGATGACGAGACCAGTCTGTTGCCCCCATTTATGGTTTAGTTCCGTTACTGCTACAGAATCTTGCCTTATGGTGCGTTGAGTCCTAAATGCGTGATTTCTGTTTATTTTTATCTACATTCTTCCTGCTTATAATTTTCTTGCTCAGTTGAATTATTTAATTTTTGTTATATATGTAAAAATATGAGATTGGTGTCATTTGTTTCAAAGCTTTTCCTTACACCTTACAGATGTAAACAGTAATGTAGAGTTTTTCACTTTGTAAATTAAAACAATTTATCTTACTTCAAAAATTCCATTTTACTTAATTTGTTCAAAAGAAATTTGTAAGGTTTACAAAAGATTCGATTCACAAGAATCGAACTTTTAAGTGAATAAATTAAGGAAACCGCTTGAGATATGCTAATTTCAAGGCATACGTGGTTGGTATTAATACCAAGCAGCTAGATTAAAGAAATCAAGTGTTGGGGAAGCGAAAGGAAGTGAAAGGAAATGTCGAGGAAGCAAAAGGAAATGTTAAGGAAGTGTTAAGGGAGGAGCTAGTTCTTGTTACGCGAGTTCTTGTTAGGCCTGAAGTTTACGTGGCAGCACTGCTGGTTTGACGTTCAAGTATTGTGAGTATTTGAAACGGAATTTCTTTGCAACATGTCTATATTGAAAGAATAAATTCCCTTGCATGAATGTTATATATATCTCGTACTAGTAGTACGTATGCTTATATTGAAAAGCAAAGTAATATGTGTCACTTTGAAATAAATGTTTATTAATTTAGAACTGTGTTTGAATCTAATTCATTAGAGTGAGACTTCAAATTATATACACCTAAGTCAGGGTAGGAGGGATAATTCTCTATAAATTCTTTTTTATTCTTTAGCTGAAATTTCCGTATTTGACACAGGGTGTTTTGGATATTGATTAGCAGAAACTCTACAATTTAAACTTTCATTGTTACGATATTTTACACAAAAGGTATTTATATGTTGTATAAAACATTTATTGTTGTATATGTATGATATTCACAAGATACGTAAATTGCAATAAATTTGATATCAGTTCGAAAGAAAATAATTTAATTAAACAAAATTTTACTGAGATTTCGTTTGTATTTATCTAAATAAACTCAAAAGTGCTCCACAGGGACATTTCTTTCAAAATAACTTGCAAAGAATCGTTTACCCTAATTGTTTACTCAGCATATTTTACTATTTATCGACATAAGAGGGAGAAAATTTAATTGATTCATTTCTCTATGTTCAAAATAGCGCTGGCCAAATTTTGTTTACGCGAACAGCTATTTTTGAGAAATAATTGATACTGGCTGCAATTACTTAAGCTAATATTGAAATAATTTAGTTGAATTCGCTAAATAAAAATATCTTTTCCAGTTATAAAGGTGCAAATTATTTTGCAGTGTTAGATGAGTAATATAATGAAGACTTATCTATCAAGTGTTGTAGGACGTTATGAAAAGTATGTTTATTTTACGCAAAATATAAGATAAGAATTTAATCTATTTTCAAACCTTATTTACTTTATTCTTGAAAATTTAATTATGAGCATATATATATCTATATGTATAATACTATTTCAACATTATTTTCTCTAAGTTCAGGTTATTTGAAACGTCGACAAATCGTGTTTCAGTGATGCACTCTATTATTCTGTCAAATATTTTATTTAATATTATAATGAGCCGTGGCAACCAAATCCAAACATTTCATAAATTAAAAATAGTTAAACTAATTTTAAAATATTTCGCGTAACAAATAGCTTAATTTCTAATCTAGGCTTATCTTTAAAAGAGAAAGGCATTTTTTAATAGGGAACTTAACAAGGCAGTATGCTGGAGGATTAAAATTAAGAATTATCGTAATCATGTATGTAATTAGTAAAATTAAAAGTAAAAGTTAATAAAGGAAATGTGATACAAATGGCAAGGAAGGGTATTGTCATCATAAAGGTTTCTTAATATACTATTATTACTCAAAGCCGTAGACCATAGATATAGCGAAAAAATATAGTTGAACTATACGAGAATAAACAGAAAATCCAACGTAAATAAAGCACAAATAGCAGGAAGATGCAATTATTTTGCATACGGCCGTTACGAAGCTACAAAGGAGTTTCTTCATCAGTGTAAAGAACTTAGGCCGTCTGCACACGGAGCAACTCAAAAGAAACTGATAACTGACTCGAATCACAAACCAGTCCGTGTTGAGTCGTAACCTATGTAGTTGAATGGAGCCACGCACACGGCGCAACTGGTTACAAACCCGGTCGACGGGTTTGTAACCAGTCAGACGGCCTAAGTGGTAGCTCAAAAAAGTCGAAAACTAAGCGACTAGACACGTGCGCATGCGCTTAAGTACCCACACATATCGAACACCCAAAGGCGGGAAGTAGAGAAGAGACAGAAATAGGGCAAGTAGCGCCATCTAGTGGCAAAAGGAGGGACAAAAATTGAAAATTTTAAAAAAGTGAAGTAACAGGCCAACACAGCTAAATAAACCCTTTCCACAATTGAAGAAAAACAGGGGTGCTTGACAAATCATTAACCAAAGAACACGATTTTTTTTAAAATGTGATAAGCTTTCCAGAAATCAAGATTCGCAGGCGAGCGACATTTCTGAATAATGGAAGCAGAAGAAAAATCAAACATGATTCGAAGTCCAGGCGTGTTGAGCAATGGACGAGCGATTTAACTCTTGCTTTTTAACATAACTTTCGTGTTCCTTCAAGCGGAATTTAAGAGCACGCTTGGTTTGTCCAATATAAGAAAGGCCACACTGGCAAGAAACCCGGTAAATACCCTAGCCATTTAAGCGATACGTTGGATTTCCTGTTTATTCCTCGAGCACAAAGGTTTTCTCTTTTCTTTTCTATACGAGAACAGTTCGAGCGTACTGTATTTCTTTAAACCGTTACTACTGTTAAAAAAATGTGACAATATAAGTGATAAACATTTTTTTTCCAGATTCTCATTTTCTATCAAAGGTGAGTCCTGTTCAGAAGTTATCAAAGATGTGTGCAGCGCTTCTTACGCTATTGATATTAAGTTTAAAATGGAACTATCCATGTATTTAATACCGTTTCAGTTTTAAGGTACTGTGACTGCAAACAAAATATTTATGAAAGATGAACTCAAAATCTTTGTCTCAAGGGTTGACATTAAGTAAAGAAATGACGACAATTCTTAAACTGCTTCTACAAACACGGAGGTCAGAAATATTGAAAATCACTCCATATTCATTTTATCTTACACCTATATGTGTATTCAGCCGAAGGATGCGTCTCCAGAGGCTTGCTACAATGGAATTTTAAAAAAATCAGTTCCTTTCTGTTTCAAAGAATTAGTGAGGTTGTTTTTCCTTAAGGGTACCAACAATGGATCAGCTTAAATCAACAATCATCGTAAAAGAGAAACAGTCCAAATATTAGAAAGTACCAAAAACTGTGAATGAAAAAAGAGACATTGTGAAAAATTGTTAGTATATTTATAATTAAACTAGTTGGTACCCTTCAAAACATGAAGGCTAGATAGTAAATAAAAGCATTAATACACAAATTATACTCAACACAACATTGCCAAAAGTTAAAAATCATAATAATACGCAAAAACCAATTAATTTGTTTAATAGGTCTCATGCTTAGTGAGTATCTAAAGCCAGATTTAAAAATGCCACTGAGCATGCTCAGAAAGCAATTTTTTTTTAAATTGTAAATTATCGGTAATTAAACAGCGCGAAACAAACAATTTCCACCAGGTCTAATCTTATATTTCACAAACATAATTATCATAAAAATAAAAATGGCAGAAAAAGAAAGAAATCTAGAGAGACTCCTCGGAATAAACGTGTTTATTATTAAAACATGTCACAGAGCATACGCAGAAACAGTGGGTTTCTAAAGCCAGATTTAAACATGCTACTGATCATGCGCAGAAATAAATTTTTCATTGTAAATTACCGCTAATTAATAGAAACTGCGGTTGCAAAAACCAAATTTTACAAATCTACAGATTACAATATTTTGCTTAAGACCAAAATGACATAAATTGATGCAGTAGGTTTCTCTCACGGACTGCCCAAAAAGTCGGCTTAGCAACTTAAATATATAGATTTGACTAGCTCTTCGTGCACTTTGATAATTGATTCCGATAATTAACCGTTGAGTTCCATTTTCTACCTGTTTGTTTTTCTTCCCCTCAAACTGGTTTCAGTCGTTCCCGGCAGTATAGGAAACTGATATTTTTTAGGGGGTTGACTGTATCTGTAGCATGGAAATTTATGGGAAATACAATAAAATATCCAGTACGATAAAGCAGAATAAAAAAATCAATGAGTTGAATCTTCGTAACATACCCTATCGTTTAGCCGTCATGAATTTCATGATTTTTTTGTATTTTTTGTGACTTAGGCAGAGCTGAAGCAGGTACAGTGATTTTTTAAACTAATAGGAAGTTTTACGTCATATATCTTTAACATTGGTATGACAATTTTTACGATAATTTATTTTCTAATAGCTATCTACATGCTTTACAGTTCTAATTCAGCTATAATTAAGCATTGAATTTTGAGATTGGAGTGTAATTCGGTTTCCATAACTATTGGCTAAACATGAGATTCTTTGAGCCCATAAAGTCTAACAAAGTCGAACAAGGGAAATCAGTTTCAAGCAATGAAAACAATATATTTTTTAGAGTTCATATGTTTCAATATATCTGAGATGCTAAGGTTAAATATATATGCAAAATGTGTGCCACAATTACAATACTGAAAAAAAAGAAGTTTACAATGACAATAGAAATCATCAGTCAGAATGAAAGTCGCAGAATATTTACCTCTAATGACTTTGCAATTCCGGTTGGATGCTACTAACACAGCTTTGATTTGGAAATTAATTAGGTCTGTGATTTTGGTAAAATTAATTTATTTTTTGCAGTTAAAAAAAATTGTTGTTAAAATCTCTTACGATTTGATTTTCTTCTTTTATTACTCATTCAAGTCTCTTCTTTTCTTATCACGTGTTTTAAGACTTAAAAACTTCAGAAGGAAACTAATGGATTAGATTTTCTTTTTGTTGTTTAATACTGTTGACATTCAATCTCTAATATACTTTTTCCTGTAAAAGCTTTAATGGAGCAATTGGAAATTCTCCGGGCTGATTAATGGTATTGTTACTGATGGTCTTATATATTTGCGTCAAGTGCTAAAGTTTTGTAAATAATAGTTTTTTTTTTATTTGATGTGATAAAAGAAATTTAAAATTTCCCCCATCATATGCTGTATCACCGAGAATTCGTGCTAAAGCGCTACACTACTACTGTAAGTTTTAATTCTATAGTATAACTAGCTGAAAACCCGCGCTTCGCTACGGAGTACATTCAAATTAAATACAACGGTCAACGTATGCAATTTATGCCAAAAAATAAATATATATATTTATAATAAATGCGATGATCAATGTATACAATTGATGTAAAATATATATCTATCTATCTATATATATTTATAAAAAAATCGTAAGGGATATGCATTTTTTTTTGGATAATATCCAATCGTCTGCTGAATTAGAAAGAGAAAAAAATATTTTTTTTGTCTATTTAGTTGTTACGCACGTGACAATAAATTTATTGAAAGTACCAGAAAAAGAAATCACGTGATCAGCATTTAATAAATTAAATTCTGAAATTTAATCTTTAAAAATTTAATGTCTGTAGGAATTACTGTTAAAGGAAGAATTTAAAAAATAATGTGATTTCACACAATAGACATGATTAAAAAATGCCATTTCCTGCTGTTAGATCTGTCGATCTATACACTGTATGCTTTCTGTTGTTGTTGTTGCTCTTTGTAATGTCCCCATGCCAAAAGTATTCCAGACAAAGTCCATATAGGCTACCGGGCTGAGAAGTGCGGCTCGGGTTTATAATGGCACCACAAGGGTCGGATTCCGGTGTAGCCAGGTGCCACCTCAATTTTGATCGATCACTCCCAGGGGCGGTAGTTGGGGGTATCGTACCCTCTCCTACCCTCTCTGACTTCATACAGGGACTTTCCAGCCTACGGGTTTAACGTGGCCGTATCCGGCCTAGGCACGGATGTATTTGATGGCGCTTGTCGGGATTCGATCCAAGCATCATCGACATCGAATGCCGACGCGCTACCACAAGGTTACAACGAACCCTTGTATACTTTAGTTAGTCGAACGAGTGATTGGGTAGGGATTTTTAATTTTTGCTCTAGTTAATCTAATTTTTACCTGAACCATAGAAAGCTGGCGTAACGAATCACCCTTCCGAACTGTAGACAAGATGTAGACTGAAGCATGTGTAGACTCACAGTACCCAAGGTCGAAGGGTGGGGGACCCAGCGTTGAATAAAGAAACCATAGCTGCCTTAGAAGCAGATGCTCCCACCGAAGGTTGAATGTGACCAGTCCTTAATTTGGATGTTACACAAAAGTAAATCTTTGAAAGATTCAATTCCAAAAGATATCCGTGGCCCTTAAATCCGAAGTACCAAAAGTGATGAGGGTCAGCCCTCCAAACCTTCAAAATTTCTGTCATTAGAACGGATAGGTAATCGTCCTCAGGGTAAACGCCTCCCTGAGGAGCAAGGTTTTGAGCTCCTTTTCTAACAAGCAACAATTATTTCAGTTTCCCAATCTTACAATTTTACTTTTACGACAAGTAGATACGCATAAAAGTAATGCAGGTAGTATTTATCTTTATGATGGTTGAAGAACATTTATTTTTTTCACATTGAACAGAACTTTCTCTGAAACTTGTCCGCTAGAGGGAAATGACATTTTTTGTTATTTCAATCTGACAAAAAGGAAATGCAAAAAGATATTTAGAAAGTTGGTCACTGGGCTTCATTATAACGGAGATTAGAGGACTTTCCATCTTCGAATCAGTTCAAAATTTTGAATTGGGTATTTTAAATTTTGAATTCCTGAAACCCTTACAGATGGTCTATTGCAAAGCTATACTTTTAAATGAAATCGAAATAATTTTTTTCACCCATCACATATGCACATATATTACACAATTTATCATAATACACACACATATACACACAATTTATCACATATACACACACATGATCCTGATCTATAAATGGATTCCTCAAGTTTAAAATTATTCCCATTTTTATAGTTTTATGCATTTATATGCTCTAATAGAACGCAATTCAAAATTTTTATTATGGTATAAGTGAATGTTTGGTCCTTAAACAAAGAGAAAAGGAATTTTTCTTTCCACTCATTCGTTACACTACACAAAATCCTGAATGAAACCTCAAATGCACAAATATTGAAGTTCTAAAGTTATACGCATTTATATGCAATAACAGAAGAAAAGAGAGAATATGCAAATGCATATACACATACACATTTAAAAATAAGGCTTTCTTTACATATAAATAAATTATTACGTCATTACGGTGTCGGTTTAGAGCAGTCTTGGACAACTCAAAATAGGATTGTGGTCATATTACTTTGTGGAAAGTTGCTGCAGTTCACAAGGATATGAGCAATACAATTGCGGTTCGTAAGGACAGAGGAGAAAAGGAAAAATATTTTATCTGACAAAATATAAATTACTGATTACTTGAAAAATTAAATGCATATTGATATTAATTTTTTATATATTCCTTTCGAAATACAGGGGGGTCATAAAAAACTTTGCCGATATATGGACCTCTAGCTGCCGTTCTGTTCAACCGAACGAGATGAGATTTCAGATATAGTTATTCAGAGGTATGAGCTCGGGATTTTGTGAACTGCAAAAACTGGTTACAAACCCGTCGGACGGGTTTGCAACCAGTTGCGTCGTGTGCGTGGCTCCATTCAAATACATAGGTTGCGACTCATCACGGACTGGTTTGTGATTTGAGTCAGTTATCAGTTTCTTTTGAGTTGCTCCGTGTGCAGACGGCCTTAGGGTTTTCGCATGCGCTGAGCAGTTTGCGACGGGAAAAAGTGGGCGTTGCCATTCGAAAATTTCGATTTTTTATACCTATAACCGTAACCTTGAGCGCCACTTGGTTGCCGTTCACAAAATCCCGACCTCATACCTCTGATTAACTATGTCTGAAATCTCATCTCGATCGGTTGAATGGATCAGCCGCTAGAGGTCCATATATCGGCAAAGTTTTTTATGACGAAACTGTATTATAAATCCAAAAATAATATTCCATATTTTTTAGATTTTTAATATTATGTGCCTTCACAAAAGGCTTCGCGGGCCACATTGCGAGTATATATATATGGCAGTATACTGCCTTCGGGCCTTGTGATGTGCATGCCTAATTAAAAGTGATAGCGCTCATAAAGTTATAAAAACAGATGCAAGTTTACCCAAAATATCTAAATACAATGATTACACATAATTGAAAACCCTACATGCATAATCATTTATGACCAAATATATTAGTAGCTATGAATAGCAATTTAAAATATTTTAAGGACAGCAACATTTTCTTTCTAATAACCTAAGAAAAAATGTGAAGATTAATAATGTGAAAGTATAAAAATAATTAAAATACTCAATCTCTAAAATATCTTTTACTCCATTAAATGTTTATGATACCACTCAAAACTGATTTGGTTTGCTTGTTTTTAATCCTTAAAATAACTTTATTGAATACATTATATCCAAGTAATAACTTTTTTCTAGTACTAAGCACATTATCATGTTCCATAAGGGGAGCATTTTAAGGAAAATAACTTAAGATTAAAAAAAAAAATGTTATATATGAGAAGTATAAGATTGAAATTTCCATTCTGGATAACATGATGCTTGGAACGTAAAATTGCCTTATTTTCGCTTTAATGTTTATATTTTTCTCGAAAGTAATTTACTCTTTTGTTAACATACACTAATAACTTTATTATGAAATTCTATTACACGCCACGCAAAAAAAGGTCTATTTAACTGCCTGGTGGAAGTAATTTTCTAGCTTAAGGTCTTATCTTAAAATATATGACATAAAGAATAAATTTTAACCATGAGAACAGTTCTGAATATTTGTTTTTCGGAGCTAAGTAAATTATTAAGATGTAGGGTACAGAAATACGTTTATTAAGAACATTTGAATAGTTATGCGACTGTGTCTTTTTTATATGCTAATTTCTGTTGCTAAAACATGACTTTTATATTTTTTACAGTTCCATAAAAATGGGATAGATATGTTTAAAAAACATTTAGTGTTGTAAAAAAGCGCCTCATTTATGTCTTTAATAAATTGATAATTATTTCTCATTTGATTTCCCTCAGTCCTTCTCAACTCCAGACAGACGCTCTACTTTTTGAGCTACAGCTTTATCTATTCTGCATAAAAATGTCTGAATTTAAAGTGTATTCCCCAGAAATCCCTTCTTTTACTGTCTTTGATATATTATTTCTAATTTCTTCGAGATCTCAATACATCGTATTTGTCATGTAAAGGAAGTATGTACTAAATGAGAATTGCAATTTTAAAAATACATTTCTTTTTTAATCTTTTATGAATTGCATAATTATACTTCATGCGGCAAGTCAATTTGATTTATTGCTCTCTTATATCAACTTTATTCTGTTTTGTTAAGTGTTTTGCCAATTTTTAGTTATTTTATAAAATATTTTCATTCTTGCGAAATATTCACCTGACATATTACAAAAATTCTGCATTATTTTTATATTATCCAAAGTTACGACAAAATACTGAACGTACATAAGTTTAATTTAATTATTGTTATTTTTCACATAAGCTATTTCAAGGGTAATAACGTATTTTAGGAATAAATACATGTTTATGAATTTACTCTAAATAAATATATTTGGTACCTTATTGATTAGATATTAGTTGGGGAAATGTATAAAGGAAAGTCATTTTTAGAACTAGAATTTTTTCTTACAAAAAGGATTTTAAGCACTATAAGCCACATTTCTCTTCCCTATTTCCCTACATTTCATAGAAAGCTTTATGTTTTTCGAAACCATGTCATAGAAATTGGAATTTTATACATGTGATTACAATATTATAAAGGGAATTTTATATATGTAATTCATCTTATGCACGTATATGCATGCTCAAATATTTTAAATTAAACTGGGTTAAATGTATTTATAACATAACCACTATTCATGAGATTCAGTGGTATGAATCAGACGAAGCCTTAAACTAAACTACTTTTTTATTTAAATTTCAACTTATGAATAGCATACTGAGTTTCAAATTAACTTGTTTACACGTAAGGTTTTAAATGCAGTTAATTTTCTAGGAGTATCTTGTCCGCGAATTCTATAAATAGTCCTGAAACAAAAATCGTTACCGAAGTGATTCCTTATTGAATTAACCTCAAGCGATGTTCCATGACGATAAGGCAACTAATTTTTAACGAGTTTCCGATCCCAGGTCAGTATATATATATATATATATATATATATATATATATATATATATATATATATATATAATGTAAATGTAATGCTTCTTCTTGTCTTCTTCTTAATCCTTTAAAGTGCAGTCGTATACGATAATGGCACGAGTAACAAACAAAGTTCTAAGCACACAGTTTATAATTCAAGATTAGTATCGTCTAAGTTCCATCATAGCCATCTCGATATTTCCCTCAAAACCTCAAAACTCTCACCCGCGAAACACACGTCTTTCCTCTTCTTGCTTATCTCATTGTTCTGCGTCTACTATTAAAATCCCACAGTATGTTTTCACACAAAGCGCGTGACAATTACACCGCGTGGTAGCATGTCATGCTGATTCATGAATGATCTCAGAACCGCCTGACGATGATTCACAGACAATGTGACTTCCGCTGCAGGCTAACTGAAAGCGCGTACTATTAATAACCCTTAAAGCAGCGGGATGCGACTGTCCTTGAACTCTCACTCGATAATTTGAATTGACCAGTGCTGTCATCTGTCGGAATTTTTTTCGTTAACTATCCCTGAAATTCTTGCAAATTTTCACGATTCCTCGAATGCTGTTATTTAAGTTACCTTAATTAAATGTTCATGACATTATATATATATATATATATATATATATATATATATATATATATATATATATATATATATATATATATATATATATATATATATATATATGGGAAATTCAATCCCATCTCCATCTCCAAACGTTACGTGGCGCTACTGTCTGTGTGACGTCATTGCGTGCGCCAGCATTATGTATCCCCGCCTAGAGACGATCGCTGTACGCCTAGATGGGAAGACGTCCCCCTCGAGTTGTTGATTTTCATTTTCTAATATTTAACAAATAAAGGATGTTTATATCCAATGTTGCTGTTGTCGTTGCCACCCCCCCCCCCCCCACACACACACATATATATATATATATATATATATATATATATATATATATATATATATATATATATATATATATATATATATATATATATATATATATATATGTAATATAAAAATAATTTTTATATTAATAACCTGACTTGTCCATATTCCTGTATAGAATAATTTATTCGATTTCTAAAGATGATGTAATAGCCCATAAAGTTTGCAATACTTAATCCCTTCGTTTCCCTATAGACAGAGAAATATCCTCATAGACTTAGAACAGTCTCTGTCTAGGGATACTGAGCTGATAAGAATCATCGGACACGCCCTAGTCCATGACGTAACATAGCGTCATAGGGATTAACACCTTGCACCACCACTTCTGTTTTTCCCGATATAAAAATGTGAACACGAGTAAAAGCCGGGCTCTTCTCCTGATAATGTTTGTACATATAATATACCACACGGTCTAGCTCCCTTCCTATGGGAAACTGCGTAATAAACGACAAATAAATATATTTTAATTCAGTCGCCAGTTTACTGCGTCAGAAGAATTCCTTTACAGGTGTTCCAGTATCTGCTGTTCCAACTGTGTCTATTGAAATGATATGTTATATATATATATATATATATATATATATATATATATATATATATATATATATTGATATCGTTCCTCAGCCGACGTACTGCAGGAAAATTCTTACGCTTTCCTTTTTGGCACATATGAACGATCTTGTTGCAGGCATTTAGTTCCACTTTTAATGGCATCTCTCTTAATAAAACATTCATTAATACAGATTCTATTTAATTATTTCCAAATATTAGAAATATGAAGATATTGTAAAATTTGTCCAAAAATGTGTGATTAGGAAAAGATATTTAAGGTCGTTAAGGATAAAAAATTAATGTAATAAAACATATTTAAGCCATGTAGGAGGAAAATGCCTCTAAATCCTTATATGTAGGTCTGAGGATTTTTTAATAGCTTCATATCACACTCTGATACAAAGTTTTCTTACTGGTTTATTATAATCTTCTTATTTGTTGGTAATGCTTTCTACCTCCGAATGATTACTTCTTTAAAACTCTATCAATTTGTAGAAATTTTTTTTCAGTTGATTTTGTCGATGTAATTGTGAATTCGCAAAGCTGTATGAAGGTCATTAGAAGGATAGCTAAATAAAAATTGGCGTTCTAAGGTATCCAGAAAACTTTGCCATACCTTTCATCCTCAGAATCGAACCCTGAGCATACATAACTTTAAAGCATCATTTCTTAAACTTTTTCTAACATTGTACCCCTTGGTAAAATTTTTTCAGTAATTGTACCCTGGGATCAGACGCCATATATATTAAACAATTTAGAATGGATTTAAGTCATTTTTAAATAAAGTCCTATAAAGCAAAAAATAACTGACAAAAATTAGTGGAAATTTAAAAAGAAAAGCGAATAAAAATTTTTACAAATACGTACCAGTGGGACAAAAATATTTTTAATTTTTTTTAATTATAGATACTAGTTTTTGCCGCTATTACTAATAATGAGAACTACAAGTTGAGAACCAATGCGCTAGGAGCACCAATTAAAAAAATTGAATTTTTTTTGCAAGAATTTTCACTAAAAAAGGAGATTTATGCTCAAGAAAACCTTGTACAGAAAATGTTTGCCTGAGCTGAGTAATAATTAACCGAAAATAAAAATATTTAGGCAAGTGCATGGGATAATAAGATAAATAGTCTTTTTTTAGAATTTAAGTGATGGCATGTTCTGTTAACTATAACCGTAATCTAAGCAAAAAGTAAAATAAAATCTATAAAAATAAATTTAAAACTTCCAGTTATTTTGAGACATAATTTATGAATAATTCCCTTAGTAGACTGTTAAAGAGGTGACATTCCACTCCATATAATCCACTTTTTAAGTTACGGAGAAATTTTTTTCCTAGCCAGAAATTAGAAAATGTCTATATTAGAATTCTGTATTTTGTTAAAGATGTTAGACTAACAAGTACAGAATTTTTAATATTCATATTTTTTTCGCAGTTAATTTTTTTCAGGGCATTATATTATTTATCTCTACCGCCACAAAGTAAATTTTTTTTTTCGAAAATTAATTTAGAATATGAAGATTTTGTCAGAATAAGCTCAATGCATTGAAAGATCTGTTCAAATGCAGTAATAAGATCTCAAAAAACATGCAATTATTATCAAAAACGAGAGGCAAATTCTTGAAGTCTTAACACTGGAAATGAAGATAACTGATGTGAACTGGTTAATCGCAATTTGTGCATTTTTACACCTTTGTCGTTATTGTAAAGAAAATAAGTATGTCCTTCTAAATTTAAGCAGTGCAAACAAATTATCTGATAAACAGATTTTCAGGCTAATGAAGATTATTTTACATAAAATTTTAATGCAGTTCACTGGAAATCTAATGTGGCTTTGGAAAGTGCCCAAAAGCAATTTTCGGAAACTTAAGTGGGAGACGTTCACGCTTAATGTATTCCATTATTTAACAGACCAGTGCCACCTAGTGACATTAAAATGAACTACATTTATTCGTAGCCTTTTCCCCATGTTAGACTTTACGCGTCAAATGCCTTGAGTGCAGAAATAAATGCTTAATGTATCATATTAAATGCCACACTCGTCTTCCAGCTAATTAGGTGAAATTTCGTGTAAAAGAATCTTAGATTTTTCGGAAATCAATATCTTTTGCTTAATGCATTTGAAGTCTCCTATTTTTTTAAAGGTTTTTACCATTTTAATACTAGTATAGGTTTTCATATACTAACTTTCTTAGAGTTATGCATAAGTTATGTTACTTACTTAACTTAAAGGTATGCATATTACATTTCCAGCGCGCATTTTGTCTCAAATGGTTAGATACTGCATATATCCATTCGTAAATTAAACGTTATGCCAACGAATCTTTTGTCATAATATCTTTGCTTGGCCCAGTAATTCAACCTAGTGTTGCTAAAAGGAAATGAATTTATTCTAAAATTCTTTGTTCCAAAGTTTTACCAATCTGGCAGCGTTCACGGGGAGAAGAATTCTTAACAGAACCCTAATGGCCTATTCACACAGGAGTCCGGTAGCGGAAGATTAAAAGGAAAGATGGTGCTCAGGCAGAAATAAACCAATCATAGGCGTTAAAAATTCCGTTGCTAATCGTTTGGAGGTTTGTCATTGGTTAAATATATCCCAGTACTTTAACGCTTCCGCTACCGGACTCCTATGTGAACAGGCCCTTTGTCGTAAAGAGGTTTAATAATGAAGCCTACTGGGGACCCAAAAATAGATTTTTGAGTCGTAAGATCCCGGAAGAAGAATGACAAATTTCAGAAGACTAGTGGAATGTCTTCATTTTTACGACCTTTTACCCTTTGATCTCGCAAGAGTAAAACTCATCGAGTAGATTGTTCTCTACATGGCTTTGTGTAATGCCAATTTTTAATAAATTGTATGGGACCATGGCGGCCTTGTGTTACAGCCCGCTGGCTTTCGATGCTGAGGGTGCTCGGATCGAATACCAGCGAAGCAGTACTAAAATGCCTCCGTTCGTGTCGTCCCTTCATAGGGGGTAATGCTGGTCCGCTTATATAGTGCCTACATAACAAAATGGCCATCAAAACTGCGATGAATCATAGGCGAATGTCTTCACGACAAGTGCCTCCGCATTGGTACAGAAAAAAATAAATAAATTGCGGGGAACACTCCCTAATAATAGGTATCTCTTATGTAAACATGTACACACCACAGCCACATGGACCTTGGTTATGCGTTTCTCATGAGCTCCTAAGCTGAAACGGCAAGTATGCTAGGTGAAACAGAATTCCAAAAGCGAGATTTCTCTAATTAAGTTTTTGTGACTGTGATGGTACCGTCACCCACCTATAGTCGAACCTGTTGTTAATTTTGCAAATAAATTAATTGAACTGAACCCCGCCAAATATGAAGGGTCTCTTAAGGGGACAGTGAACTTTCAAACCTATCTATTTTTGTTTTGAGTGGATTTGCTTAAAATTTCAACATGTGATTAGTACCATAGATATGTAAAATTGTTTAAAATTGAATGATGAAATGTTAATAATTTATGAATTATGAATTAATAATTATATCAACAATTGGCCTAATTAAAAATGCCCCATGCGCATTTCTTTTGCATATAATATGGTAATTTTTATTTCCAGGATACCTTATAGAATTAACAGTGAAACTTATTGCTTATTTTAAGCATTCATTAAAAATATAAAGAGAAAAAAATAATAGTAGTGAAAACATCCTTTTTATTACGCAAAATACCTATAAATCATCTTTTCAAATACAAAATTTAGAAATTATGAGCTACGAAGCATAATTTTTTTCAATAATATTTATTTTATATACAGTTAAGAATATAAAACTAAAATTTCAAAGCAATACGATAATTAGAAATGCGCATGGAGCAGTTTGAATATTCGTATGACATGAAAATTTTTATTTTGAGAAAACACATTTAAAGTTATTACTATTAGTAACCACATAATATCTAAATTAAATTACTACATAACAAATAAATATCACTTAAATTATATATATATATATATATATATATATATATATATATATATATATATGCAATGGAACTTCAATTAGCCATATATTTAGATAAATATATTTTAGCTTTTCAACATTTCTCATAATTGTACCAGTATCGTGTACAATGCTGACTAAAAAAATTCAAATGTAACTCTACTGCAGGAAACTTTGTTTACAAATACAAATGCCTATAACTTGAAAAGTAATCACATAAATTAAAAATTCATTTTGCAACACATTCCTACTCGTACGGAGTTTCACAATTCAATAAAATAAAAGAATCGAATTTTTGGACAAATTTCACAATTTTGAAAGTCCACTGTCCCCTTAAGCAGCATGGCAAACTGCGGCTCTTTATCACTTCCTTTGTGGCTCTCGGCTAGAATTTTGGAAATATGTGGCAAAATCCAAATTCCCCAAATTAAAATTAGCGGTACGTCAAATAACCTCCATTTTTTGGTTCAGCTTATAGCTTGAATTCTGCATTTTAGTCGATAAAAAATAAACAGCACTAACTACTGAAAAATCCACATTTAACTCGATTGCCACGAACTGCCATAATGCAAATTATGTCAGTTTTGAATAATTTGGCAGAACAAAAAGAAAAATAATAATTAAAAACATAAAAACTATTTTAGAATATAGAAATATTAGTTATAACAATTTGAGAATGGTATATTTGATAAACATATCACAAAAAAAAAAACCTTTTAAAATTTCTTTCATATCAAATATAATCTTTTTCTCTGTTTTTGATTCTTTTATATATGCAAAAATTCCCAAATGGCTCTTAACACTATTTATATCGGCCACTCCAGGTCTATAATTTTTTCCTTTGTATAATTGGGCCCCTCATTTTCTCAGTTACCAGAAAAAAATTATAGAAATTTTGGTTTTAGAATTATTTTTCTCCCATCGTAATTGTCAGTTAAGCCATACTGATGATCCTAGAACAAGTACGTAACCTAGGGACTCAAGTGCTGGGTACACTGTATATTTTTAATGTTAGATATATTAAAACTAGATGTATTACCCGGCTTCGCTTGGGATTCAGTTTCTGTTATTATTTTTTTTTAATGATTAGCCTCATATTATGATGTTCTAAAGTTTTTGCTAAAATTCTTTTGCGGTAGCAAATAGAATTAGTTTGTTGTCGGTGCTGTCGTTGTTCATCGCTTTCCTCTCCTGTCGATGATGAAGCTCGAAGACGATCGTATGTTCGAAGCGTTAAAAGTTTCTTCATCAGTCTCACTGCTTCGGATCACCACAATTCGAATTATGTTGCCTTCGAGCTCTTGGGAAAGCTTTTTTCTTCAGATTCTTGTGTGCGTCTAACTGCATTTTGAATTATGTTGGCTTCGCTCGCTTGGGAATGTTTTTCTTCAGATTCTTTTGTTCGTATAACAGCATTTTGAATTCTGGTGGCTTCGCTCGCTTGGGAATGTTTTTCTTCAGATTCTTGTGTTCGTCTAACTGCATTTCGAATTCTGTTGGCTTCGCGATCTTCTGTTATTTTTTTTTTTTCATCACATTGCTCATTTCTCAACAATCTTTGACATTTTGCCCTTACTTCTGCTCAAAACTAAATCGTCTGATACTTTTCAATGCCACTTTCAGACTTTCTTAATTATAATATACACGTATTTCATGATTGTAATTCTTTCTCAAAACTAAATCATCTGCTATGTTTCAATGTCACTTTAGTTATATAGACCATCACGTCAAGGCTAAACGCACGTGTTTCACGTATATGAAAATAATATATCAAATTCATTCTTGCATGCTCCAATATATGAATAAATCACGTTTTTAATTCCTGTCTATTTACACTGCTGGCCACTGTAAATGCAACACCCTGAAGGAAACATGCAAATAACATGAAATTTACAACATGCATTAGCGGAGGTGATATATGCAAATGATTAGAATTTCAGCGCAGACGCACATCACGCGCGCCTCTGGCGCCACTTCAAAGAGCTATTTAAGGCTTGGAGATTTCGACGATTTCAAGTTCGGCAATTGTGTTTTTTAAAAAAACGACCAATTATGCCTCGTCGAAAGCAACGATCATCTTTTGATCAAGTATCCGAGTTCGACAGAGGAAGGATAGTGGCCTACCGAGATTGTGGATTATCTTTCAGGGAAATCGGTAGTCGTGTTGGACGAAACCAAACAACCGTAATGCGGATATGTGATACTTGGATGCAGGAGGGTACGACGGACCGGCATGTTCGATCGCATCCACCTCAGCGCACCACTTCACGTGATGACAGGCAAATTGTGCGCATGGCAGTGACGGATCGCTCAGTCACATCACGAACCATACCACAGCACATACAGTCTGTAACGCATCATCCAGTGTCTGCGCGTACCATTCGACGCCGTTTACAGCAGAGTGGTCTGTCCGCAAGACGTCCATTGCTTTGTCTACCCTTGACGCAGAACCACAGACGTCTCCGCCGCCAATGGTGCGATGACAGAAGGATGTGGACGGCAGAATGGAATGAAATTGTCTTTACTGACGAGTCACGCTTCTGTCTGCAACACCACCATGGTCGCATTCGAGTCTGGAGACACCGTGAAGAGAGGATGCTGAACAGCTGCGTTACGCACCGCCACACTGGTCCTGCACCGGGTATTATGGTATGGGGAGGTATTGGATATCACTCTCGCACACCTCTAGTACGCATTGCCGGTACTTTAAACAGCCAGCGCTACATCTCCGAGGTGTTGGAGCCAGTTGTCCTTCCTTACCTTCAGGGATTGCCCACAGCCATATTTCAACAGGATAATGCGGGACCACACGTGGCACGCATTGTCCAACGATTCTTCGTAAATCGCCAGATTGAATTGCTTCCCTGGCTGCCTCGCTCTCCGGATCTTTCGCCGATAGAAAACATGTGGTCCATGGTTGCTCTACGATTGACCCAGATTCCATCCCCAGCTGCCACAACAGATCAACTTTGGCAACGTGTGGAAGCTGCTTGGTCTGCTGTACCCCAAGAACTCATCCAAAGTCTCTTTGAATTAATTCCGAGGCGTGTGGCAGCGGTGATCTCCAACAATGGCGGCTACTCTGGCTACTGATTTTGGCAGGAACCACACTTCACAGAAGTCTATAAATTTAATCATTTGAAACTTGGTCAACATGTTATCTTACAAAATAAATTTTGTTGTGATATCTCTTGTCTTTCTTGGTGTTGCAATTTGGGTGGCCAGCAGTGTATTTTTACGGAAATGTTATAATATAATTGGCAACAATGAAATGTTAAAATGGCTTTGAACAAAAATATCCATTGATAATTTGGGAATGGAACGTCGTAGCGGGATGAAAATAGTCTATAACCTTATCGCAAGTTAAAACAATAAGTTGACCAAGTTTCATCGCAATCGGATGAACGGTACGGCAGCGCATAAAATACGAACTAACAAACAAACATTCATTTATATATATATAGATTAAATTCCATAGATACGAATTCAATGAAATTTCTAATGGAATATGCGAGTTCAAAATGTTTTGGAATATTTCTTTTTAAAATTATAAACTCTACAACTAGGCAAAGTTAAGGGGCCCAATTGGCAAAGGCAGTGCGCCAGTGATCTAAACGTCTCTGGTTCGATACCGGTCGCTGACAAATCCACCGCCGCGATCACTAATTGTGGCCGGGGCACGTAAAATCTGTCGTGGATGCAATATCCTCCAACTTCTCAAATTTATCTCTGGAGGTGCGGGGTCAAGTGTTCCGGTCTCGTCACTTGACTCGGTTCAACATTACGGTTCCGGCCCATAGGGGGTTAATGCTAGTCCACCTATACGGTGCTCCCAAAAAAATGGCCAGGTGTCGTATTGCAGAAGGATAGTCGATCCGTTTGCCGCATTGGGAAAAAAAAACTAGGCGAAGTTAAATTTCTCGTAACGAAAGATATCTTAATGAAATATAATTGTACTCGATTTAAGTCATTATATTAACTGCTATAGCCGATTTTATGTCCGAATATAAAGGTAAGGGAATTTTATATTCGGAACTCCCAGTATTTTTCTGATAATAGAACAAGAAATTCATATTTTTGCCGGTCAAATTAGCACTTGTGGAGTATATGTTGACCGTAGGTCTCTACACCAACCAGCGAACCAAATTACCATATTTTTACAAACTTCGTTTACTGCAATCGAAAATAGATACTTTAATAGAATCCGTGTATTTTTCCTATTTTTACTTTAATTATTTTTTTAACAAAAAAAATAACTAAACATTTTTTCCCAGTCAACAATTTAATGTACAATCAAATTTAAATGCATAAGAAAAATCATGTAAAAACTAAGTGATATTTTTATTTTTAGATTGTCTACCTTCCCTGAAAAAAAAATCCAAGATATGCATTTGCAAGTATTAAAATACAAAGAGGTAAATTTTCATTAGCTCCGTTTTCAGTAAAATATGATAGCATAAATTTATAAAACAAACAAACATAAAAACTTGCATTTAAATTATGGAGTAATGGAGTCTGCTGACACTGTAAAAGAATTTCTCAAGACAATATTGAAGGAGCGGAATTTGGCCAGGAGGGGGAACGCTTTTAATAAATTTTTCATGTCAAAACGTTTTTCAGTCGACCGAGGATTCAATTAACTTTAGGAAACTTTCCAGTTTTGAAATTTTTTTTTTTACCCTGAATGATAATGTGAAATCAGATGAATAGAATTTACTAAAAACAGTATTTGCTTGTTTTTTAAAAAACTTTTTTGGGTGTGTTATAAATTGTAGAATTAATATTTAAAGATTCAACAAAGTATCATAAATCGCATTTTTAGTTTTTTTAAGTACTTATCCACTGTGTGTACTGCAAAAATTGTGAGTTTGTTATTCCAAAAAGAAGAAACCCGCCAAAATCGGTCACAAAATAGGGTTGTAGTATACTCATATATCGGTAGAGAAGAGCTGTTTTCATCATCTATATATATTAGGCAGTTCTGCAACTGACTGTCTCACTGACTGACTCACTGACATATAACGCACAAACCAAACCGCTGGACCTAAAGGGGTGAAATTTTGCATGGCGATTATTCTTATAATATAGGGGTGCACTAAGAAAGATTTTTGAAATATGCTTCTTAGATTTTATTAAATTAAATTTTTAAGCTGTTTTTGTAACTTTTTTTAAGTTTGCATTTAAAATAATAATTTGAGGGTTATAAAATTTATATCACAAGAAAGATCATAAAAATTCCTTTAAAGTGAAATCTTTTTCGAATCTTTACCTCCATTTTCTGATTTTTAGTGGATTTTGAAAGATTAATTTTTATAATTTAACTAGCTGACCCGGCAATGCTTCGCTATTGCTAGATTTGAGTATATATGTATGTAGATTAAATGAACATAATTGAAAGTTTGATATCAATAATTGTATTTAGTTAAAGCACAAAGTATTACGTCGTTCCACCTCACAGTATGCGATAATCGTAGTACCTAATGATTCTATCGTTCTTCGGGCGCGATGCAATCCCACCTTGCAAGGAATAAAGCAGGTACGTATTATTTTTGGACAAACAGAGCAACAGGAGCTAACGCCATGTGGCGAAAGTCGAAGCCCTAACGCCCATGTCACTCTTAGCAGGGCTATCGCCCGGTTTCCAGCCGAGACTGCGTGGAAGTGGTGACAACCGAAGCCTTGAGGGTGATACAGTGGCTCCCTGAGAGGATCCGACTCTCCAAAGAGACTCACAGTCGCGCTCTCCGTTACCAAGCACCGAGGTCCTCACTATGGTCCTGATGCCCTTTGAGCAAGCCACACCAACCTGACTCCGGCCCCTCGGCCTTGTATTTAGTTAAAAGTAGATATTTACATACACATTATAATTTTTATGTTTTGGATTACATAAATTGTGATTACTGTTTTATTCAGTTTTAAGTTCATTGCAATGCTCTTGGATATACAATGTTTTGGGTGATTCCATTTGGCATATATAGAAACAAATCCGTTGTTTTTCCTACACGGGAGCATGCAAAGTATAACTGTTCATGAGTAAAACATGGATTCTCCAAATCCAATCCACATGCTTGCAATGACTGAACTTGTGATTGTCTGCTCGAATCACAATTTTATGGTCATCGGATGGCATTAGTTCAATGGCAGGTTTGAACAATTTTATCAATTCATTGTGCTCATGAAATAATTGTTGCAACGATTCAACTATTTCTCTTCTATTGGCTTCGTTAATTTTTCAACGTTAACTTACTTGATCACTTGAATTTCCAATAAAATATGTTTGCAAAAATTTGTAGTCATCATCCATAAATGGTAACAAAGAGCCTGCTGTATGATATATTTGTCCTTGAATCTTGAATGTTGTCGTGTAATTCTCAGTTATTATATTCGTTGCACCAAACGAAGTCATTTGAAAGCATGTGTTATAATTTCGTATGTTATTCAAAAATGCTTTGATTGTGTTGTAGTACCAGCGACTAATGAGAACAATAGCTCAAGTGGTGGATTCAATGGTGGCAATTTAACTTTACCATTCAAATAACACCTCCCAAGTGCTTCATTCTTGAATTTTAATGCGTTGCAATGTGCGCAAACTTTATTCATCCTTTCAACTACCACAACTAGATGCAAGCCATATTCAATATCCGAATTATATTGAAATGCAATACGATCAGGTTTAACCAATTGATTCAATCGATTCGTTTGCAAACGTAATCGACTACTGTCACTATATAATAAAGATTGTCTTTATTCCTTGATTCTTACTCGACTTGCTTCATTTCGTGCTTCGTGTTGTTGGGATGATTCAGTAGCACGTAACTGTGACATGCGTAATCTATTTTGATTTTTTCGTTGTGCTGTTTCTTCTTCTGTTTCATTTTGCCTTTCTTCTCGTTTTCTCTTAGCTGCATTTGTGGAACGACCAACATTTTATCGTGTCGGTGGCATTTTTAACAACAGCAGAGGTACAACAGCAGAGTACAAAATTTAACATTCACTTTATAAAAGTCCATAAAAAATATGATGATAAAACGTTCAAAATATCTCTGACGTCGAGCTTACAGAAAGCACGTCTTACGTGGGTGTATTCCCCCTCCTTCAAAAGTCGGGTGTCTCCCTCCAGAGTCGGGGGCCATTGACCTTGACCCTCCTCTCCCTGAAAGGAATGTCTAACATGAGAGGGGTGGCATGAGACTAATCTACATGAAAGGGGTGTCTTTCAAGGGTTGTTAGGTGCTGCCATCCATATGTTCTTCTTTAAAGTAGAAGGTTCATAGATATCGGAAGAGACGGCGAACGAAAAATATTTTTAACTTTCTTTCTACTGGTCAGATCGAGGATTTCATTAGCTTTAAACCTTCTCGGGACAACACGGACCATTTTGCAAAAAACCGCGTGTAAATCGGTCCAGTAGTTTTTTATTCTATAGAGGACACACATACGCCCATTGCCTTATATATATATACAGATTTATTAAATGCTGATCACGTGAATTTCTTTTTCTGGTACTTTAAATTAATTTATCGTCACGTGCATAACCACGAAATAAATTGACAAAAATATATTAAAATACATTAAAAGATAAAATTTAATCTCTAGACTAATTGAGACGGAAGTTTTTAAGAATTTAATTCAAATTAGTGACTACCACCCAGGAACTGATAGATCACATTTATCCATCGATCCAGCGATAGATCGCATTGCTCAAATAGAGAATAAGCCTTTAGAATGATTTTTTCGAAAGGACCATTTTGATTCCAAAAAACGATGAGGCTGCGTTCATTAATGACATGTTGCTAAAGTCCTTTGACAGGGAAGACATGGTCTACAAATTGATAGACACTGTCTGTAATTCAGATGATGCCGTTAATTATCCGATAGTGTTTAAATTCCCTTAAACCACCGGGTCTTCCATACCATAAGTTCTTTTGCGGATGAATATACCCGTAATGCTCCTTCGGAGTTTAAAACCACGGAATCTGTGTAATGGCACTAGTCAAAGGCCTGCATAAAAATTTAATCGAAGGCAATATTTTAACCGCTTGTGCTCAAGGAGAAAAAAGTGTTCATACCACGCATTCCTCTTATACCCAATGACCTCCCCTTTGACTTTAATAGACTGCAATTTGCCCCCAAAGTATGCTTCGCCGTGACGATAAGTAAGTCTCAAGGCCAAACATTAAAATACACTGGCGTAGATTTAAGAGAAAATTGTTTCTCCCACGGTCAGAACTTATATACTCATTTTTATCAAACAAAAATCTAATTCTAGTTTTTATTATGCATTCGGCGGCATGGAACTGAATTTATTAATAACAGATGTCATGCATTTGAAACATACATTACGACTGCGAAATTTTATGAAAATAAGTTAAGGTATAACTTATTTTCATAATAAGTTAATACCTTAACTTATTAATAAGTTAAGGTAATAGTTTTCAAATAATCAACTTAAGTAGATTTAAATGCATTAACCTGCATTTATTTTTGTAGTTACTGAGGAAACTTATTCTTCAAAGTTATCATTTTCAGAAAAATATTTAAAAAATTGAGTACAATTAATAGATAAATACATAGTGATACAGAGATAGAGATTGTTAAATAGATAGCCAGACAGAGAGAGAGAGAAAGAAAAATATATATATATATATATATATATATATATATATATATATATATATATATATATATATAGAGAGAGGTAGGGACTTTGATAGAATAGAATGAATTTAAAAGAAAACCCTTTTTGAAGTATTTGAAAAAAAATAAATGCATGTTTTGCGCTTATAAGAATATGTTTTCATGTATAATATTTGATATGGGCTTAATATCAAATTAATTTCATATGAGAAAATATATATACGGATTTATTTAAAAGCCTTTTTTGATCTCCGACGGGATTAAAGATAATAATTTTATAGCATTCTGATTTTTAAAGCACTGACATTATTTTCAAAACGAACTGAAAAAAATATAAGATCATTTTAAAATATATTGAACAAAAGAACTTTCAAAGAGAAAAGGATATCTTTTGGAAAGAGTTACAATAAAAAAAGGTCAACAGATTAAAAAGTGGAAATATTTTTTCAAATATTTGGATTAAGTGGTGGAATTGAAAAAAAATATCTTTCAAAAATGTACTTATTAAAAATAATTCGTACACTGTTTGCTATAAAGTTTGCTAATTTTACTTGAATAAGATAAATATTTAAATCAGGTACAGTGCACAAAAAATAAATTATTTAGACTGAATATAAATGAATACTTTTCAAAATTATTTATTGCCTTTTTTCGGAGAAGTATTTTTTCTAGGAGAGTGATGAAATTTATAACTGTTATCCATTTTTCATGATAATATCCACAAATACAAACAAGTCTCAAACTATTTAGTTAATATCGTTGATATTTTTTGCACTTATTTTTTATGTGGTCTATTTCTTTATATCATTCGCATTTCTTTGTCAACAAGCAATTTACAAGACATTATTTTTAGTACATTATTTTTAGTACATTATTTAAGGTAAAACTTTGATAGCTCTCAGACCAAACGTCTGAACTGGTGCAAGGGAATGTCTCATACCAAACTTCTGGACTGCTGCAAGGAAATGTTGGGAAGCATTTCCTTGCGTATACGATGTTTGGCTTTCATTTAAGGAAACATAAGCTAGATGTAATTTTTGACTGCATTACATTAAAAGACTCTCTAGAGTTTCATCAACGTACCCGCTTTTCCCTCCGTGCACACCATGAGGCAGGTTATTAGTTGTTTTTTTTTCACTATTCAGTGCCTAGCTGCTGTAGCATCTGTCGACTGCCTCTAAACCTTTATTGTTCAATTCTTTAGTCCAGTAATTGATGCAAAGTATCTCGAGGAAGAAGGAAGTTATCTATATATATAAAACAGATCCGTAACTGACTGACTGACAGACAACGCACAGACCAAACTGCTGGACCTAAAGGGCTGAAATTTTGCATGGTGATTCTTCCTATTGTGTAAAGGTGCACTAAGAAAGATTTTTGAAAAATTCTTCTTAGATTTTTTTTAATTAAATTTTTAAGCTGTTTTAGTAACTTTTTTTAAGTTTGCATTTAAAATAATAATTGACGGGTTAAAAAATTTATATCATGAGAAAGATCCTAAAAAGTCCTTGAAAATGAACACTTCTCCGAATCTTCACCTCCATTTTCTGATTTTTGGTGAATTTTTAAATATAAATTTTTGGATTTAATTCATTAAATGCTGAACACGAGGTTTCTTTTCTTTTTGTGATACTTTAAATTAATTTATCGTCACGTGCATAACAACGAAATAAACTGACAATTTTTTTTTTCTTTCTAATGCCAAGACGATTGGACATTATCTAAAAAAATATTAAAATACAGTAAAAGAAATAATCCTCAAACTGTAGTATATTCGTTAGTATGTTCCGTTAGATTTAATTTGAATATTTTCTTCTACATTATTTTATCTATAAAAATATCCGTTACGATTTCTTTATAAATATTTATTTATTTATTTTTTACATTTTTATTTTATACATTTTTTATACATTTTTTATTTTATACATTGACCATTGTATTTAATTTGAATGTACTCCGTAGTGAAGTACGGGTTTTCGGCTAGTATTAAATAAAATAAAAATGGTCACAAGATCTGATAAGTATACTATAAGGCCAAGTAACTATACTATAACTTGGTAATGTGATTTCTGACCGAAAGCAGCTTTACGATAATGCCTGTGAGCAGACTCGCAAAGGATAATTAGATTTTTTACAGTTCTTGCAGTCCTTTATTTTCATAATCCTTAAGCCATGACCTACATGGTCAACCCATGAATTTCTTGCCAAATCAGGGGATTTAGACCCCACAAGTCTCAGACTGGAGACCTTAATCGTAGTTCTGATATCTTTCATTTTCTAAACTGCCACTGTAATCTTAAACTTCTGATTTCTACTTATGGAACTAAATAAACTTATTTTTTGAGCATTTTAAGGTTTTTTCTTATTCCCGATATTACATTGTTATTGACAAGGATAAAAGTCTTGATATTTAAATCGTTTTTATACACGCCAAAAATACATTTTGATACCTTTGGCATGAATTCGAAATTATAATTTATAAAACAGGTTCTTTAAAGTTTTACTCATGTCATTAAAATCCTATTTGAGGAAGCGATTAACAAGTTAAAAGAAATTTTATTACTTTTCGATAAAATATTTTTACGCTATCTTTAAAGGAACTACTTTTTAATTTTTTTTTTGTTTCGTAAATTTCCAGACACGTGATTTGATATGCTTTATAAAGTAAATTTACTTTTAAATTATTGTGTCATTTACTATTAAAAAATATTCTTTGAAGATAAAATGACATCCTTAAGAGTGATCGAAAAATGCTATTAAAATTGAATTATTGTGTTAAATTTCGACTCATCCTTAAAATAAACTAAATCATCAAAAGTACATTTGCACCTCATATGTGCTAAGTATGTCAAAGTTGATTGTTTTATCATTACCCTCTATGATATTTTATGAGATACTAATATCATTCATGTCTAGATGGAAAAGAAAAACTTGTAGCCCTGTTAAGATTAATGGAACAATAAATTTAAAAGAAAAGTATCGGCAATTCCGCAATAAATTACTTTTTATGTTTTTCTAGTAACTGAGTGGTGTTTAATGATTTTATAGCGAACTCTTCTAAAAAGGTTAGCATTGTTTTTTTTAATTCTCCCTATACCATTCAATTTACACAGTATGAATTTTGAAGATATAATATATAAACTTATGGTATTCAAAATCACACATTTTAAGAACTACTTTAAATACACAAGTTTCCACAAGCTTAGTATATGTACATGTTATGCCAAATATTTTAATTCCCTATCTTATTTAATATTCATAGCAGACTTATAAGTTACCCTATTTTATTGGAACAACTCTCTTTTTTTAATATATATATATATATATATATATATATATATATATATATATATATATATATATATATATATATATATATATATATATATATTTATAAATATATATATATATATATATATATATATATATATATATATAAATGAAGAAAGAAAAAGGAAAAAGTAAATATTTGTTTTAACGGAATGCGACGCCAGAAAATTTCCATAGCTTAAAACAATTTGGGATCTCTATTTCAACAGCCTTTGCTAGTAATTATAACAGTAATTCTTCCTTATCGAAGAAAAATGTTTAAAGGACGTTTTACCAGAAAATCTGATCTTTTTAAATTGTAACAAAAATAGTATCTACGAAAAAACATTTTTCTGGTTCAGTTCCGGCACTAATGCAGAAACTTGCCTCTGGTGCGTGGAGCCCTGATTGCTTGATTTCTATTTGTTATTTGTCTGCATTCTTCTTAAAATTATCTAGCTCTGTTGGATTATTTATTTTTAGTTATGTTAGGAAAAAACAGGTAACACGTTATAAATAGATGCTTCAGTTCAAATAAAATTGTTGATTTTGTTCTCGTGTCTAGGAATAGTACAGAAGAAAATGTGTCTTAAATAGAACCAAAAGCCCGGATAAAAGTAGCTGCTGTATCAGGTGCCTGTGGGCTGTGCAGGAGGTCTTGTGGCGACAAATCAAGCTTGAAAAGGGCATCCACAATGGCTAGACAGTCTAAGATATGTTCTGGAGAAAGGTGGGTTTCTGGACAATTTCTACAGTTGATAAAAGATCTTGTACCGTCAGGGTGGATTTTCCTACCCTTAAAGTGATCAGTTCTTAGACTAATTAATGTAGACGCAATTGCGCTGGGTCAATTAAAGTCCAAAATAACTGGTTTATTTAGGGACTGGTTTTCAAATAATGTTGTTGGTGCTAATGCCCCCTCGTTGGAGGTTCCATTAACCATGCTCTAATAGGCGATTGGGCTGGAAGGGGCGGCTCCTGTTTTCAAATTAGAACCTCAGGGGTCGGAGTCCGACTTGGCTAAACGACCGGCACCGTAATTTTGAACTGAGTCACGTGACGAGACCGGAACACTTGACCTCCCACCTCCAGAATTAAATTTGAGAACTTGGAGGTCATTGCAGACACGACCAGTTTTTCGTGTCCCGGCCACCATTAATGATCACGGCGGTGGATTTGCAGCAACGAGAACTTTCAGATCTGTGGCCCGCTGCTCTCGCTAACTGGGTCAACACTCCCTCAAATAAAGTAAAATATGTATTTGCAATTTATAAGGATATTATATACAAGATTTCCCCCTCCCTAGTTTTACGTTTAGAATGAAGTTAAAGTCTTCGATAAGTCTAACAGCGCCGTGAAAGGATTTCGTAACAAAAAAAGAGCAACCAAAAACGTCTTTAGGGTGAATGATGCAAACAGAAACCAAAGAACGTAAATTCTGTAAGAGTCTAATTCCAGGTTAGATTTTGTACATTCTCAGCAACAGATCTGAGAGAAAAAGATGTTGAACGGAGCCTCCAACCATACTGTCTGAAAATGTGCCGGAAGTAAATTGCAGAGACAGGTATAACTTCTGTGGGATACTGACACATGTCGATAAGCTGGTAACAAATAATTCATGAGTGTAAATATTCGAGGTTCATTCAAGCTGTATGGTCTCCTTTCTTTCCTCGAGTTAGGGAGAAAGGGGGCTGGTAGAAACTTGGGATATTGTTTTAAGAAGTGAGGGAGTTCTTTACGGTTATGAAGGATAAATAATAGCACTATGAATTCATACGAAGCTTGTGGCGTCAACTGACAGTAGGAATGTTTTGTTCTTGTTGTTGTTTCTAGTGCCCCCAGGTCGGAAGTATTCCAGATCAGGTCCATATGGGCTAACGGGCTGAGGGGTGCGGCTACAGTTTATAAAAAAACCACAAGGGTCAGAGTTCGATTCAGCCAGGTACAACCTCCATTTTTGCCGAGCACCCCGAGGGGCGACACACACACACACACACACACACACACACACACATATATATATATATATATATATATATATATATATATATATGTGTGTGTGTGGGGGGGGAGGCAGTGACCACAGCAACGTTACATATAAACATCCTTTATTATGTCTTGGTTAAGTATTAGAACAATGGAAATAAACAGCTCGAGAGGGACGTCTTCCCATCCCGGAGTACAGCGATCGTCTAAAAAGGCTGGAATAAATCATGCTGGCGCACGCACTGATGTCACACGGAAAGTAGCGCCGCGTAACGTTTGGAGAAAGAGATGGGATTGAATTTCAACTAAATCTAATCTCAACTAAATCAACTAAAAAAAGTATAGTTCTAAAAGATTACTTTTCAAAACAAGGCAAGGGAACACAGAATAACTAACCAAAAACATCTAATACCAATTAATTCTCCTATCAATTATTTCCACACCTATTCGTAAACCCAAAATCTAAAACAAAATCAAAACATCTACCAAAAGAAAAAGACTGATCTTAACAAAAGGAAATGTTAGGACTCACTCGACGCGTTGTATTTCGGTGCACTCGTAGATTTATTTCCGACGGTGGGCCGGGGAACTCATGCTTCTATGGCCGGGGAGTTTGCTGCTGCATTTTAATCATTTCACGCACACACACCAATATTTCACTTCACAAACTATATTTGGGGAATTTAAAATACCTTCCCAACGTGGTGGCACACCAATATAAATAGGCAACGGGGAACTACAGATTCGACCCGATACGCCAAAAATGAAGTAAAAGGTCTTTCCCTGAGAGATCGTAGAAGTAGTTATCTTCGAGAGAGGGGGAGATAGCGAGAGAGAGAGCTCTTGCGAGAGAGAGAGCCCTGGAGAGGGAGAGAGCTCTTGAGTTTCTTCAAACTCCTCAATTTATATTTTTTGAAGCGAATTCTTCTTCCTTGACTCCCCCTTCTAAATTCTTTTTAACCAATTCTGAAACTTGCCATCATCTCATTCGCTTGGTGTACTCCACCATCATTTAAATTACCGCCCCTGCTCAACTATCGTACGCCCCCACGTAAAACAAGCTTGCAACAACCTCCCATGACACCCGTGGATTTTCTTCACGCCGCTCGTAAATTCTTATACAATGTCCATTGTCGTATAATGCCAAACCCCGGGGACATCCTCTCTTTAATCTTGTCTGGCGATCAACCCCCCCCCCCCCAAGTTGACCGCCGCCGTAAAACTATTCAATACGTTACATCACACAGGACAGGTGCGTTCTTTAATTATCGTATCGCTTTCAGCCGTCGTTTCCAAATTTATCAAATAAATGTAATGATGACAGCCTTCGATTGACTTAACCTTTTCGTATTTTTATGACATTTTTACATATTCGAAGGCGCATCATTACAGCGTACTCTCGGGTACTACAAGTAAATCAGTTCCTTGAACGGTTTTGTAAAGCAGATTACTTTTAATAACATAGTCGTCATATGGTGCGGTTGACAGGAGTTTTTTTATAGATTCAATATGCTCGTTTGACCGTTGTGCTTTAAGAAGTTGTATAAGGACACTGTCCTGAATAATCATGCAACATGGGTTTCTACTAAGGGAATGCACGTGATCCATTTTCGAACCTGTACGATTTTCCATTTCGTAGTCAAAGGCTTCAAGATACAATGCCCATCGAGCTATACGTGAGTTGAGTTCTTTTTTACTTAGGGTCTTTACAAATGCATTACAGTCAGTAACTATTTTAAAATGGGAACCTAGAACGTAGATGCGGAATTTTTTAAGTGCTTCCACAATGGCGAGAACTTAAGTCCATAGCTTGTATATTTACATTCCGACATTGTCCGACGTCTTCTTGGGCATGTAGTAGACGGTGTGGAAACGATTATCTTCCTTGGATTTTTGTAATAGGACTGCCCCAAAGCCATCAATTGATGCGTCAGTGTGAATTTCAATAGGACTCTTTTGGTTAAAAATACTTAAAACGGGCCGTTGGGAAAGGAGATGTTTTAATTTTTGTAATGCGACTTTCTGATCAGTCTGAAATTGAAATGTGGTGTCCTTACGAAGCAGATCACTAAGGTGTTTTGCTATGGTAGAATAAGAGGGAAGAAATTTACGAAAATATCCTGTAAGACCTAAAAAACACTGGACATCTTTTGTGTTTTGGGGATCAGGTTAATTAAGAAAGGCTTTAGTTTTGGAGGAGGATGGGAACAGTTTTCCGTGCTCCACAATGTGGCCTAGAAATTCAATTTTGTTATACAGAAATTGACACTTATTAAAGTTTATGTCAAGTCTATAATCACGAGCTACCATTAAAATAGTGTTTAGACGTTCAAGAGCTTCAGACTCATTATTCGCGGGAATGATGAGATCATCCATGCATGGGAGTACAATACCTTTGGCAATAAGGTCACGAAAAACGGCATTTATGTATCGCATGAAAACACAAGGACAAGAGCTTAATCCAAATGGCATATATCGGAATTGAAATTGGCCTGAATGCGTCACGAAACTAGTGTAACGACGACTTTTTTCGTTTACCGGGACGTAGAAAAATCCATTTCGTAAATCGAGTGTACTGAATATGGTGACAATTTGTAGACGATCGAAAATATCGTCGATCAAAGGTAAAGGGTAGTGATCCTTGACTAACTTATGATTTAACTGTCTATAGTCTATGCAAACTCTCGGCTGACCGTTCTTTTTACGAACCACAACGACTTGACTAGAGTAAGGGGAAGAACATGGTTCTATAATTCCATTTGTTCACCATTCGTCAATTTGAGCATCCACTATATCACGTTCTTCAAATGGTAAGCGTCGGGGTGTATGGAAAATTGGCTTATCGTCAGTAAGCGTTATATCAAGTTCGATGTTCGCAGCTATCGTTTCATTAGGTTTGTAGGCTAACAATTGCTGTTCAACGTCATTATGAGTTTGGCGAGAAATGTTAGGACCAATATACAAAGAAGGAGGGTCGTCTGAAATTGTCATTACAAAATCGTCATGTGAGGCAGATCTTTAGGTTTTGAAATTTTTGAAAACATAGCACCGTCAGGTGTAATAGTCAAATTCGCCTGTTGAATTACATCGCAACCAAGTATAAGATCGAAAGTCATACAATTATTTGGAACAACGGAGATATTCACTAGAAATATTTTATCATCTATTTTAATTTCGGAAGCAAAAGAACCAATGACTTTAGTTTTTGAAAAACCGAAACCAGTTAGCATTGTAGTGCTATTCGTCAACGGTGGTGATCTTAGTTTAATCCATGTGGAGTGTTTAAGAAGCGTCGAATGACTGCCTGTATCCACTAATCCCTAAAATGTATTATAAAAAATAACAACCGTTTTGCATATATTAGTGGGATAAGTAATAACATTCACCGTGTTGACACCGTCATGCGTCGCGGAATTTTCAATTTGAGGAGTACGGCGGCAATCCGCACACTTGTGTCCAAATAAATTACAAGAAAGGCAACGAAGGCCACGAGAACGACTGGGGCATGTCTTTGAGAGGTGTCCAATTGCATTACAATTAAAACAACGTTGATAAGATTTAGCTGAGCTAGCAACAGTAAATTTTGAGTCACGTCTTTGGGGTGAAGTATTCGTTTCCGTGCCGCGTCTTTGGCTATCGCCGACACGACGAAAATTCGAACCAGTTGCATACATCTGACGAACTACGATTTCGTATGTTCGGAGTTTTTCTTTGAATTCGGTATAAGATTTTGCACCGTAAAGAATAATTTTCTCTGATGGGGTACCCTGTATTCCTTGTATAGTATACTGAATGACGGAACATTCGTCAATAGTACTAGTAGTGCGGTTTGCAGTTTCACGCATCGCTGTAAAATACTGCATGAAGCTTTCATTAGAACGCATGTGACGTCTTTCGAGTTGTCTATGAACTTCAATGGATGTGATTCTATCAGAAAATTCATTTATTAACGCGGTCTTAAATTAATCATACGAATTCAGATTTCTTTGAGAAAACAAAAAAAGTTTTAGCAGCTTTATGAGGCGTTTCGTAAAAACCATTTTTTGTTGATCGCTGATAGCGGAAAATAAATTAAAGTTATCCTCTACGTCGGAAAAAAAGGAGTGGACGGAATATAAATTATTGCCTGTGAACTGGCGACACGGGGTTGAAAGATCTCGTAACAACAACCAGAAGTGAGAACTAAAAGAGTCGGGAATCAAATCATTATTGTTTATCAAAACATCATTTCTGTAACGAGAGGCATCAAGCCGCGGTTGTTTAGTCTGGATGTCTGACTGAAACGTGGGAAAGCTTTGTAAATGGCCGGATGTACTCTGATAAACATTTGAATTACTTGTGGTACGCAGAAATGACTCAGAAGGAAGGGAAATTTCGTTTTCAGGGTAGATTAAAAAACTCATATCCAGAGAATTTTGAAAAATTGGTGATAGCATAAAGAATATTATCGCATAATTCAATTTTGTTAGTACTGATATTATCTAAATGTAATAAATTAGTAACATGAATAAAATCTGAGAGTGAAAGATCCCTCATTAAGCATTCTTTATGTTTCGCGACATCGAATTCTGAGGGGAATGAGGAAAATTGACGCATTTTTTTTCACGATGAACGGTCAAATTCGGTATAACCGAGTACTTTATTTAACAATTTTACGTTTTGGTTTGTTCCATATGTGAGGGAGTTAGCAATAAGAGGGATATCGCCTAAGCTTAGGGCCATAATAAAAATGTAAGGAAATTAATAACACAACTCAGGGAAAAAAATTTAAACTTCAGAAGTTACGAAATTTCGAAACACAAACTAACGGGTAAACAGGAAAAAATGGGGCCTACCTTGTTTAAGGTCCTAGTGGCTGAAAGGGTATCAAATGACAATAGGAATAATAGTCCAAGAAAATTCAGTCTTTTTTATATAGGAGAATGACACTTTCCAAAATCACGTTATCCAGTAGAATGGCACTATAGACAGTAGTATAGGAATGGCACTAAGTTCTCGATGGTTACACAGTTCAGCACTGCAGAAATAATTAATTTCGAATTCGAACGTCAGTGGCGAAAGGATTGTAGATTATTTGGTTTGTGACAGGTCTTCTCGTAGAATCCTCTAGTAGATTAAAACAAATATCCTTGGTACAAGCAGCCCGTCTGCTGCAATTGGCACGTCAGCCACAACTAAATTTAGAACCAAAAGTGTCCACAGCCGTCTGCTGGGATGATACTTCTTTTTTCAACGGGAAACGTGTCTAGGGGGAACAATTCTAGCAGGGGAAGCAGATGAACGGCCGAACCCCCAAATGTGGGGAGGCAACGACCACAGCAACATTACATATAAACATCCTTTATTATGTAACTTGGTTAAGTATTAGAACAAAGAAACTAAACAGCTCGAGAGGGACGTCTACTCATCTCGGAGTACAGCAGCGATCGTCTAAATAGGCGGGAATACATCATGCTGGCGCACGCACTGACATCACACAGACAGTAGCGCTGCCTAACGTTTGGAGATTGAGATGGGATTGAAGTTCCCATATATACATACATATCTATATATATATATCTGTCCTTAAAAAATTCTGTCTACCCTCATATTGGAATTTGGGAGAATTTAAAAATGAAAATTTAAAAATGAAAAATTCTCGCACATCTATGAGAATCATACCCTCTCCCACCCTCTCTGAATCAATAGAGGGAATTTCCGCTCTTAGTATTTAACGTGCCCATTCCGGTCTAGACACGGAGGTTTTCAATGGTACTTGTTGGAATTCTAACCGAGCTCCGTTAGCACCAACGCGCTACCACTAAGGTACCTGTATTTTAGACACTAATTATTATCAGTCGAAGTAGGGGTGGGATATGAGTCATAAAACCAACAACATCAACAAGAGCATAAGTTACAATATGTTGTTTTCTAGTTATAAGCGATAAAATTTGCTTCTAGAACTGCGAAAAATAAATAAACTTAGAAGAAAAATTAGAAGTATTTTTGAGCACTTTGATTCCTTTGCAAATTTTTTTAAGCTTAGATATTAAAATGAAATTTGAATTCTAGATGTCTAGAAGAACAATTATTTTACTATTGTTGATACATTCGCTACTGGTTTATATCGAAAATAAAATGAAATCGAAAATATTGAAAATTAATACAGGGTTTTTCCAACACTTTTCGAAAAATAGCATAATATATTGGAACGAACTAACGGTGACATAAAAAAAAATTAATCGCTTATGAGGACATATCCAAAGTATATCCCAAGATGAGCAGCTGCTTAAAGAAGGAAACCCTGATGAAATTCTGGAATAATCCGATACAGCTAAACTGACAAATGAAATTTCAATAGAAATTCAATTTTGGATATAAGTTTCCGATAATTTTATGTTGTGAGATCCTTTCTACCCAAATAAATATCGTTTAACTTAGTTTATTTATTTTTTCCTGCAGCTGTAAGCGACTGAAATTGTAATTTAAAATAAATGAATCCAAATTTTTTATTCATAGAAAATCAACTCATAATTAATTACTCTGCCACATATTATATATTAATGATATCTGTCAATATTATAATAAAACTTTAAGTCTGCTCGTTAATTATTCAACAAAATGAAAAGTATGATTGATATGTATTCAAGAATGTGATATTTCGGAAAACAATAAAAACATATTTTAAATAGTTATGCAATTATTATGCCATGAGGTTCCAAATTACGGGTATTTTTTATGCTTGTAGTTCCAAATACCACCCACGGGATCCGAGGTAGCTTACCGGTAGCGCGTAGGATTTCGGTATTGAGGGTTCTTGGATCATATCCCGACAAGCGCTGTTAAATTAGGATCCTCGGTCAAAATTGGGTTGGCACCTAGCCAAGTCGGATTCCGACCCTTGTGGTGCTATTATAAATCAGGGCTGCAATAGTCAGCCCGTAGCCTATATGGTCCTGGTCTGGTACTTCCGGCCAAAGATCATTAGGTACAACAACAACAACAACAGTCACTGGTCAATGGATTTTTGTTGGTGTCCTTGGGTATGTGGGGTATGATATAATATCCTTCGATTGTCTTTGAAACAAATATAAAATTAAAATTTTGCCACATTTGGCGAGGAATTTGGGGAAAACAAGATCTGAAAATTTGAGGAAAACATTAGTGACAGCTAATTTGAACTGCAGCCTTATTTTAAAGTGTCTCTGAATTATTGAGGATACTTATACAAAGCATTGATTCTTTCAAATTTTAATGCGACCATCCGTCGGCTGAAAGAGGAAATACTTATTAACAGAAAAATAATATTACCCGGTTAATTCATACCGGAATATAGGCATAAACTCAGTTTTAAGGCACAGTGGTACCTCGGTTTAGAAACTTAATTCGTTCCGAGACTTGGTTCGTAAACCGAAACGTTCGCAAACTGAAGCAGTTTTTCCCATAGAAATTAATGGATGAAGAATTAATTCGTTCACTTCCTAGAACATAGTTATTTTTACCTTGTTTCTATGGATTTAGTTATAAATAAATGGTGAAAATAAATGAAAATAGACTTCATTATGAAGAGCTAACACGTGAAAATTTTTCAGTACAGCATTTTAGCTTTGTAGTGGATAACTGCTGGTGCAGATGGTTGATTGTTGAAAACGGAGGGAGGACTACAGATGATATTGCTTGGAAGGGAAGTCATCTTCCGTAATATCACTAGGCAATCCTGATTTTAGTGCTTTTTTCTGTTCTTCTACTTTCAATCTCACTAGCTGATTTTGGCAAAAGAAACCAATCCAAAGAAATTTGTCTCTTGCTTTTCTGAAGAATTTCACAGAAGTGGGACATCACATTGTCATTTAGAATATTAATTGCTCTGTTGGTCACATATTTATTAAGGTGGGGCTATTGAATAAATGCCTTCACTTCACTCCACTTGCTGCAAATTTCTTCTATCATGACAACGGAGACTTTCTCCCTATCATTGTATTTATTTGATAAATGTTTTTACTGGATAGCGTTCACCTGTTGACTCTGTAGCTCAACCAGTTCTGTGGTGGGTTCTTCGCTGTCTTCAGGCCCCTAGCTCCTCCATCTTCACAGTCGACCTCCGACCCCATACGTTTTCCCCTGAACACTATATCATCCCCAACTTTGACTTCCGCCTCTTCATTATCAAAGCCCTCGAAGTCTCTCTCTGGCACACAAGTTGGCCTGCGTTTTTTCCAGACAGACTGCAAGGTACAATAAGAGACCTTCCACCGGGCCCTATCAATAATGTTGATGGGGTTGAGGATATCGAAGTGTTCCTTCCAAAAATGTCTCACGTTCAAATAGGTGTCATCTGCAACTTGAAAACACATTGAAAAAAGTGCCGTGATATAGAAATTTTTAAAATTAGAAATGACCTGCTGGTTCATAGGTTGAATCAAAGGAGTTCTGTTGGGTGGTAGAAATTTGACCTTAATGAAGTTATATGTGATGCCCAGGTCTTCTTCGAAATTTGGAGGATGAGTAGGAGCGTTATCCATGACGAGAAGACACTTCAAGGACAAACCATTCTCCTCAAGATCTCTCTCGACAGCAGGTGCGAAGACCTTAATAATCCACTCCATGAAAATGACTCTTGTTACCCAGGCCTTAGGAATTTCTCTCTACATTACAGGCAGTTTAGCCATCAGCACATTATTTTTCTTGAATGCACGAGGATTTTCAGAGTGGTGAACTAAAAGTGGTTCGATTTTACAATCACCACTTGCATTAGCATGCAATAAAATTGTAAGCCTGTCCATCAAAGGCTTGTGCCCAGGATGTGACTTCTCCTATTTGGTGATGTAGGTTCTTCTTGGCATTTTCCCCCAAACGATCCTGTTTCATCACAGTTAAAAACTCGGTTTGGCATGTAGGCTTCACTTTCCACAAACTGTTTGAATTCATGAACAAATTCATCTGCGTCCTTTTTATATGAAGTAGCAGCCTCCGCATGCCTAACAACTCTATGAATTCAACTTTTCTTACGGAATTTCTCAAACCTTTTTAAATCATTTACTTAAAATCTGTGCTAGAGGAAGTTTTATGCTGTTTTCGAAGGAGTCCAACTGATCTTGACATGTGGAATATTCGCTAACCGAAACACATGGCGAATGCTTGCATCGCAGACCACCAGTTGGCAGTGCATCTCCTGCGTTTGTTCGTAAACCGAATCGTTCGCAAACCGAGGTACCGCTGTAATCAGTTTTAAGGACGCGTATTAAGGTAGGGTAATGTTCGAGAATTTTTAAATGATGGTTTTAATTACTCTCACACGAATTACTTCTCATAATGATGTGGAATAATTGATTTATATTTAAAGTATTGTATAATCAACAATAGTATTTGCAGGTTAACGTAGAAATAAAAAATCCTTTCAACGCGGTCTCGATTTCAGCCTGAAATAAATGTTGAAATAAATGTTTATAAATGTTGCAGATCTCAACGAGTTGCTTTATACACACACACACACACACACACACACACACACACACATATATATATATATATAACACATGTTATCATGAGGTTGTCTTTTTAAACTAATTTTTAACAAATTTAAGGAATGGTAACCCAAACACATTATTGATCTCATATAAGTAGCGAATCAAAAGAGCTCGCCTTTGAAATCAAAGGATAAATGTACTAATACTTTAGTAAGACAATGGAAATTCCAATTAGTTTTTATATACATAAACAGCGATCCAAAAAAAATTATAGGACGCCTAATTACATTAAACTGTACAAAACGTGTCCATGGTTGATCCAAAATGTTAGGAAAGATTTGTTTATTTAAATAACACATGCAGACCTAATATTATGTAAACATTACAGCCAGAAGAGCGACTAGAATTTAGATTTTTTTCTGATTTCAGAAAGAAAAGAAAAATTATTCAAGAGTTGGATACAGCAAGTTTAGATCCAAAAACAGAAAGTTTCTCTGTGGATTACCAGAGAGTAACAAGTATACAGAATTGTTACAGGCAAACATTTCTTAGCTTCGAAAATATATCTCTTTGCTATACATGACGTATTTTGAAAACCCAGGAAGTATTTTTAATTTTTCTATATTCTTTACGTATGCCCATTCGGACGATAGCAGAATGAGTAAGGCACTCATCTTTGGAAAGCGATTCTAATTCCTCATTATAATTCCCCGGGTAAGCATTTAGATTTCTGTCCTTTCGGAATTAGTTCTGGTACATGAACCCTTATGTTGCAAAAGCTAAGAGACATCCCAAAAATTATATTAGTTATTCAAATTAAGAGATTGTAGAAGTGTATGAAGTTGTAAAGTCAGCTTGTATAGAACATCTAACCTTTTTCCGTCGTAGCTGTATGTTATTAATTAGTATCTCTTGAACAAAATAATAATTAAAACTAAATATACTAAAACGATTTTGCCCGTACTATTTTCATGATGTTCGTTCTAAATTTTGTTATCCACATACTAACATATTTTTTATCCTTTATGGTTGAGGTTTCCTTCCTCTCAAAATTACATGCCCTCCCAACTTCGAGTTTACGCCTGAAAGTTTAACAGTTTGAATGAATATTTTAGTTTGCGGTTTTTCAAAATACAACTCGTCATCTAAAACATACGGATTTACCACGAAAAGTACTTTTCCCAAGAATGAAGCTTTGCAAACTGATGATATTTCTTTCAATTAACGGGGCAAATAAATATTTCACATTTTCCTCTCAAAATATCCTTTAAACCTAATTTTTGATTACCTTTGTTATAGTTTGAGTTTATACTTTGATACCATGCTCAGATGGGTATAAAGCTGCACGTTTCAGTGGAGTAATTCTTGGATAATTTCCAACTATTCTCTGAATATCCCTTTTCGCGGGCAGCTTAAGCTTTTCTGTAATAACGGAACGCCCTTTACTTGGTTAAGATTTTGTA
The DNA here is from genome assembly GCA_907164885.2 of Dolomedes plantarius. Classification (NCBI taxonomy): domain Eukaryota; kingdom Metazoa; phylum Arthropoda; class Arachnida; order Araneae; family Dolomedidae; genus Dolomedes; species Dolomedes plantarius. Next base: position 10,707,099 of record OU015490.1, read on the forward strand.
AGTTTTCGGAAATTTCAGAGTAATATTCATAAAGTTTGAAATTTAATTATATTTGCTAAAAATAATCTATCGGTTGATTTAAGTTCAGTTGATTTCTATTTCCTAACTATCTCTCGAGTTTTCATTGCAACTATCCATCAGTTCTGCGCTTAATAACAAACTCGTAACCTGGTTTGGGAAGTTTTCATTTCATAATTTTAATGTATTTTAGAAAGGTTTAGCTGTTCTCCTTTAAAATTCTCTTCTTAATGTCTGTTTCTTATTGCAAGATAGCAGGAATACTAGAATATCATTCCTGTAATGTTGTGAAGGGAATTTTTTATCTTGCGTATACTTTTTGTGGCTATTTCATTGTGTTGAGATTATATAATGTTATTAAAAATGAAATTCAGTTTCTTTTCTGTCACAATATGCACAAATTCCCAGGAGAATTTTTTTATTGAAGTTATTGAAAGGAAACAGATATCTTTCTTGTCAATAGCTTTTTCAATAACTTAGAACGATATTACTCTTTAAAATGAACTTTTATTCCTTTTTTGGAAAATTATATCATTTGTTTAGTATGTTATTTTTTTCTTATCAGATGTGACTGAAGCATTATCAATACTTTAATAGTTTATTTATAATTTTAAGTAACAATATCAATTTAATATGCATATCAAGGGCTTATTCGTAAAATTATCCATTGATTGGTGGCTGCTGTGTAGTTGCATTAGAATTTTACACTGCAACTGTGCACATTCGGCTACAGGGAACGCGCTGATCTATACTTCATTCATTGTGTGTTTGTTCTCGACTCCTGCAGTTGACTCATCGGGCATTGCTTGTGGCTGAAATCGACGCCTTTTTGATGTAGAACGTTTGTTAAGAACATATGTAAAGATTTGGTATTATGTATGGCGCTATGTTCGCCAAATGGGGAGAGAGGGCGCTCCGTTGCCCGAAAGGTTAAGAGCGCAATTTTCCTTTGAAATTGTAATGGATAAGTCAAAGTCCAAACTAAAATATATCATTAAATCTTGGCATCTTATGTTTTAGTGTTCTTCATTTGTGGGTGGAACGCAATAATTTTTCACCAAGAACAAAAGACCAGGACCTGATCAGAGAAAACTAGGAATTTTGAGTAACATATTTTACATGTCACCCAAAAAGTATGCAAATGTCTGCTACGAAGGAAGTCAAGATGTCTGATCGATATGTTTATGTATCTAAACTTCACAAGAGAAGATATTGTAACGATGAAGGGAATTTTTCATCGAAAACATACTGCTTATGATACATCGGAAAGAAATTATAATCATTTTCTTGATAAAGGTAATTTTGCAAAGAATGTTTAAAAGTTTGATAACAATTACCATGACACATTTAACATCTAATAATCTTGGAAGTACTGCCGACGAGTTTATGGAATATTGCTTATCCTTTGGACAATTTAATAGATAATCAGGTGATTGGCTTTAGAAATTGTAACTACACTGCTGGCCACTGTAATTGCAACACCCTGAAGGAAACATGCAAATAACATGAAATTTACCACATGCATTAGCGGAGGTGAGATATGCAAATGATTAGAATTTCAGCGCAGACGCACATCACGCGCGCCTGTGGCGCCACTTCAAAGCGCTATTTAAGGCTTGGAGATTTCGACGATTTCAAGTGCGGCAATTGTGTTTTTCTTGTGGTTTTTACAAAAAAACGATCAATTATGCCTCGTCGAAAAACAGCGATCATCTTTTGATCAAGTATCCGAGTTCGACAGAGGAAGGATAGTGGCCTACCGAGATTGTGGATTATCTTTCAGGGAAATCGGTAGTCGTGTTGGACGAAACCAAACAACTGTAATGCGGATATGTGATCGTTGGATGCAGGAGGGTACGACGGACCGGCGTGTTCGTCCGCATCCACCTCAGCGCACCACTTCACGTGATGACAGGCAAATTGTGCGCATGGCAGTGACGGATCGCTCAGTCACATCACGAGCCATAGCACAGCACATGCAGTCTGTAACGCATCATCCAGTGTCTGCGCGTACCATTCGACGCCGTTTACAGCAGAGTGGTCTGTCCGCAAGACGTCCATTGCTTTGTCTACCCTTGACGCAGAACCACAGACGTCTCCTCCGCCAATGGTGCGATGACAGAAGGATGTGGACGGCAGAATGGAATGAAATTGTCTTTACTAACGAGTCACGCTTCTGTCTGCAACACCACGATGGTCGCATTCGAGTCTGGAGACACCGTGAAGAGAGGATGCTAAACAGCTGCGTTATGCACCGCCACACTGGTCCTGCACCGGGTATTATGGTAAGGGGCGGTATTGGATATCACTCTCGCACACCTCTAGTACGCATTGCCGGTACTTTAAACAGCCAGCGCTACATCTCCGAGGTGTTGGAGCCAGTTGTCCTTCCTTACCTTCAGGGCTTGCCCACAGCCATATTTCAACAGGATAATGCGCGACCACAATTGGCACGCATTGTCCAACGGTTCTTTGTCAATCGCCAGATTGAATTGCTTCCCTGGCCGCCTCGCTCTCCGGTTTTTTCGCCGATAGAAAACATGCGGTCCATGGTTGCTCTACGATTGACCCAGATTCCATCCCCAGCTGCCACAGCAGATCAACTTTGGCAACGTGTGGAAGCTGCTTGGTATGCTGTACCCCAAGAACTCATCCAAAGTCTCTTTGAATCAATGCCGAGGCGTGTGGCAGCGGTGATCTCCATCAATGGCGGCTACTCTGGCTACTGATTTTGGCAGGAACCACATTTCACAGAAGTCTATAAATTTCATCATTTGATACTTGGTCGACATGTTATCTACAAAGTAAATTTTGTTGTGATATCTCTTGTCTTTCTTGGTGTTGCAATTTGGGTGGCCAGCAGTATATTTTCATGTTTTTCGGATTATGAAAAGATCCAAGCTGTTTAAGGGACTCGCAGGATTAAAATGTTCATGAAGAATTTTATAATGGTTTAAAGCAATAGGACATTGAATACTACATTTAACATTAGTCGCTCTTGGAACGTTACTGAAATTGTTAAAACCTTATCCCCCTATATTGCCCATCGATCCTGGCACGCTGTTAAAAACACTCAGAAAATTTGAAGTAAAAAAATTTGTTAATGGTAACAATTGTAATTTTGACCTACCAATTGGCAAGTTTCTTATGGTTACCAATTGGCAAGGTTCTTATATCTATGGTTTTCAAGGAATCAACTCTTGATGTCAATATTACTGACCTGCCTCTTTTTAAATGAAAAAACCCTTAAAACAATTTTTGACTCATATCAGGTTGTATATCAGGTGAGAAAATGGAACCTTTCGTCATTGTCTCCTCTGATGGAATGCTAAACCTTCTACATTATGTTATTTTGCAAAGGATTTTGTAGAACTGGCTGATCTGCTTCAAAATGGATTTTTTTGGAGGAGAATAAAAAACTCCCGATTTGTTTTGAGCAGTTTATGTGCACCTTCAAGAGCATTTTTGAAAAGTATGCGTTTTCACAAAACCTAACCTGGATGTGAGATGTGTCATATGACTGGTCCTTAGCGGAACAGTGTTGTTTTTCTTGGAACGAATTCCCCTCCATGAACTGATTTACCTTTCGAGAAAGACGTGATGACGAGTATCATCTGTTTGTTTTTCCATAAAGAGCTGCTACCGATGAACGAGGTCAAAGAATTCCTTCCGGACACAATGTATCTTGTCTATTTAGGTATTTTTAGACTCTTGGTGTTAATATAGGTACAAGGACCTTCAGTTCATAAATTTTCTAGCAAGCTAATCTAGAAAATTACATAATTGCTCCTCAGTGGTGCTATATGCCCACCAACGTAACTTAATCTAAAACCACGGAAATTAAATGAAATCAATAAGCGGAAAGCTACAGAATTTGGAACATTGTTTTTTTGTATTGTGAGCCAATAATTCTTAAATCAATATGTCATAAGGCTTTCTATAACTTTTTATAGTTGCAAACTGCTATTTATACACTGAACGGCTATAATTATCATCAAATGTTAAACGTATTTTGCTGGTGAGCTTTTAGTTTCTTTTAACAGTCATTGCTCTGATCTAAATGGTAAGAAATTCCATGTTTACTTAAAAATTTTATCAGTATCTGTTTTACATTTTAAGAAACAGTGTAAACTTTAAGAATAGACAAACATTCTTTGCTTGGGTTCAGTTTATAAGTGTGTATATTACATAGTTAAAGATGTATAGAGATTAGTATATTACTTGAATAATATAATCTTGGGATGAATTTTATTCCTTTTGAAAAAATATATTCCCTAACCGACTATGTAAATTCATATCATTGTTCATGTTTTTATTAATATATCTGAGTGTGAAAAAGAGGCATGTGGAATCAATTTCTTTCACCGATATTTAAAAATTATTAGAACTAAGGTTAATAAAAAATAAATGTATTTTTGAAAGAAAACGGCCATTGAAAAAAATGTAGCCTCTAAGGTGATTATTTTATTAATGTTGTTTAAGTTATTATTTATATTGATATGATTAAAATTTTAATGTTTGTATCTAACTTCGTGTGACAAGTAATTTGGTCCCCATACAGAAATTATCAAGTGAAAATTGTTTGAATTCTATAAAAAAGACATGATAATTTGGTTTACATTCTTTTTGTATGATAAGCCAAATCTATTTACCAAAACATATAACTCCTCAATATTCCTTTGAATGCGAAAAAGTGTGTTAAGTTAATTCATTTTATGACTATTCTGAGCCTCATAATTGTTATGCAGGAAACTGCGATTTACATTTTTTATTAAATTTGTTCACTTAACTTTCGGGGAGCAGAACTCACAATACTGTTATCTATGACAAGAAAAATGATCATAAATTTTGAATTAAGTACTTGCCTGCTCCCAAAGATTTCTTTAAATTAGCAGGGCCTTATTGTTTAAGATATTAATATTCATCAAAGTTATGGTTAGCAAAAAAAAAAAGAAGTAATGAGGTGGGCCGATTTCTACTGTGATCCTATGTGTCATGGTTTCAAAGATTTGTCAGCTGTCAGTATAAGTTCAAAATTTTACAGCCGAATGCACATCGTAGTTTTTGTAGTCACTGGGAAGATGTGGTTCAAGTTTCAATAAAACACACACTTCATATTTTTAACCCTCAAACCGGACCACGAATTTGTTGCCACTATCAGGACTATCGGTCAAATTGATCCCCAAGCCTAAAAAGCTGTTATTTTGCGTTATTACGATGGAACTTCATGTTGATATTGTACACAGGGTTGTTTGATTTATATTAGTGATGAATAGCGAGGGAAAAAAATCACCTCCACTTATTTATTCAATTTATTTCATTTATTTTGATCTGGTATCTAAATCATCAAATCGTAGGGCTCTTAAAAGAATTGCACGATGTTTCTCAGACATAACTGCTCGAAAAATTAGCCTGCCAATGATTGAGGTAGAGAAGAGTGATGTCAAGGCTTCCAGGATACTTTTGAAACCGCACAGAACACTGAAATCCCTATCAGGACCATCCCTATCAGGACGGGTAGGTCTGTTATTGCTCAGTGGCAATAACAGGTCTTCCGGTCATTTTGACCGCTATACTTTTACAAAATTGCAACTTGCTGGAAAATGGCGAGCATTTGTGAAACCCTGATGTGCTATCTCTGATGTCCAGGAACTGACTGAGGATGCCAAAGCCATCCAAGCGTTCATGCCTCTCCCCACTCCTGCCCCACCCCTTAGTTCCACCGCTGCCGGTCATAATGACCAGTGGGCCGGTATGAGGGTTAATAAGACATTTATTTCGCTATGATGCTAGAGAGACACTGGAGTCCAATTCTCCACGCTGGATTATAAGGCCTATCTGAAGAGTGTAAATGTAGAACAGCAATGATACATCATGTAACAACCCGACATTCTTGAAATGGATCTCTCTTTTTGGTTAGGATTTTTACTAACTCAGCAATTTCATCGTTCGTGATTTCCTATATGGTTACAATTTAGAAGTCTAAATATTTCAAACTGGCTGTTTCTCACGGTCTAGCTCAGAGATCGCTCCTGAGGGTAGATCTAAAGTTACTGAAAGTTTAACAGGGGTTAGTAAAATTAGAAATTATTCAGTCAAATTAAGTTAGGGAGTGAGTTTAATATTGTTAGGGATTTAGGAATATTTTTGTTATACAACATAAATATATAGATAGATAGATAGATACGTGAAAATATGACTATAAAGTTCCCCAGTAAGTTGAATGAAGGGGAAAATATAGCGAGATATGAGAACAACTGTTGTCTGGGGACATAGACGAATTGAGATAGAATAGAGCAATTTTAGTTATTTCTGTGTCTAACATTGCAAAACTAACTGACGTCTCGCACGGACGCTGAAAAATAATGATTGTAGATATACGAATTTAAGAGTTGGGTTAGTAGTCAGTGGATTCTAGTGTGTATATGAAAGCCCCTCATGCATTCTCATAAAATAATGAACCTGAACATCTGAAATGACTTAAACCATTTACAAAACTAGCTTTGATAATATATTAATATTACATCTAGTGTTATTTACTTTGCTAGACCGGACTTTTCTATAATATCAAGGTTTCATATTATAATTTTCAGTTATGAAGCTTGAATGTACTATATATATCTTATTTATTACCCTGTATAAATAAGAAATAAATTATTGCTTTACTATAACAAACTGAAATTTCAATATGCTATTAGCCATTTGAGTGTTTGGTTTTAACACCTATGATTAAATTTTGAATGATGACAGTACTTTAAAATACGAATTATGAAAAAAAATATTTGCATTAAATTCTTTCATATATTAAATGTAGCTAAAGTACAAATAATTCAAAATCCTATCACGAGACAAAAATGATTTTCCCTTTATACGCATAAAACCCCCTTTAGAACATTAAAGAATGCTCTTCAGAAATACCATATCTGGTAGCCTCAGGTGAAGGAACGACAGGAAAAGTCGACTACTTTGTATTCAAAACATGGAAGACATTTGATAAATGATGACATAAAAATAGTGTATTTGATGATTAATCTGAAGTATTGTGCCAAAGGAAAAATGCATTTTTAAGAGCATTGGACAAATAAGAACCTGTTTAATAAGCATTCTGATATAAAATTTTCATTTCTGTTTTAAACATATTTTTAAAGTTTTGGGTTATGCTTTTACTCTAAAATTTAAGTTAAATATAAAAATTAACTAGCAAAATTTTAGTAAATGTAAGAAGGTGTAATAATTTTCTTACATTTTAGTCTGAAAGGACTTAAGTCATGTTCAAGTCATGTTCTTAAATGTTAATGTTTCAAGGAATAAAATAAATTTTCAAGAATTTTTCAGAAAGGTTATTTAGTTATCATTTTTTTCGCTTGTGTATCATTAGTGCTTCCAATAATGTATACCTTCCGCTGAAGTAATTCGCTGAAGATAATTTCATGAATGATGGCTGAATGGTTAATGGCATGCAGTACCAGAATCTGTGAGCTCAAATTCCACTATTATCATGAATACTTTCAACAGTCCAGCATCAGATTTCAACCATACCTATAGGCATTTTGAGGCAAAAATATGACCACATCTCTCTAAATCCGAAATCCTCCCACAAATGATAGCGCAGTACAACAATTTTTTTCTGAATTTTATTCTGCCTCTAAATTAAAGTCAGATGATATCCGAATGACTAGGGTGCTGGTATTCGGTGCAGACCCTGTGGGTTCGAGTTCCACTGTTGGTATGGATATTTGTAGCCGGTCGGAATCGGCTTTAAACTGTAGGTCCCGGTCTAATTAGCCCTCGTGTAGCAAAAAGGTGACCATAACGCTCCAAAACAAACCAAACCTCCGCATTAAAGTAGGTTATAAAATTTTTAATTAGCAAGGTGAATAAGGATGTGAAAGAAAAAATTCTCTATCACATAGAAATTTCAAGCATAAGATAATTTGTTTCATTTATGAATTATAAATTGGATGCATAAAGTTTATAGAGCTTTTGGACTTGCAAAGAACTTTATAATGCGGTTTTATATCTTTCATTTGTAATCATTTTCTGGAATTTTTCCCCACCAGAGTCCAACAATATTCTACAAGCGCACCGCAGTTCGACCTTCTCAGAAATCATTATTATAATGTGTGAAATTTCTTACTGAAATCCTTCACAATGTTCATCACTAATCTATCGTAGGTTCTGAGGGGAAATGTACAGATGACAGATGACCAAACTTAGTTTGAGTGACATGTTGCATTTCATACTTTCTAAACACCTTATGATTTGTTTTACAATTTATTTAGAGTTGACAGCTTGGTGGTTACCATGAAAATCAGTATACACAGACTTGAATGAATTTCATGCGTCTATTTTAGTAACACTCAACATGTTTTGAAAATGTTGACCATGTATTAACCTTTTCCCTACGGGGTGGGAAAGCACGAATTTGAAGAAGCTGGACCCAAGAATATACGAATATATATATATATATATATATATATATATATATATATATATATATATATATATATATATATATATATATATATATATATATATATATATATATATATATATATAAATATATATATATATATATATATATAAATATATATATATAAATATATATATATATATATATAAATATATATATATATACACACACATATATATATATATATATATATATATATATATATATATATAGTGTGTGTGTATTTAACCCCCCTTAATGGCCGTTCTTACAAAAGGGGTATGAAATTTCCCGTTCTTAAGAGGGAATCGTAAAAATGGGCCCCCTAAGCTAAAAGTTAAACTTCGTGTCTAATAAGGACTAATAAGGACTAATAAGGATAATTTGGACCAATAAGAACTCCCCCTTTAACTTTGACCTCACTGATTTTGAGGTATTTCGTCCTCCAATAAGCAAACGCTTCCCCATCTTTGTCTAGAGCTTTCACTAATATCTTCATGAACCCGAGTTTGATGGGCGAGGAAGAAAATATACATCTTGAGGGTTCACCAATGGTTTTGAGATCATATTCATTTTTATGGTGGAAAGGTATGTCGTTTTTACGTATGTAATGAGATTGCTTATCAGGACAGTCTCACTCACAGAAAAAATAGCAGTATTAGTGTAACCTTGCCTGCATACCAATTAAGAGTCCTAATACCTACAAATATCAGCACATCATCTACTTATACTTGTCCTAGTCAATTCAATAAAGCAAAATGAGCATAGTTTCGTGACTCTGTTTCTTAAAATATATAACATTCATTACAATATAAAACACCGTCAGAAAAGGGGCAGAAAAACTTTTTATATCACTTTGGTGTCTTCTAAATGCACTTTTACATATTTATCTTCCAAATACCATCTTTGTAATCATGATCCAAGTAATTTGGTTTCAGTCTGTGAAATATTTGCGCCCCTAACAGTGCCATTAACTTCTTGTTGAGTAATGAAATAAGGCATATTTAATGTTGGTGGGACATATTCCGGTTCAACAGATGTACTTCTGGTTGATGTTTTAGTCGCTTAAGCTTAACACATACTTTCTTCATCAATTCTCCAATCACTTGTTGGATTAGAAATTACCATCACGAAGAACTGGTAGCATACATGATTGCATGTTTTAATTTTTTACAAAACCTTTTATATTTATCAAACAGAAATAGCAGTCACTGATTTGATTTCTTCGTTCACGTCATACAGTTGGTATTGCAAGCGGCATTGATGGACTCGAACTGTGTAAACACTTTCTTAAAAAAAGTTTCATAAAACCACAACAAACATGAAACACCATGGCCTGTTTTGATCACCATCTTAGATGCCAAAGTATAATTCATGGGTCCTTTGGACAAAAGGCACTATATTTATACACTGCACAACAGTGTTTAAAATATTAGTGTCGGTTAAACAATAGCGTCACAGACTTTATACTAAAATTTCCTGCAAATGAATGGCTAATTTCTGAACATTTTTGTAAAGTTTCCTGGATCTTATCTTTCATTTAATGTCCGAGTTGTAACGGAACTGGGAGAACATTAACCGTTGTCTCCATTTCCGATGTCTTTAATACAATTATGAAGGATAGAATATCGGGTCTTTAAAAGATTTAATTTTTATATGTATTGAAGAATACAATTTCGTAATGTTGTATCTTCATATTAAGAAAAAACGTTTTTTTAGACTTGTTTGAATTAAAAAACTCATCATTATCACAATATACACTCTTATACGTAAAAAACGACGCACCAAGAAGGAGTTATCCGAAAGGGACGAAAATCGGCAGATGTGATTTACATGTACAGAAAAACTAATGATTACAATTTTTGAAAAATTGGAGGATTTATTCAAGAAAAAGAGCTTCACAAATTGAAAAATTCAATAACGCGTTGGTTCACCTCTGGTTCTTATACAAGCAGTTATTCGGCTTGGCATTTATTTTACATTTCAGCAAGATAATGCCCGCCCGCACACGGCGAGCGTTTCTACTGCTTGTCTTCGTTCTTGTCCAACGCTACCTTGACCAGCAATGTCACCGGACATATTGAGCACGTTTGGATCATTATGGGCAGGGCCCTCCACCCAGCTCGGGATTTTGATGATCTAACTCGCCAATTGGACAGAATTTGGCACGATATCCCGCAGAAGGTCATCCGCCACCACTGGCGGAAGACATGTCCTCTGGCGGAGGACATCCTGCTATGTCCTCCTATGTGTGTCCTGCTATGAAATGAAATGGCACCCCAGACCATCACTCCTGGTTGTCGGAATGGCGGATGACAGTCAGGATGGTATCCCACAGCTGTTCGGGGCGTCTCCAGACACGTATTCGCTGATCATCGGGGCTCAATTCGAAGCGGGACTCATCACTGAAGACAATTATATTCCAGTTAGTGACATGCCAGGTCGAATGGGCCCGATACCACTGCAAACGGGCTTGTTGGTTTAGGGAGGTCACTGGTAGTCGGCGCAAGGGGTGCGGTGAGCTCAGCCACCTTTCTCTGAGCCGCCTATGAATTGTCCTTGTGGTCACTGGAGCACCAGTTGCACGTACGATCGATGATAATGGTGAATTTGGGGCTGTGAGTACCGCTCTTACGATTGCTCGGTCCTCACGTTCAGTCGTTTCTCTAGGCCGACCAATTCCTCCTTGACGCTGTGTTCGGCCATATCTCACCCATTCCTGCCAACATCGTCTAATAGTAACATCACTCCTATCGAAATGTCGAGCAATTCGCCGATTAAACCAACCAGGTTCTTTGAGCCCAACTACACGTCCTCTCTCAAATACTGACATCTGCGTATATTGTGCGCGCACTTGTATGCGAGGCATAGTTACTGTCTACCGGAGAAAACGGAATGAAATTATGTTAGCGTACATGCAAAACATGCACGTCAACAATTTTTATAGCTCTTCTATTATATATATTTAAATAGCAGAGTAAAAATTGTGCAGTAAAAGCTATGTTTGTTAAAAAGGTATACTTTAAAACCATTAAAGATGCTCACAATAATGTATAGACGACAAGTATTTTAACAATAACATAAAATTATTTATTCATTTGAAAAATTAGTTAAAATTAGTTAAAAACAACAATGTCAATATCTTCATTTTCCACTAGTAACACTTAGTAATGTACGCCGGGTTTTCACATTGAATCAATTTCTTAAACAAACAGTCTATTTCCTATACTGTGATGGACTATCAAAAAGGATTTAAATGTCGAAGTAATATAAATTATCTTACTTTCAGCAGGGTTAATACAACATCTTATTATCTTATCAGATCAGACACAAACTTCTTAATAAACGCATTGATGACAGATCAGCTTGACACTACCTGATAATAACCACTATCTCACCGATACTCATCTCCTCTTCCCTTTTTTTCCTGGAAGTGTCCACGGCTTATATACACGTGCCAAAAGCTGATATTCAAATATCGGACTGTAACTTCTACGAAATACGCCATCTACTAGAGACGATTATGTTTAATTATATGACGTATGGAAGTTTGCCAAACATGACGTAATCAAAAGAAACCTGCTTCAGTGATTCGGCTTAGTTATGAATTGAATCGCTTTAACTTGAATCGGCTTTAAATGGAAATGCAAAATATGACGTCAAACTTCGGAAAGGCAAGTAATTAATGGACCTTTAAAGTAATTATCAGTTCATATTGCTAACAAATTCGCAAATAATTTATGACATGGAATAGAAATTTCTCATCTTTAATATCCTGCGCAGTTAAGTATCACAGTTAAGATGCGCTGCAGCGTCACGTGTTCATTGATTGGCCGCCAAACTTTAAAATTTTGCGTTTTCCGTCGAAACCTGTATGCATATCATTTTGTGTCCAATTTGCTTTACTCCTTCTTGGTGTGTCTTTTTTTTTTGTTTAAGAGTGTATCTTTGAATATTCTTTGTAAATATTTAGCTAACGTTTGTTTTTGTCACAAAAGTATGATTCCCTGATTTTTTGACCGATTTTACTTTGTTTCGCTTGAGTGTCCTTATTGTCTCTTGAATTTCATTTTCATAAAGCCTTTTCATAAAAGTACCTGTTATAAAATATGTGGAGCCTTATAACATAGCATAATACATGCACAGATGTAAATGGACTACCATATTTCGAAATTTTGATAACTTTTTCCTATATAACACGCCAAAACGAGTAATGCAGTTTAAGTTAATGAATAATTCAGTCGCTCCAATCTACCTATTCCAAACAATGTTCAAGTTCTTCCTAAAATTCATTTATTTCAGGTTTATTTTAACTTTCTTTTATGTCTGAGGAAGTTGTAAATGAATGACCCTGAGTTTTAAAAAAGTTTGAAATCTTCAAGCATGCAAGTTTACACAGATTCAGTTACATCCATTAATTATTATGCATTGTGGTTTATAAACTTTGACGTATATTCCTATTCTTTGTGTTTTAGCTCTGGCAGTCTACAAAGTGGTACACTCATATATATGTAGTATATACAAAAAACTATATTTCCGTTTGAGCGTAATAGGAAAAATATCTTATTCTAGAATGAAAAGGGAAAACATTCCTCTGAGTTTCTGTCAGTGTCATTTATTACACAGGGAACAAAGAGATGTGCAAAATAAAAATTAACTGATTTTCGACTGTTTAAGTTAAAACTTCTACTTAAATAAATATATATAGGGTGACTTATATATAGGGTTATACAGTTATATATAGGGTATACAATTATATATAGGGTGAGCCAAAAGTTCGTAAAAAATTAAAAATTCATAAAAAAGGAAGAAATCATGATAAAGAAGTGCGGTTTGCAAGAAAGGGCTCACAAGGAAGTCGGATTTTTTAGCAGCTAAACAAAGTTTTAAAAGTTTAAAAAATTTAAAAAATCCCCGGTAGATGGCGCTGACATTCGAGATATTCAGCAGAATTATACAAATCAATCTTGCAATAAAAGACCGTGATACACGAGGATTTGGAGGATCGGCCAAGAAGTGGAAGACCTTTGACGGAGGGCCGCATTACTGCAGTGAAAACCGTTATGAATAATATGGAGGCGGGGTCGTCTCTGGGGTGTAGTAGTGCTCGGAAAGTCGGATCAGTGAATCTACCAGTGACTTTTTATTTATTTTTTTCTCTTCTAAAAAAATCCGACTTTCTTGTGAGCCCTTTTTTGCAAACTGCACTACTTAATCATAATTTCTTCCTTTTTAATGAATTATTAAAGTTTTTAAGAACTTTTGGCTCACCCGGTATTTATAAAAAGCATAGCATGTTGAATAATATATAAAATATGTAATTTATGGTAAGTTAACATTATTATGTGATACGTATAATATGACGACTATAAAAAGTAAAACATGTAAAGAGTAAGTGACTGGATAAAAGCATGTCAGTGGGCTTTTGGTAGCCTTGCTGTAGCGCCATGGCTTTCGGTTCTGAGGGTGCTCGAATCGAATCTCGACACTTGCTATTAAATACTTCCGTTTCTAAGCGGGATATGAGCACGTTTTATCCGTAGACAGGAAAGTTCCTCTATGAGGTCAGACAAGGTGGGAGAGGGTATGATCCCTCCCCCAGATGTCGTCCTTTGGGGTGGTCTGTCAAAATTGAGGTGCCATCTAGGTAAGACGGACTCCGACTCCTATATAAACTGAAACCGCACACTCCGGGCCCTCAGCCTATATGAATCTGGTCTGGAGTTTTGCGTTAGAAACAACAACATCAACAAGCATATCAGCTACTTACATTATAATAAAAACTTGAAAAGTAAAATCTTATTTCATTATAAAAAAATGAAAATGAAAGTATGAAATCAAAAAATGAAAAATACTTAAAGTATCTCTGCCTTTTAGATCACAGACAAATCGAAGACATTGTAGAACATACATAGAGAAATTTTATGTATGTTCTACAAAAAAAAAATATGAAAATGAAGCATACAGGACAATAAGGTCTTTCAAAATTTAAGTTTCTCATAATATTATATTCCAACAAAATATCTTCTCGTTCTATTCAGCTTTCTGATGCACATTTTTTGTGGTGAAAAACGAACAATAAGTAATTATTCTTGAATTTTAAGCTTAATTTAACGTCTTGTTTTTAAAACATACATTAGTATATTGTTTCATTTATTCTGTGTATTCGAACGCAGTTGAAAGTTTAAACCCTCGGGACTATAAAAATTGCTAAGATATGGAATTATTTAAAGCATGATTGACCCAAAGATTTATAAAAGAGAATTCTTTACAACATCTGCGCTTTTTTTCTTCGTTTTTTGCATAATCTTTCAAGCGGTAGTGATGAATTGTTTTTGAATATCACTACATGGAGAGCAATCACGAAGATAAATTTTCCCTCACATAAAGATAAAGGTGATTTCTTCAGTTTTTTTAACTTATAAATAACCGGGATGTGTAAACTTTATCGACATCTTGATGAAACTGTTTCCGCTCTCTTGGCAAGAAAAATTTTAAATATAACATACTCTTCAGAGAATAATTTTCTTCAAACTGTTGAGTTATACAGAAAAGTTTGAAGTACTTGACGGGTGGAAAAAGAAGAAAAATTAAAAAATCTGAGTTTTGAAAAACACTTTTTTATGCTTCAGTAAATTATTCATGTTTTTAAAGAATGTAATAAGAATAATAAACAACAATCATTATACGTTTGGAATACTTAAAATATGGTAACATTTGTAAAGATTTTTATTCATAGATATTCTTTATTTTCTTAGATTTATTTTAAAGGTTACATTATTTCAAAATCAAGGAGTACTGCGTCTTTTATGTAATTAATTACTCCGTATCTTTCAAGGTTTTCGTTAGTTATAGTTATGATTTACATTGCTTAGGAAAAATATAAAATATTTTTCATATTTTTGAGGTATCAAGTCAATAGTAGAATAAAATTTTCTATATTGGAGTTTTTAAAGCAACTCGTGCATAAATTCAAACACATCACACAACCAGGAAAGTAGTTAATTACGCCATTGTTACCTTTGCGACATTATTAACTGTATGATAAATAATATTTTTGTTTAAAATATAGATTTTTTATCATTAAACAACAAAAATGACGGACAGAAGTTAAAACCGATTACAATAACATTAAAACAATGAGCGTAAATTTTTTAATACCTATTCACAAATTTCGTTACATTTTTAAAAATCTTAAAATTAAATTGTCTTTGTAGAATTATAGATACATCTTACATTATTGGATTAAGATAATATAGCACTTAATTAATGTATCCTCTGTTTGCAATTATTAGAGTTTGAGACAGTATAGATTAGTAAGTTATGCTGAGTTGCATTAAATGTATCATAAAATACATTACACTGGGCTTCAAAAATTAATAACATGCGCTGATAATAAAACATAAGGTAAAGACAGGAACGGTTAGTCATGAACAATTAGTATAAAAACCTACTTATTTTAAAAAAATGTTCTTACTCAGTTGAATGGATTCTTTCGTGTAAAGGAAAGCCGAAAGCATAAAAACAGTTTTTTTCTACTTTAATATCACTTCACTTTTCAAATTTTGTACCTTATTTTGTTGGTTGGTTTTTTCTAGCTGAGAAAAAAATTAGTGCACTGTTCTCGTCTCTTCATTATTGTCTTTACTACTATTTATGAGTCTGATAAAACGGTAATAGTAACCCTAAATTTTGTATTTTAGACTATGACTTTAATGAAAATTATATTTCGATAAAATGTAAGTTAAGGATGATTTTACAAAAAATATAAATTTTAGGATATGGAGTTATGTTCAAACTTTATTTCATATGATAATTTATTTCAAACACACGTTTGAAAAAATAGTAGTACATTAAAATGTTTCTTTTAGGCTACTGTTTAAAGTTATGATAGCTAATATAACGATATAAATATAAGCTATGTTTTATCCTGATAAAACATGAGTTTTTAATTTTAGAAAAATGAAATGGAATTTTTTAACTATTTGTTTCTTTGATAAAATAATGTCATCTTAAACCTTAACACACTAATAATTGATCGGAATTAATATGACGTTTGAAAACAAAAATTGAAACAAATTTTAAAGTTCAAGAAATGAATATCTATGAATACACTTGGCATCAGTTCTAAAAGTTTTCAACATTTCAAATATGTTGCAAAATATTTTTTCCCTGTAACAGACATTTGTTTCATATAAACAACTCAAAAATGTCGGTTTATTTACAAATATATATCTACTGTCATTCTTGCGAACACTTCATGAAAAAACTATATTCCCTTACAGACAGAAAAAATATATTCCCGTAAAGATAGTAAATTCAATATTAACTTTTGTTTGAAACTGTCTATATGTTGTAAGTAGTAATTGATTTTTTATATACAAGTAACATTTCTAAAAGTTTTAGGACAGGAATTCTGAATCAGTTATGAATTTAAATATTGACGGGTTTATAAGCCAATGAAGATCTATAATCTTTCATTAATTAATATGCCAGGAGTTTCTAATTTGAAATGGTTTGTTGTGATTTTGCATTGTACTGACAGATACGGTAGTAATATCGTGATCTCATACTATTGGTACATCCATGCACTAGCTGTAAACCCGCACTTCGGTACAGAGTACATTCAAATTAAATACAACGGTCAATGTATGCAATTAATACATATATATATACATATATATATATATATATATATATATATATATATATATATATATATATATATTTATAATAAATACGATGATCAATGCATGCAATTGATGTAATATATATATATAATATATATATATATATATATATATATATATATATGTAAATCGTAAGGGATATTTTTATAGACAAAATAATATAGAAGAAAATATTCAAATTAAATCTTATAGGACATACTAAAGAATATAGTACAGTTAATATAGTACAGTTTGAGGAACATAGATTTTACTGTATTTAAATATTTTTTTGGATGTCCAATCGTCTGCCGCATTAGCAAGAAAAATTTTTTTTGTCTATTTCGTACGTGATGATAAATTTATTTAAAGTGCCAGAAAAAGAAATCATGTAATCGGTATTTAATAACTTAAATTCTAAAAATTATTCTTCAAAAATTCACCAAAAATCAGACAATGGAGTTAAAGATTCGAAAAGATTTCATTTTAAAGGAACTCTTATGATCTTTCTTGTGATACACATTTTATAACTCTCAAATTATTATTTTAAATGCAAACTTAAAAAAAAGTTACTGAAACAGCTTAAAAATTTAATTTTAAAAAATCTAAGAAGAATTTTTCAAAAATATTTCTTAGTGCACCCCTTCACTATAAGAAGAATCGCCATGCAAACTTTTACCCCTTTAGGTCCAGCGGTTTGGTCCGTTCGTTGTATGTCATTCAGTCAGTCAGTTACGGAACTGTTTTATATATATATATATATAGATTATAGAAAAATTTTCATGTTTCTTAAGGAATTAATATTCCGTAGGTTTCATGAGAGTGCTCAGAACTTTGCAGGAAACCCAAATAGGGCCAGTGATAAATTGATTTCCACCTGAATGAAAACAATATTTGTTATAATACATTACAGCATTTGAAAATTACAACTTTTGAAAGTATGGTAAATCATGAAATTGTTAAGGTCTACGATTGGTTTAAAATATGTCAATACGAGTAACACTGACGATAGCGGCGTTTTGTGAACAAGCCTTTAGTCTGGTAACGCTTGTTCAGGAGAATGTTTACCCACTGTATTAATGGACCTCCTAAGATAAGATGTCCTACTAATGACAAAAGAGTTTTGTAGAAACAGCAGATTTATGTGTCATAGAAGGTCAGTGGGCAAGATGCAGGTTATATATATATATATATATATATATATATATATATATATATATATATATATACAGTGGTAACTCGACTTACGAGTTTTTCGGGATACGAGCATTCTCTCGGCAGATTTTTTGCTTCGAGTTAAGAGCTAAAATTCGGGTTACGAGCAAGCTCCAGATACGCCACCGCTAGTTTGCGCAGCGAACGTCATGTTACGTGCTCATCAAATGAGAGCACGAGAAGCATATATTTACAACCTTTATGTACAATTATATAGGGGAAACCATTGTACCTAGGGCCGGCTATTTTCAAATGGCGGTGTCTTTACTGATAACTAACTTACAATAATAAAAATAGTTTGTATACATTACGTGCTTTATTCTATTTAAATAAAAATCACTTCAAGTGTAGAAAAAAAAACAACTTGTAAATGATATTGAAAATTTGAAAAAAATACAAATGGCCCTAGGTACAATAACACTATTGTACCTAGGGCCAGTTATTTCTAAAAACACTGAAATTGTTGTTTACAGTAAAAAAAAAACAATTTGTATGCATTATTTCTTTCATGCACAACTTCTAAAATATTCGTAAAGAAGAAATGTTAATTGTAGGCAATGTCTTAAAGGAGGAAATGTTTATTATTTCATCACTTTCTAATGTATGTTTTTTCTCCATTGTCTTCTTGATCCCACGTAAATTTTCTGTTTCAAACGCAGATTTCGTAACCTTTTTTTTATCAATTACTTTTTTCAATATTTGTGCTTGATTTTGATTTTTCTTGGGGGTTTCAGTGAGAATTCTACACTTGCCAAGTTTTCGTCCACCTCTTTTCTACGAGAGGCCATGGCCCTAGGTACAAGACAAGATTATGGCCCTACGTACAAGATGTTGTTGTTTGTGGCAAAATGGCTTCCATAGCCAAAGATCTGCAGAAACCAAACTGTGTTTTTATATCATTTTTTCCTTTAATGATTATAAAAAATAACTGCTATACATTAAAACCCACCAAGTGTGTGAATTGCTGCAGCGATTCAAGTGGGAGGTATGGCAACATCCTCCATACCGTCCCGACTTAGCGCCATGTGATTTCCATGTTTTCGGTAAGCACAAAAAGGATCTCGGTGGAGAACGATTCCGAAATGATGAGGAGGTGAAAGCAGCTGTATCCGTGTGGTTACATAGCGCTGGAGGAGATTTCTATGCATGCGGAATCGAAAAGTTGGTTGTTTGTTAGGAGAAATGTTTAGAGTCTCTTGGGAACTATGTGGAAAAGTGAACTTACATTGTATGCTGTCATATACGTGTTGCTTTTTAGTGCAACTTACTTTTTGATCTGCCCTCGTATATATATATATATATATATATATATATATATATATACATGTGTGTGTGTGTTTGTTTGTGTGTGAGTGTGTTATACATTCCTTATTTCTGATTATTTTTTACAAAATATGTGATGCGTTCACTTTTACTTCACTGTCCTGCCATTTCCTCTATAGTCCTAATATTTCAGACTCTTGACCTTACCCTAAATTGTCTAATTTTTTACCCTCTTGCTTTCCAACGCACTACCCGGCAGGCAAATTATCTTCTGGAAGAACACTATATAGTTAACCCTTCCTTTTTTAGTGATTCTATTTAAAAATGTCTTTCCTTTGTGCTGAAAAAACACAGTCAGGGTTCTGTCATAAGAATAGTATAATTTTACAGTAATAAGAGGAGAATAATTTAAATATAATCATGATGTAAGTTCTAAATTTAAATGTATACAAAGACACGCACTAAACTTAACCAAGTAGGTTATTTAATACAGGTTGGGACAATTTAGAGACAACCGAAATTCCTTACGGCTGTAGTGGGATACCTTTGCTTTAGACTCATCCAATATATGCACATCTTAGCTCCTCCACTTTTGATATACTTTCTGAATATAAAGCGAACGACGCCCAAGTCGTTAAAAAAGCTCTCTGTGAATACTTAAGTCTCATC
Source organism: Dolomedes plantarius (assembly GCA_907164885.2). NCBI lineage: Eukaryota > Metazoa > Arthropoda > Arachnida > Araneae > Dolomedidae > Dolomedes > Dolomedes plantarius. The sequence continues at coordinate 10,727,382 of OU015490.1, forward strand.
TGAAATGCAGAAATCATATCGTATTCTATGAACTACCACATATAATTTTTGTAAGTCAGGAAGTCTAGCTCTCTCAATAATCGTAAGTCATTTTATTCGGGAATTTCTCAGTGCCATAAATTATGGTAATTATTAGATAATGTTGACTCGGATATCTCCCACAGCATGGAAGAACATAAATCTTACAGAATTTATGAAGTCATTAAATTCTTATATATATATATATATATATATATATATCGCGATCAGAAATCATTCCACACAAAGCATATTTTTATGCCTTTTATTGGACGAGAGGATGATATTTCAAGTATAATTTAGAGGTTACGTTTTACGGACAATTTCTTACACTTATAAATAAAAATTTCAATTTTAAATGTATAAAAAATTAATCTTTATTTTTGAAAATAACATTTTTCAAGAATTTATAAGAAAAATAATTAGTTCTAAAATGATAATAATGAACAAGTATCTCATTTGAAACATGTTTTGCAAATTTATACCCCCCTTTGTAAAAGAAACTAATGCATAAATAGTTATGTTCATTACTTTTACTTTCATTAGACCAAATTAGCATAGTCAGTTAACGCGCTTCCGTCAAAAAAAGTCCATTTCTCTCAATGTTTATTGGCTATTGATAAGCGCTCAATTTTTCTAAATTCTTACTGACAAACGCTTAAGAGCAAATTTTCGCAATGCTATCCTGTTACTTATAGTAATTCTTTAAATATTTGGTGGTTTCTGCTAATAGCTTAATTTATCTAAATAGTTACTAGTTTCTTATAACAATGAAATTTCTCCAAATGTTTAATAGTTACGGACAAGTGCAAATTTTCTTTAAATATTCAAAGGTTACTGACAATAGTGCAAAAAAGTTAATGGTTACAAGCATGTATTATTTTACTTTTTTAAACTTGCTAGTTACTGGTAAAAGCATAATTTCTTCAAATGTTTAATGGTTACTCAGGATGGCGTAATTTTTTGAAAAATCAATTGGTTACTTACAATTTTTCAAGGATCCACCCCGACACGAAAAATTAAGTATCTACCACTATTTGCATAGAAAACTACTTTACAAATTATTGAAAATATTCAATGCGGTTGATTTCAAAATGATGGTTATTTCAAAATTTTGCAATATGGTTATTTCAGAATGAGTATTTTGAAAGTCTGAGAAATGGAATTTAGGTATTTGTTATAAAACTCGTATAAAAAATACAAATTAAGTGAAGTAAAACATTTGCAAATAGCAGAATTGAGTTTTCCTTCGTCAGCTATTTCGTACGCTGAGTACAAAAGAAAAAATTATAAGGATTTAATATTAATCACTTTAAAACGGATTTGCTATTATTGGTTTACTTTGCGATTCCTCAGTTCGTTTGTATATTTGAAAAAAAATTCTGACATCGTAGGAAAATAAACAATTTGCAAAATAACCGTTGTAGCTCTTGGAATAGGGCACGTTTGCATTTTAGATTTTAAAAGAAGTGATTTGGTAAAAACACATAGTCTTGCGGTTTTACAATTATGTCTTTGTAACCTAAATACTTGTCTTAAAACAAATCTACCCATCATTGTCATTGTCCTCGAAAAATTAAGTATCTGCCACTATTTTCATAGAAAACTACTTTCCAAATGATTAAAATTTTACAATACGGTTATTTCAAAATGAGGGTTAATTCAAAATGAGTATTTCGAAAGTCTGAGAAATGGAATACAACTATATGTTACAAAACTCGTATAAAAATACAAATTAGGAGAAGAAAAACATTCGCAAGTAACCAAAATGAGATTTCACTCCTCAGCTACATTGTACGCAGAATACAAAAGGCAATATTCTCAGGATTTAATATTAATCACTTTAAAACGGATTTACTATTATTGGTTTACATTACGGTTCCCCAGTCCTTTAGTGTACTTGAAAAAAAATTATAACATCGTAGGAAAATAAACAAGTTACAGCCGAACCGTTGTAGCTCTTGGAATAGGACACGTTTACATTTTCAATTTTAAAAGAAGTGATTTGGTAAAAACACATAATCTTGCGTTTTTCCAATTATGAATTTGTAACTTCACTACTTGTCTTAAAATGAATCTCCCCAGCATTGTCATTGAAGACATCATGTCAGAGAAGACATCATGAGGAATGCGACGGCACGGTTGCTCACCATTCCAAAAAATGTGTTCCAGAAGTGTTACCAACAATGGTGGGGTCGCTGGGAGAAGTGTGTGCATTACCAAGGAGACTATTTTGAAGGGGATTGATGAAAATTTAATTCTGATGCAATATCGCTGCTCAAGTTTTTCTGTCATTTTACAAACACTGAAATCCGACAGCCGCTCACTACACGTCTTCACTCGTAGGCCGCCTGCCAGCGACTGACGCTTTCTGACACCGGGATAAAATTCACGACTGCCCATGAGTGTACCCTCTACATCTCACACTGAAGAAAGTCTCCCGCGCTTTATTGGTTTTCACGGGAAAAAATAAGGTTCCATACTTTTTGAACAGACCTCGTATATATTATATATATATATATATATATATATATATATATATATATATATATATATATATATATATATATATATATATATATATATAAATGAGACGAACTTTATTTCTCGTACTCCCTCTTACTCATTCCCCTACTACTTACTCTAAAAATATGCAGTCAGGAACATCATAGGCCTGTGGAATCAAAGACAATTAGTTTCCATTTAAATCCTTTATTCAATAACTATTAATTAACCCGATTCAATCAGTGCCATTGTTTCGATCTCTCACCTCGTAACGCGTGACCGTTCAATCCAAATGATAATCCCCTTCTGCCGAAATTCTATTGTTCCCCGAGGAGTCTAATCCTATCGCGCATGCTCATTGACGACTGCCGAATGTCCGAAAATCATCTTTTGCTGACTTTACAAATAATTTTTCTTGGGAAACCTAGTCTGAACTCAAAAACAACTCCCCACGCAATGAATGCCTGTGATTCTCTTTTTTGATTCTCCCCAAGGCTATCCCACTCTATTAATAACTCTTATAGTCCATGCATTCGTAGACGCGTGTAATCTGATTGACTCTGATATATCATTGCTTTTAACGTTAGAATTTAGTTATTTCGAAGCCCCCCTGTATATTCTCAGTTAATACTTAACTTTTATATATATATATATATATATATACACTAGTTATCAGGAATTTAGGAAAAATCACAAAAGGAGGGATAACACTTTCAAAACTAGGCCAATCTGTTAAAAATTTGAATATGTTGTTAAGTAAAAGGAGCTGAACGATACTACATTATGCAAAATAGTGGCGCTGCAGTCGGAATACATCGTTTGCGAGAAACATAAACATGCATGCCTCAGAGCAAGGCGGCAATTGTCGCTGCGAGACTGAGATTAGACATCTGACATAGTCAAATTGTAACAATGACCTCCAGGCATCGTTTGACCGAAGAACTGCGATGGCGAGCTATTGGGAGACTAGAGGCAGCACAAAGTCAGACAGAAGTGGCCAGATGGCTAAATGGGAGTCTGTCTGTGGTTCATAGACTTTGGCAACAATTTTTACGCACGAAGGAATATAATCGCAACTCCGTCTGCCTATACTCCCTCGCTGAAAGCTCTGGAAGGTTGGTATCAACGGCAACCGTGCGTAGAAGGCTTCAAGAAGGTGGTCTTTTTCCGAGACCACCAGCCCTCTGCGTCCCGCTCACGTCACGCCATAGATGGTAACGTTTCAGTGGGCACGTCAACATTTCAACTGGACGCGTGATCAATGGAGGGCGGTTCTCTTTACTGATGAGACCGATGAGTCCAGGTTTAGCCTCCAAAGCGCATTTGTATTTGGAGACAACCTGGAACTCGTTTTCATCCATCACACATCCGTGAAAGAGATGCATACGGATCAGACAGTGTCTGTGTTTTGGGTGGTATCTGTTTGGGGGAACGCACAGACCTCCATGTCTTTCCCCGTGGAAATTTGAATGCTAACACCTAGAGATGACATCCTTGATGCTTATGTGCACCTTTATGCCGTGGCAATAGGTAATGATATCGTGCTACATGACGATAACGCGAGACTGCACAGGGCTCGCATCGTGGATGCTTATCTTGAGCAGGAAACAATTCAACGTATGGAGTGGCAAGATCGATCACCGGAATAGAATCATATCGAGTATGTTTGGAACGCTTTAGGACGACGTATAGCTGCTCTCAATCCTCCTCCTAGGACCCTAGCCACATTTTCAACTGCTTTGCAAGAGCAATGGCTCTCACTTCCTACCAAACTCATAGACCGAATAATTGACAGCATCACACATCGCTGTATGTGCTATATTGCTTCTCGGGGGGATCATACGCCATATTAAAGGTACTTTTCTATACCCAACTGACACATCCGATTTGTTCATTGTATACATATGCTAGTTTCTATAACACTATAATTGTCTGGCGATTTCTTTTTATGTTATTGTATACCTAACTATGTGTTGTATAATGTGTATAAGTGTCATTAAATTCTGCGCGTAACTTTTTGAGTAATCGCTATTTTTGTGACTTTTCCTTAATTTTTGATAACCAGTGTATATACCGTTGGAATAATACACGTTTGCATTTTAAAGTTTAAAAGAAGTGATTCGGTAAAAACACATAATCTTGCGTTTGTACAATTATGTCTTTGTAATCTCACTATTTGTCTTAAAACGAATCTACCCATCATTTTCATTGTCTTAAATATTTACAAAAATAGGAAATTATTTATGTATTTTATAGAAAACTCCTAGTCTGAAACGATAATTTTTTGTGTTCATTCGTTTTCACAGAGATCGACAAAGCAAGCGTAAATATAACTTAAGCAATGATAAATGATCTAATAGAAAAATCCATTTATAATAATAGGAAAAAAAAGCAAGCAACTGGTTATTTACTGATATGATGACTCTGAATTTAGAAAAATGCCGATCGGAATTCTTATCAACGGTATATTAATATGAGATGAGAATTCGATATAGTAAGTACAAGTATAATAATTCAACATTTTAATATAGAAATTATACTGTTTCGAAGTATAATTTATCCATTTTCGTTGTCATATAAATGCATAAAATGAATGTGAGAAAAATGAAATATTTCACTAGTTAAACAGTTAAAAAGGGCTTGTGGTGGCCCTGTGGTACAGAGCGCTGGTTATCGGTGCTGAGGGTACTCGGGTCGAATCCCGGCGTCGCACCATGAAAAATGCCTCAGCTTGTCTCGTCCCTTCATAGGACGTGATGCTGGTCCACCTATGTGGTGCCCCGATAATAAAGAGGCCAGTAAAACCGCGGTGATAATAGGAGAATGCTTAAAGGGACAAGGCCTCCGCATTAAAAAAAAAAGTTAAGAGAACAGTTATATCCTGAATGAAAGTTACTGAAAATTTATTCATTTTCCCGTCTGTTTGAACAATTATAGAATTTATAGATACGTTCTAAACACTCTTCGACTATCTTCGTCAATTTTTTTAGTCTTTGTTTAACACCCTGTAGAATATAGTCTACCTAAAAGCGCATTGTTTTCCTCCCATCCCCGGTTTTCATATCTTTATTCGATCGTCGTATACACTTAGTCAGCCATCGTATCATAAAACATTTTTTATAGGATTACTTTTAATCTAACACATTATCTTTATTTCAAGTACCTTTTGATCAGTTGGCCCGAGGTAGCTTATTAGAAGCGCGTTAGGGTGGGAACAGGGGTTGCTCGATTCCAAACCTGACGATGCCATTAAATTCCTTCGTTCCTTCGCCGGATATAGGCACATTAAGGGCCTGTTCCCATAGAATCCATTAGCGTTAGTGTTAAACATTACATTGGCTCTGATTGGTTAAATGGGTCGAAGATTGGTACATGATTGGTTAAAAATTTTCACGCTGACGCTGACGGATTCTATGCGAACCAAACACAAATCAATGTACCGGAAGGTTCTTCCATAACGTAAGAGAGGGTGTGAGAAGGTACGATGATCCCTCCCCCCAGATGTCGCCCCCGGTGTTTCTCGGTGAAAATTAAGGTGGCACTAGAGGGTGTTGTTCGCTCCCGTAACCGGTGGTCCGAGGGAAGCCAAGAATTGGTCCGCAAAGTCAGGAGTGTTAAAAAAAATGGTTTCACTGTTTCGAAACGACCGGAAATTTATGCACTTTTTAAAACTGTGAGCAACAAAATTTTAATTTACCCAATTTTTTTTCCAATTCTAAAAATGTCTATCATTTTTCCCGCTTTTGGAAGTTTGAGTACGAAAAAAATATTGCTCGATATAAAAATCTGTAATATATTTTCTACGACGCGGACTCGCAGCGTCACTGCCATTTAGCGGCATAGCATCATTTTTACTGCCAGTAAAGAAAATTGAAACTGAAAGTTTAGCTAATTTTTATATTTTCTTTGGCGTTTATGTTCATTATTAATTTTTTTTGTTTTTACGTTAAATTTTTTTATTATTATTACGTTAAATGTTTTATTTGTTATTAAGTATATTTGCCATTTTTAATTGAAGTTGCTTATCACAAATACTTTGTTTTTTCATAAAATAAAATCAATTTTTGCTCCTAAAAGCATTTGTTGGAAAAGGGTCTCAGACGAATATCTTTTTTCCCTAGTGGCCCCTTATAAATGAAAGGTTTGGAACCACTGACCTATACGGTGCCCACACTGACATCAACCAACGATTCTCGCAAATTAAGTGCGAATGTATGAACGAACAAGTGCCCCGCATTGTCAAACAATAGGTTTGATCAGTTACCTAGGTTGTTCGCTACAAATAAATATTATTTTGGATATTCATATACAAAAAACACTTTGAAATTCCAGATCTGGGATTCTTAGCAGTGTCACTGCAAACATAGTTTATATGTTCTATCATTTTTTTTTATTCGAATATTTATACATTCAATCATTTTTATTCGGTTATAATCAGATGATCTATAACCTTTCGTTATGTTTATATAACTATAGATCTTATATCGTTACAATTATCATTATAATTATATAACGATATGATAATAATTATATAATGATATTATAATATAATCATATAACGATATATACGATATAAATAACGATATAACGATTATGTTATAATTATATAGTGATAAATAATTATATACCTATTTAAAATATCAGTTGCTATGAAAAATATTATTTGTGGGGGCTTATTCTTGAAAAAATGCCTGAATTGAAAATTTCACCTGTGTCACTAAAGTTTTGGAGGTTAAAATTTTGGATCAGTTTTATAGCATTTTGGATATAACTATTTCCTTCATTTCAGTTTATAATTTCAACTATACGTAGTCTCTTCTTTAAAACAATACGCTTTCGAATCAAAAATAAAATATTAGAATAAAACTTCATTTACTAGAAAAAATTCTTTCCAAAATAATGCCAAAGAATTTGAGGATATAAAGAAAAATGATAAATTTGCGATTAGAAAGTTTCATTCTCGAGTTTCCAAGAATTCCGGGTGAAATAATAAAATAGATATCTTTATTTTCCAATAGTTCTCCCTCATATCATCCATGAATGAATAGTTTTAGAAATTTGAAAATGGGGTTCCAGATAACCGACGCATTCGATGTGATTTTACTTCAGTGGAAGTAATGAAAGTTGAATGATCGATGAAGAAAGCTTATTAGTAGCGGGAAAGAGAGAAAATACGTAACAATGGTGCTAATTTAGGAGCTGCAGATAAAAATTTTGTTTGTTTTCTATTCCAAGACAATCGCAAATGTAATAAAGATAGTTTTTAGAATTAATAAAGAAAATGTATATTGAATAACTACCGGTAATTAAGTAAAGTAGTAGCTTAAACAGCAAAATTGAATCTGCATACGCAAAGACAGAGACAAAGACACATGCACACACTCACACACACACACGTGTGTGTGAGTGTGTGCATGTGTCTTTGTCTCTGTCTTTGCGTATGCAGATTCAATTTTGCTGTTTAAGCTACTACTTTACTTAATTACCGGTAGTTATTCAATATACATTTTCTTTATTAATTCTAAAAACTATCTTTATTACATTATACATTACTAGCTAAAAACCCGTACTTCGCTACGGAGTACATTCAAATTAAATACAACGGTCAATGTATGCAATTCATGCCAAATATAAATATATATTATATGATAAATACGACGATCAATGTATACAATTGGTGTAAAATATATATATATATATATATATATATATATATATATATATATTTATAAGAAAATCGTAAAGGATAATTTTATAGACAAAATAATGTAGAAGAAAATATTAAAATTAAATCTAATATAAAGAATACTAAAGAATATAGTACGGTTAATATAGTACAGTTTTTAGAACATTTCTTTTACTGTATTTTTATATTTTTTTGGATAATGTCCAATCGTCTGCCGCATTAGCAAGGAAAAAAAATATTTTTTGTTTATTTAGTTGTTATGCACGTGACGATAAATTTATTTAAAGTACCAGAAAAAGAAATCACGTGATCAGCATTTAATAAATTAAATTCTAAAAATTAATCTTTAAAAATTCACCAAAAATCAGGAAATAGAGGTAAAGATTCGAAAAAGATTTCATTTTAAAGGAAATTTTATGATCTTTCTCGTGATGTAAATTTTATAACCCTCAATGTATTATTTTAAATGCAAACGTAAAAAAAGTTTAAAAAACAGCTTAAAAATTTAATTTAAAAAAATCTAAGAAGAATTTTTGAAAAATCTTTCTTAGTGCACCCCTACACTATTAGAAGAATCGCCATACAAAATTTCAGCCATTTAGGTCCAGTGGTTTGGTCTGTGCGTTGTATGTCAGTCAGTCAGTGAATGAATGAATGAATGAAAGAGTCAGTTACGGAACTGTTTTATATATAGAGATTACATTATACATTTATTCTTTATTACATTATTTTTATATATATATATAGATATATATATATATGTGTGTGTGTGTGTGAGTGTGTGTGTTTTATGTGCCGATTCCGAACGGCTGCAATCGTCCATGCCAAGGATGAGGCTTGAAGCCACATACTTTAGTACCGAATTCCAGCGTCCTAACCATTCCGCCATAGTGCGGCTCGTTGTTTTTAGAGAACAACTCGATAACGAAACCTCGATGTTTACCGGACCAACACATGGTGTCTACTGACAACTACTAGAAAATCCGCTAACACTTTTTACACCTCTCAGGGCGCCCTACACCCACTACTCTCGTTCCAGTAACCTCTAGAAATATGGGAGTTCATTCTACCGAACCCTGTAAAAAAGATGTGAGGAAATGTGACGGAAAGAACAGGGGAGTATTCATCGAGGTATGGGAACGAGATTATCATTTTGGAGTATTTGCGGATGTTTCTAACAAATTGACACTTATGTCGATAATTAATAATTACAAGACAAAAAGAACTTTTTATATACCATGTTTTTAAATTTTCTGTTGAATCATATAAACTTGACAATTCTATATATTAATAAATGTTTTTTTAAATTTATTTTTGATGAGTTATCCCATCAACTTGGAAACAAAATGAAAATAATTGGAAGTTAACTTACGTTTAACTTTTCGTTCCCGTCCCGGCCGATAGATGGCTGCACCAGTCTACAAAACAAAATTAGCTGAAATGGATTCAATTCTGCTTAAAGATGGCTAAAAGTATTAAAATAATGCATTGTCATCGTGTTCTGAGCTATTCTAAAAGTGTCAAATCACTAGCTATTCGGGAAGTTAGTTAAAAATCGATTGCAAGATTTGTACGGGACAAACACACACACACAAAGAAACAAACAAGAAAGACAGTTAATAAAAACATGGTAAAAATTCTGTAAATTTCAATTTTTTTATGACTATCACACCTTTGGCTTGATACAGAGAATATTCACACATCTGAAGAGAGGTTGTGAATAAAATTAATATCTGACAATTTAAAAGAAGAGTAGGCAAAAGTTTATTATATTGAAACTAAAACATCTCTTGCTTTTGACTATCGTTTAAGTGTTTCATATCTAGTTAGAGAAAATGTTCTTATTCTATAATTAAATAAATATTGCGCAAAATATGTAATTAGCATTTTTCAATACAAAATGAGTGATATTATTAACAATACAGGTTAAAATGTTAATCATTTCTTGCATCTGAATGAAGAGAGGTGCCAGGTGAAGGCCGAATGGCTAGGGTGCTGGCATTCGGTTCAGATCCTGGGAGTTCGAGTCCCACTATTGGCATGGATATTTGTAGCCGTTCGGAATCGGCTTTAAATTACAGGTCCCGGTCTAATTAACCCTCGTGTAGCAAAATGTTCACCGTAGCGCTCCAAACCAAACCAAACCAAACCATCTGAATGAAGAAGATACCAGTAGTATCCGAAGAAGGTTTGTAGGTTTACGATTTATTTTAAAATAGAGAAACTGGTCTTAAAATAATCTCCCAACTTAACAACAAACACGATGTATCTGAATAATACTCTATGGTTAAACTGAGTATAATAAACAATAATTTAAATAGGAAACACATCAAAATATATTTTTGTTCCCCACATTTTGCATGTTCCTGCTCACTATTTTTATATAACACGCTCTAGAATTATATAGAAAAATCCCATAATCGCAGTCAGAAGAATAAATTTTGTGACGGTTTACGGTCTTGCTCTATCTGTCTAATATAAAGTATCTACGGAATAAAATATCTATATTTTATCCAGATGCTTAAGGATCTATTTTATTATTGTCATCGGAACACAGAAATCGATCTTGATCAATTTATGGAAGTATTTAAACCGGCGTCAGAATGATACATTTTGTGACTGTTGATTTAATATATATCTACTTGCACACACTTGGCATCGAACATTATGAAATATTCTTATATATACGTAGCTATATAATAAAAATCTATGAACTACATGTGAAGACTTTTTATGGGAAATAGAATTTTTTAATTTAGCTACAAAGAAACGACTGAAATGACGGTGTTGTTAAAATTAATCTAAAGAAAACAGCGATACCAAGTAAACAATTAAAAAAACAATAGTAATTATATAAGCAACTTTCCGATTTAATTTTCTACAACTTTTTTTAATGCCTGCCTAATATTTAGCTAATTATTGATCATTATTAAATCAGAGAAGAAAATAATTGTTGAAGGAAAAAAATATCGATTTAGATATTCTTCCTCCTCTCGATAAAATAAAATATTTATGTCTCCATTGCAAGTATGCGAAAAAATATTTCTATTTGCTGAAAAAGCTATTGAAATTGAAAAAAAAACTAATGGAAGTCTTAAGATTTATCTGCAATTACTGGAAGATATCCATTAAAACTGCATATTAGGAAAGAAATCTGAATCTATACGTATAGAAAAAAGTTTAAAGGGGGATATATATATATAATGTGAGTGAGTTTGTAGTTGATTTCCTTTAATCAATAAAGAGTATGCATATAATTAGCATTTATTTACATTTGAATATTTTTCCTTTAAAATATTTTTAATAAATGCGTTTTTTATTGAAAAAAAACTAGACTATTACAAAGTTGGCAAAATGGTAGAAACGGATAATTTTCCCCTAGTATAGACCTGCAGAAAACATCAGACTATGTTAAGTATCAGGTCTCGTGTTAAAATAGATATTTATATGGCAAAAAATCTCGTTAAATGTAATAACTGGCTAAGTGATACGTACAAACTCGAATTCAAATTCCCGCCTATGTGCCTTACTCACCTATATTTGGATAAGTCCTTGGTAATGGGCAAAATTTTCTTCCGTGATGATTCAGAAATACAGGGTAATTTTTATTAAGCTGACACTACTCAGAGCCATCTGTAGCGCGATCTATCAACCTAAATTCCACCAAAATTGATTGAGGGACTAAAGACGACATGAGAAAGTGTTACCGTGGAAAAGTTCCAAAAGTCGCAGATAGGGACTATGTTGTCGGCGCACCCGAGAATTTGCACAAAACGCAAGCAAAACATCAAAATGCAAATTCACGACTACGTAGTCGGCAGCAGCGCCAGTGTTTAGAGCTATAAAGATAAGGGATGAATACCGAAAAAGTTGTAATAAGCATATAAATGAATAACAAAGAAATTTCACTACAACACTGCTTTATGCAACAAATTCTCTTCTCTCACATTCAATGTGACCACCATCCTGGTGGACGACGCATTGCATTCTGGACACTACGTTCTCTACGGCCAAGAGTAACATGTCAATAGGAATGTTCATAACAATCCGGGATATGTTGCCCTTTAGGGCCGCAAAGTTCGAGACTCTTCCAACATACACCTTAGATTTTAAATAGCTCCACATAAAAATATCACATGGGTTAGGTCCGGGGAGCGAGGTGGCCATGCAAATGGAAAAAAACGACTGATGACCCTTTCTTATGTAAAGCGATCGCGCAACAGATTCCGCACCGATCTTTATAGCCCAAAATACTGGCGCTGCTGTCGACTACGAAGTCATGAATTTTCCTATGGGTGTTTTACTTGCCTTTTATTCAAATTATCGGGTAAGCCGACAACAACAGTGTCGCATCTTCCCCTATCGGCGACTTTTGGAACTAATTTTTTTTCTCGAAAACTCTTTTCCATGTCATCTTTAGTCCCTCTATCAATTTTGGTGGCCATGCAAGTGGAAAAAAGCGGCTGATGACCCTTTCTTCTGCATGGCTCTGAGTAGTGTCAGTTTAATAAAAAATCCCTTTGTATTGTAGCTGCTGAAAAATGAAAATTTGTGTTAACACTCTATAAGGCATGGGTGTATTTAAATGACTGTAATAAAAAAAGATCAATTTTCTATTGCTCAACGGACGGGGATGACTGAACGAAATGGCCTCTTAAGTGTACAGAAAAGTTCCCTAAGGGATTCATGATAGTTGCAGGATTTTGTTACACTGGCAAATTAAAAATCAAAACAGTCTCAAAGCCAAAATTAATTTACTCTATTATCAGCAGAACATTTCAGAACAAATTTTTGAAGAAAAAAATTCCAGTATTATATGGAATAGACATTGATAAAGTTCAGCTTCATATGCGCAAAGCCTCTAGTCACACCCTTAAATCAACTGCCTCTTATTTAGCAAAGAAAGAATCAGAAACAGGAATACAGTGTATCCTATTTAATGAAATAGCTGTAAAATCCCCTGACGCTTTACCAAGGGATTCTTGTGCTTTCAGTTTACTAAAGCGAGCTTTACGAAAACGGCATCCAAGAACACTGAACGGACTTTGGAAAACGGTCCAAGAGGAATGGTGTGAAATTGACATGACAGTGCTAAAAAAAAAGTTTACTTTCTTGGGAAAATAGATCTATTGTCAAGAACATGGCTATCAGATAGAAGCAAATCGCCGCAAAAAATATGGCATTTATACATAAAACGTAACTGTCAAAATCGTTTCCATAAAGTGCAAACGACCTTCTGTATATATATATATATATATATATATATATATATATATATATATATATATATATATATATATATATATATATATATTAATTATTCATTCATGTATATTTACTGATGCAGATTTTTCCCTAATGCTACATATTGGTTTGAGTTACATTATAATGATGATTCGGTAATTGGAAGATAGTCCAGCATCTCGTAACGTTAAGATTGTTATTTTAACTGTTAAATTATTACTGCGATGTGAAGAAATGTCTTCCAGCAACTGTTAAAAATGGGATATTAGTAACAATTATTCCATTACCAACAGTATAACAACATGTAAGATTCATATCTCTTACAACGCACAAGTGAAAAAATTTGTTGTAATTAATTTGTTGTAAATAAGGTAGCTAAAATGATTATAGGTAGGTAAAGTGAAAAAAAAAATAAGGTAGCTAAAATGATATTTTGCACCTGAATTTTACACTTAAAATTGCCCTAGGCTTGAATAAAGATCATTTTTACATTCCCCATGAAGATTCGAGGACGCCTTTAATAGTGCATCAAACAGAATGAAAAGCTTATTTTTAGATGATATATAAATTCTTACAATCTGTTTTAGTCATTGATATTTCAAAAGAAATAATTCGAATCCATACTTTCCTTACGGTCTTAAAAAGTAACTTGTCTGATCTTGGCAAAGAGTATTTTTGATGATATATTTCATTCATTTGTCATCCTCCAAAATACTCTCATAGCGTTCTTTATTTTTCTTTGCATTAGAGCATCATTATTGATTTACTGACATTTTTTTTTTACAAAAAGAAAAAAAGTTTGCCCCTTAAATTAGAGGCCTCTCTATCACTCGACGGATGACAGTATTTAAAGTTAAAATAAAACTATCATGGGTCTAAATTAAGTGATAAAGTGACAAGGAAATATGATAAATATTAGTTTTAGTTTCAAATACCTAATATTTGTTTCTTTATCTGTTTTATAGGACAGTTTCTTTTATAAACCTGAGAAATACTTGGAAATTATTTTTTCTTGTAATGATGGTCTAATAATGGAAACGTTTTTTCAAGCCTTTGCAAATAATATTAGCTAGTAGGAAAAATAATTCACCAAATTGTATCAAATAGAAACTACCGGTTTTTAAATGCTTTTAGGGCAGTTTTTTTATAAATCTGAGAAACACTTGGAAATTATTTTTTGTTGTAATGATGGCCTAATGATGGAAATATTTTTTAAAGCCTTTGCAAATAATATAGCTAGCATGAAAAATAATTCCCTAAATTGTATCAAATATAAACTACCGATTTAAAATACCTTTAAATTCCTAATATCTGGGCGTATTTTTATGGAATTTATATTGATATTTTAAATTTTTTTTCAGAGTTCGCAAATTCTTCCAAATTTCTCTCTTTTAAACTACAAACTCAGATTTAGAGTTTGATGAAACGTGAAGTATTTTCTCATAATTAAGAATGATATGTAACTGGAATTAGTACTGTTTTGTTAAATTTAATAAAAAAATCAGCGTTTTCTCGTCTCAAATTCTATCTTTTTTCTGCATAGATGTGAAACATCAGTTGATACCACAGATGTTTATTCCCTATCTTAAGGCTTAAAGGCTTATTCACATAGAATCCATCTGCGTAAGCAATATTCTAACCAATCATATATCAATCTTTGAACCATATAACCAATCACTGCCAACGAAATCTTTTACGTTGACGCGGACGGAATCTATGTGAACAGGCTCCCAGTATTATTTTTATCACATGCATGTAAATGCATACTTAAATTGTTTTTGTCATATGAAGGCAGACCTATGAATAATGAGCGAGCATATTTTATTTAAAAGGAAAATCCGTAGTAGTATTTTACAGGGCATTTAACAATTGAGCACAATTGAATAAACGAATTACAAAAATTAAATTGAAATAAATGCATGCTGAAAAGCTTTATATCTTGAGTTCATTCGTCTTTTTTCATATACCAATAAACATAATTAAAAATGTGCATTATATGTTAATATGCTAAGCACATATTTTAATATGTGATTAGCATAATAATAAGGAAATTTCCCCGTAACCTAACACATGAGTTAAAGATTAACATCGTCAACTGATAGACAGGCTGAAAATTTCGAAAACCTTAGTGTTGCACGTTCTTTTTAACTGAATAAGATTTAACGAATTCTAACAATGTTCTAAAGCCGGTTAATTTACCCGTGTAATCTCAGCTACTGCTCGAACGTGATGTGGTTAGAAACTAATCACTTGAAGTAATCAAACACCCTTTTTTATTGTGTTTCGTCCAAATTCTTAGAATGCGTTATTGGCTTTATATAATTTCAGTGGAATTTTTCGCGTAATGGAATGTTTTGAAATCTTCGATGCGCTATCGATTACGCAATGTATTCTACTTGGAAAAAAAAAAGGCTCATGACTTTACAGAGCGAAAAAAAAATGAATCAATATTAGAGAAAAGTGGATAGAATTATGCACAAGCAAAGAGGGAGGATATGAATGATTTTAAACAGATTTTACGGAAGAAATTTGTGAAAATAAACAGATTCTCATCTCAGAGTTTTTTGAGTAGCACACTATTTTAATTATGAAAAAAATGCATATTTTGCAAATGTTTTTACATATCTACTTCGTTTACTATTCCCTAATATCTAGTGAACGATTTTATTTAACACTAGAAAGACAGGAACTTTTTTCTTACTAAAAAGAATAAACGCCGACATTTTGAAGGTTAAAAATAAAATAAAGGATTTGAAATATTTAATGCCTTTTTTAAATTGTTAAATAATTTAAATTTTAAACTATTTCATATCAATACATAATAAATTAGTATCTGTATATTTAGATATATTTTTATGCAGGTATGCCAAGCTGACAACCTGGTATGTTTTATCCGTAAAAATATATGCATGGTTTGTGCAGTCCTTATTTTTCAACACCAATATCTCCGAATAGTAATCTTTGTTGTTATTTGCAAAAGGGGGAAGAGACGAAAAGTAACCAACATTTTTCCGGTATTATTTTAGAGATTTCTGCCCATTTTAGCCCATTTTGGACCTAACATCCCAAATTTTCACTGATGAATAAAATTATTTAGGCGTGGTATTGGACTTAGCTTTCTGTAAACTGCAGTAGCCCTTGATTTTTCAAACATGCCTAGTTGCATAACTTATTTTAGCCCATTTTGGGACTGAACACCCTTTATACAGCAAACACAGATATACATATGAAGATCATTTCCTTATATACACATGTTTTTCATTTCCTTTCCCAAATTTATTTTTATATAAATATGCTTATGAATATAAAAATAAGAGAATAATTTGAAAGCTTGTTTTAAAGACATTTAAAATAAGAAATTTAAGGGTTTTTTGGCCTGTTTGTTGAACCAATAACCATATGTACATTACGTATTTTCACGATGTAGTGACATTTTATAGTTATATTTCTTTCAGACTCGTAAACGCTAGAAAGTCGGGAATTATTTTCTTACTAAAAAGACTGATCACAGTCATTTTGACAGTTAAAAATAATATCAAGAATTTAAAATATTCAATGTTTTTTAAAATCGTTAAATACTTTAAATTTTGAACTATTTCATACCAATATTTAATAAATTAGCATATGTTTAGATATATTTTTGTGCAGGTATGCCGAGCTTACAACGTGGTATGGTTTATTCATAAAAATATATGCATGGTTTTGAAGACCTTTTTCAACACCAATATTTCCGAAGAATCAATATTTCTGCTATTTGCAAAAAGGGGAAGAGACGAAAAGTAACTAACATTTTTCTGGTATTATTTTAAAGCTTTCTGCCTGTTTTCTATACTGCCGTCAAATTCACAGCTTTCAGTCTTCGCAGGTATACAACACATTTTCTCCCCCTCTTTTCTATCGAATAAAATTTTGTAAATGTGTGTGCATATTTAGCGAAAAATTATAAAAAGTCATAATATTTCAGAAACCCGAGGGCATAAATTCAGACATAGCGCTCAATAGCATGTCTGAAACCGTCAAAATGACGGCAGCAGTCTTTCTAGTGTTAAGAGTCTAGAGTTCTAGTATACTGTAAATATCTCCTAAATATGTGACGATAATGTCAAATAATTGCCTCACGGCCCTGTGTTGTAGACGAAAAAGACTTCAGTCTGGATATTGGAAGATCTAGCTGTCGTAATTTATAATTAGGAAAAAATGTGAGTAAGGATCGAGACAAATATTTTGACACTATTTCAAATATCAAAAATTCTTATAAAGGGTTTGTCTTGGAACGCTACGGTGAACTTTTTGCTACATGAGCGCTAATTAGACCGGGACCTAAAGTTTAAAGCAGATTTCTGACGGCTAAAAACATCCATGCCAACAGTGGTGCTCGAACCCACAGGATTTAAACAAAATGCCAGTGCCCTAGCCATTCTGACATCAATGGATCCTTACAAAGGAGATTAAATGTAGTTAAATAAACGGCTTACAAAACTTTAAAAAATATTTTTTCAGAGTAATATCTATTTACTTACTGGCTTAATTTAATTATCCAATTTTTAAATAAGCTTCATAATACTCGTCGTTTAAAGTACTACAAACATTGCTGCTTCTCGTATGGCAGTGACCACAATGGGAAAACCTTCGTTATTTTTCGAACATAATGAATCTCTTGAAATAGGAACACGTTCTTTGGACGAATGAGTTTGTTGCAGTAACTCCAGTGGAATTATTTTGTAAGAATTTTGCCTCAATAGACAATTCTTTGACAGAGAAAGCTGCTCCTGAATATCACACACATAATACGTTACATAATCTCTGTCCCTTGAAATTACCTATTTTGAAGGTTAGCCAAGCATCGACAAGGTTAGCAAGGTTAGCATCGACAACAACTTTGTTAGTAATTTGTTGAAGAAATTTCATGCATTATATGGAAATTTTCTATTGTAGGCTGTCGAAATAATCGAAAATGTTTCAAAAAGATGTTGCGTATTTTTTAAATGCTTTTTAATTCATCTGTACCAAACATGGGTACATTAATTCCGAAAAGTACTGCCCCGAGGTCAGTGGATGGAAGAAGAAGCGATCTCTCTAGATGTCAACCCTAAGGTTGCTCAATCAAAACTGAGGTTGCACCAAAAGAACAAAAAAATCCATTTTAATCCGGAAGGAAACGTTAGAGAAGACAATTCTACATTCTGCGATTTCATTGGCTACTTTATCATAGGAACACATGGAAAATACTTCCAATGAGAGAATAACGAACAGGGCCATTTGAGAAAGCTTGTGAACCATACTGCAATGAGGACGGATTTATTGATTTATCCGTCTGTCTGTCTACCTGTCTATCTGTGTATATATATATATATATATATATATATATATATATATATATATATATATATATATATATATATATATATATATATATGTATATAACTGATATAAAATTCTACACAAAAGAAATTAATGGACAAAACCGTAACTACTCAGATATAAGAAAATAGGAAGGAAAAGCAAATCACATATGGAAGTCTTGTAGTTGATGACCGGGAGGAGTTGTGACCTCCCTCTCCGGTTTAACTCAGTTTTATGCCGGGCAACACTCCCGGAGGTCAGGTACAAGACTAAAACCTTAAAATGATATTAAACAACAAAATAGACTAAAGAACAGAAATAAGAATTGAAAATCAAACCTATAACATCAAAAAAAGCAACACGACACAAAGAAACCAGCCTATCCCCCACCCGCATCACAGCCATTTGCGTTATTTAACATACACTCATTCAACCAAGTAGAGAAGCGCATAATGCGGTTACAGTCATTTAGGTTAAAAAATCCGGTTAAAATAGATTTTAAAAAATAAAATGGAAAACCTTGTTCACTTGCCACTAGCATGAATTTGTTAATTTTTATGTTCATTTCAGTTTGTTTTGAATGTAATCTATAACATCTTAATAATTTATAATGACATTACGCTTGATGTTTTTGTGGACATCACTATTCCAGGACATAATGCGTACGGTTTTAAATGAATAGTGATCGCGTTTATCATATAGCCTATAAATAATGTTTTGTTTTTCGTCAATTGACAGTGTTAAATCTAAGAAAGCTAGTCTCCCCGAGTTATCACGCTCAGTTTCCACAATTTCTAAACATTTTGGGTAAAAATCTATTTTCAAAGCAGTTATATTATTATTAAAACGAATAAGAATGTCGTCCACGTATCTAAAAAACAATAGCTCATTCAGCAACATTACTCCACGCTCATAATGGTGTAAGTATATGTCTCCCAAAGCTGATGAACAGCCACCTCCCATTGGAACTCCATGAATTTGTTTGTAAAAGTTAGCACCATTAAATAAAACTGTCTCTCGCAGCACTAAATTTATAAGAGCTCGATATTTACCTATAGAAATAAATTCATTTAAATCGTAAGGCTAGTAAAGGCCAACAATAATATCGTAAAGATCGTTTAGATTAATTGAATTAAAAAGATCGGTAAAGTCATAACTCTTTAAGTCAGTTACATCTCCCATACCCTTCAATTGTTGGACTACAGAATAACTGTTTTTGATGAAATATGCACATTCTGCAATAAGCTTCAAAATAACTGCATTAAGAATTTTTAATAATTTATCATTAGCCATTTTTAAGTACGTATTACAACCTATTGTAACAGAACGAAATTTTATAGGTTATTTATGAAATTTTGGAATTAAAACCAGATGAGGAAATTTAAATTTATGATTTATTTGTAAGCCTGCTTTACGATAGAAGGCCTTTATTCGGTTTTCTATAGCACGTCGTGGAATAGAAATTCGGTATATAAAACTTGAGATATGCTATTGGTAAGTTACAGAGTGAATTTGTAATAACATACGTTGATAAAGTAGCATCCAACTATGCTTTTATCTGCAAATATTTTTATTGCGAGTATTTACTAAGTCAATATAAAAATGATAAGATCTACCTCAAACTCGATATTCCACGACGTGCTATAGAAAACCGAATAAAGGCCTTGTATCGTAAAGCAGGCTTACAAATAAATCATAAATTTAAATTTCCTTATCTGGTTTTAATTCCAAAATTTCATAAATCACCTTTAAAATTTCGTTCTGTTACAATAGGTTGTAATACGTACTTAAGAATGGCTAATGATAAATTATTAAAAATTCTTAATGCAGTTATTTTGAAGCTTATTGCAGAAGGTGCATATTTCATCAAAAACAGTTATTCTGTAGTCCAACAATTGAAGGGTATGGGAGATGTAACTGACTTAAAGAGTTATGACTTTACCGATCTCTTTAATTCAATTAATCTAAACGATCTTTACGATATTATTGTTGGCCTTTACTAGCCTTACGATTTAAATGAATTTATTTCTATAGGTAAATATCGAGCTCTTATAAATTTAGTGCTGCGAGAGACAGTTTTATTTAATGGTGCTAACTTTTACAAACAAATTCATGGAGTTCCAATGGGAGGTGGCTGTTCGTCAGCTTTGGCAGACATATACTTACACAATTATGAGCGTGGAGTAATGTTGCTGAATGGGCTATTGTTTTTTATATACGTGGACGACATTCTTATTTGTTTTAATAATAATATAACTGCTTTGAATATAGATTTTTACCCAAAATGTTTAGAAATTGTGGAAACTGAGCGTGATAACTCGGGGAGACTAGCTTTCTTAGATTTAACACTGTCAATTGACGAAAAACAAAACATCATTTATAGGCTATATGATAAACGCGATCACTATTCATTTAAAACCGTACGCATTATGTCCTGGAATAGTGACGTCCACAAAAACATCAAGCGTAATGTCATTATAAATTATTTATTAAGATGTTATAGATTACATTCAAAACAAACTGAAATGGACATAAAAATTAACAAATTCATGCTAGTGGCAAGTGAACAAGGTTTTCCATTTTATTTTTTAAAATCTATTTTAACCGGATTTTTTAACCTAAATGACTGTAACCGCATTATGCGCTTCTCTACTTGGTTGAATGAGTGTATGTTAAATAACGCAAATGGCTGTGATGCGGGTGGGGGATAGGCTGGTTTCTTTGTGTCGTGTTGCTTTTTTTGATGTTATAGGTTTGATTTTCAATTCTTATTTCTGTTCTTTAGTCTATTTTGTTCTTTAATATCATTTTAAGGTTTTAGTCTTGTACCTGACCTCCGGGAGTGTTTCCCGGCATAAAACTGAGTTAAACCGGAGATGGAGGTCACAACTCCTCCCGGTCATCAACTACAAGACTTCCATATCTGATTTGCTTTTCCTTCCTATTTTCTTATATCTGAGTAGTTACGGTTTTGTCCATTAATTTCTTTTGTGTAGAATTTTATATCAGTTGTATAGTAACTGGTTTGGTGACAGCAAGGCGCAACAAATCATGATTACTGTTTTTGGTTTTTAGTTTTTAGCTATTAAGGTGATTATTTATTAGTCACTTTATATTTGTCACTTTATATTTGACACTTTATATTCACACACACACACATATATATATATATATATATATATATATATATATATATATATATATATATATATATATATATATATATATATATATATATATATATATATATATATATATATATATATATATATATATATATATATATATATATATACTGTTGGATAAATCACTCGTGAATCAAAATTAAGGTGAAAATACGCTTACCTTATTCTATGTAGCACGTCAGCGCTATCGTCACAGCAGAGCAATGAAGTTGTAGAGAATTATATTTATGAGAGAATAAATAGCTGAGGCTAAGTAATATAAGTTTTGATATGCATCTTTTAAGTTTTGATATGCATCGTTTAAGGTTAAATGCATCGTTTTAATGATTAATAATTATGTTCATTGACTTAATAATTAAGTTTTAATGCATCGTTTAAGTTTTAATATGCATCTTTTACTTAATATCTTAAGCAAAAGACAACAAGCGACATCGAACAACATTGAAATTACATGAATTCTGAACAAGTGTTGCCATCCGGTGTGGTATGTGACAGTTTCTCTTTCTTTAAGGAAAACACACATATATCTAACACATACAATCTCATATATACACTCATGGACAAAAAAAAATAGCTCACCAAGACCTAATTTTTTGTCGATGGCACCAAGACGCCCTCGACAGACCAGTCGTCGAGAAGACCGCCTCATCGTAAGAAATGCACGCGTACAGCCAACTGCTTCATCGGCAGCCATCCAGGCACAGGTAGCACCTTCACTAGGGGCCTATGTGTCTTCTCGAACCATACGAAGGCGCCTGGCTGAAGGACAGTTGGTATCGCGGCGCCCATTATGTGTGCTGCCCTTGACGCCCACCCATCGACGCCTCCGTTTGGAGATTTGCCGCGCACGAGGAAACTGGACTGCAGCGGAATGGAACCAGGTCGTCTTTAGCGACGAATCCAGATTCAATCTCGGCAGTGATGACAATCGTGTCCGTGTGTGGAGAGCCCGTGATGAACGCTTCAATCCTGCCGTTGCTGTACAGCGACACATCGCTCCCACAGCTGGTGTGATGGTATGGGCTGCCATTGCCTACAATACACGGTCACCCCTAGTATTGTTCCGTGGCACCATGGCAGCCCAGCGGTATGTTCATGAAATCCTGCAACCAGTGGCGTACGCAAGGGGGGGTTGATGGGGGTTATAACCCCCCCCCCCATTGGTTTTGATTACATATATTATTTAATTAGGTTTACGCTTTGCACTGATTGCTCAAAACTACTCTTTCATAGTAATAGTCCAGTCAAATTAGCTCAAAATGGCGGCGAATCATGCATTAAATGAAGGGGTTGAGATTTTATCAGGAATGTGTAGGGGATGGTCCCCTGAGCAACGCATAATAAAGTCCCCTCGATTTCAGGTGCCACGGGGGGGGGGGGTTATGAGGTCACTTTTTTCAGTTTTTGGCGTTTATTTCAAAAACGGTGAGTCGCAAAGAAAAATGGTCATGCCCAAAAATTAAAGCTTATAAAATTCTCTTCCAAATGGTATATCCATGTTTGTACCCAAGTGTTACCGTTTTCAAGATATGAGCCGTTGAATATGAAAATTTTTCAAAAAAAGTGGTAGCGGTTCAGGTATCTCGTCAAACTTCCTCTTCTAACTCTTTCCCCTTCCATTTCTCAGAAAACTCGTGATAGAGAAAGTTGTAGAGCGAAAAATTTCATTCAAAAATGTATAAAGTTATGCCAATTTATCTTCACCAAGTAAATAGTTAAAGAGTTTTGAAGTTTAGGAGTTCTTTTCAACATTTTGCTTGTAAAATGCTCGTCACTCAAGTTTCGTTTCCATGGTCTGTAACTCTCTTAATCACTTTGTATGCTGTTTAATTAGATACATATAGTATTCATAACCCATATAAATAATAAATTATGTATACCTGTACGTATAATGTATATCTCATAATATACAGAAGAACACTTGTAGTACAAAGGAGGAAGTAAGAAAACAAACCAAAATGTATAAAAGTTGTTCATATAATGAAAAAATGGTTATCAAAAGTAAATTCAAACAACAGTTACATTAAATATATTATATACAATTTATTTCATCAACTGCTTTCCTTTATATTAAAAGCCGTCAATCTGATACTTCGGAAAAAGTTTCAAACAAGTCAAAGTCTTCACTATCATTTTAACTTCTGTAGAATGTCCGAATTTTCATGAACTGATTTCCCACAAAGGTGGCATCCCACTATAATGCCACGATCAAAGTCACTAAGCTCCTTTGACTTACTCATCGTCTCACAAACGCATAAATATGACCTGACAAACTACTACCAATACTTTTATAGCTTTCGGTTACGCATCAAATTACGTCATCTGCTAGATCCACTTCTTTAGGGGGTGTCCGGATACTTTTGGCCGGATAGTGTATAACGTATTATTGAATATTAATGAATTATATGAATTATTAAATTTACTTAATGGGGTCAGTACGAGCAAAGAAAAATTAAAGGTACCTGTGGTGATTGAGATCATGCTCATTTGGCGGGACTTGGAACATGAGCAGGAACATTCGTTCCTCAGCTCCAGTAATGTCTCCTGGTGAAGATTTGGAGTCATCAAACACTTTGGCGATGTTTGTTGTTTCATTGGCATACAGCTGGAAACATTGTACTATTGCTGCTTTGCTTTTACCATAAATCGCTGACGTAGTGTCACATCCTGAGAAACTATGGATGCAGAGAATGTACTGGCTGAATGATAAGACATGAAGATGTTGGGAAGAGTAGAGCCTGTGTTCTGTGTTGCCCCGTCCGGCCTTCATGAAACACACATTCGTGTCTCGTGGGGTGAGTGCCACAAGTTAGACGAGCAGGTCTTACCTATCTACTATCACCACAGTTGAATGAGAGGTGTTTTGCCACTCACCTCTGACAATACTGCAGTCAGCATCTCCTTTTTCTGTAGTAGACTGTATACCTCTTGCACCCACGGCCTGAACTAACATAGTAATGAGCTTGGTTTTGTTCCTTTCATTGGAAAGGAAGTTTTCCTGATGAACAGTAGCCACCATGTTCTTATTGAAGTCAATATCCACTGATGTTTTACTTGATGCTCTCCGATGTTGTTCGTCTCTTTCCGTGGAGTTCGTGTCTTCATAACCCTCAAAAACCACAGCTGAACTGCTGCCGTAATGGTTGATTATGTACGATACATATTGATTGCAGATGGAGGCAAAGGTGGTGTTGGTGTTCCACTTTACTCTATGAAGCCGAAAGCCGCCATGGATTACCGTGAAACTGTTCTTCACATTGATCAGTTGATTGCATTTTGGGAAAGTATCAGACAGTGCTGACCTTTTGATTTTTCTCATTATCCCCTCGGCGAATAGAGACATAGGGTATGGGGCTAACTCGTACGTTAGCAACTCCTCTACATCCCCTTCTTTCTTCTTGGTGATCAGAGTTCTTTAAAATTTCATCAGAGGCTCTACCACCACTACCTCATAATTAACTTTGATCATATTGCTCATCGCAGCTAAAGGAACGACTGAGTCCTTCTTGGATTGTTTCACTTCTGAGAAATTCATTCCAACAAATGTGCTCATTGTGCTGGTTCCAATTTTCAAGGCCTGGTAGCAGTTGACGTTACTTGTTCCAATTACTCCCGTTGAAAGTGACATCAAACAATTACGTTCAGCAAAAGGCGGGTGATCAGCCAACCATTGAGCAAGCTTCCTTCTGTCTAGATCATCTGTCGTTATGCGTGATGCTCGAAACTCAACATGTTGTTCTCCTCTTGCAGTATGGACACCACAAAACATCTCAAGTGAACTACATATTGCTGTAGCTGTGCGTGCTCCCCCAACCCATTTCGCCAACACCGAATCACTAAAGCCTCGTCCACGTGTTAATTCTCCTTCACTCTTCAAGTCACACATGAGTGTCACCTTAATTGCCATGTCAGACCACACACCAGCCATTGGTGTTCCAGTTCTGTTGACAGTGAAGTATCCACGATCTATAAAACCCTGTTTAAGTTGAAGGTGGCAAGTTGTTAGTCCCAGCATGTGTTGTACATATAGGTGAGTACACTTTGCATAATGAAACTGCCCGTTGGCATGGAAGTAAGGTATCATCAGTTAGGCGCTTGTCATATGATCTTCCCAGTTGCGCTGTGCTGCAATGAATTTTTTCATCAACACCACCATTTCAAAGTACTGGACCCACAAAGCTGCTGTTGGGCCATTACCTTTGAGACATGACAATTCGTTGCTCAATTTCCACTGAATGCTGGCAAGGGAAGTATTTGTGGAAATGCGATGTGGAGTAATTTCTACTGAGGTCAGAAGTAACTGAATTGCTTCTTCTTTTTCATATGGTGTGGTATCTAAATTTTCCAAAATGATCTGAGTTAAAATGACACTTTTATACATTTTGGTTTGTTTTCTTATTTCCTTCTTTGTACTACAAGTGTTCTTCTGTATATTATGAGATATACATTATACGTACAGGTATACATAATTTATTATTTATATGGGTTATGAATACTATACGTATCTAATTAAACAGCACACAAAGTGATTAAGAGAGTTACTGACTTTGGAAACGAAACTTGAGTGACGAGCATTTTACTAGCAAAATGTTGAAAAGTACCCCTAAACTTCAAAACACTCTAACTATTTACCTGGTGAAGATAAATTAGCATAACTTTATACATTTCTGAAGGAAATCTTTTGCTCTACAACTTTCTCTATCACGAGTTTTCTGAGAAATGGAAGGGGAAAGAGTTAGAAGAGGAAGTTTGACGAGATACCTGAACCGCTACCACTTTTTTTGAAAAAATTTCATATTCAACGGCTCATATCTCGAAAACGGTAACACTTGGGCTCTAAGTTAGCACCTATCCTTTTTAATATTTTTATGAATTACATTCCTAACTCTCCATTCACTACACTAGCCATGTTTGCGGATGACACGGCACTACTACCTAAGCATCAAAATGTTAAATATATGCACAAGTTCCTACAGAGACATATTGGAATTCTTGAACGATGGTTCGAACGGTGGAGGCTCAAGTTAAGTCCTTCAAAATCTAAAGCTATTTTTTTCAGTTACAATAGAATTCCACCTCCTACGGTCACAGTATACAATCAACTGGTTCACTTTGAGAGAGAGGGCAAATACCTCGGAATTTACATCGATAGTCGACTGACGTGGAAGAAAAATATTGAACATAACATTAGACAATTTTTTTAAGCCCGTAAGGATATCGCCCACCTCCTGTACCAGAATCAAAAGGGTTTAGATAACAAACTACTCTTGTATAAAACCGTACTGAGTCCCATCCTGTTGTACGCCGTTCCTGTTTGGGGCTCAGCGGCTGACACCCATAGCCAGCGATTGCAGACAATTCAAAATAAAACACTCCGCGGTATTAGGAAGGCGCCCTGGTACCTTAAAAACGTACTTATTCACAGGGATCTGAGAATCGAACCCATTCGGCAACACATTAAAGATCTCGCATCTAACTTCTACAAAAGATTATATTCAATAGACAACGAAGAAATAGCTAACCTCCCCGACTACGACCCAAGGGAATGCTATAGGCGTCCTAAGGCCACTTTGATTATTCACCCTAGTCTCCTTCCCCTTTCTTAACTCTCCCTCGAACCTCTTCTAAATTTTAATTTACATTTGCCGTTGCTTCTGGTTCTGACCTGTGTTTTTTTGATGGATCGACCTCATGACTATCCATACTAATTTTTGCTTAATCGTCTGCTACCGTAATATTTTTAAATAAAACCTGCCACATTATTTACTTATTTATTTTTTGCTAGTATTAGTAATATTTATTTTTATTTATTATTATTATTATTAATATTTTTATTATTATTCTAAGTTTCAAGTCTAAACTTTTCTTTTAATCCTGAGAACGGAAATATAGCCACAAAAAATTATCTATACCGAGGATATGGAGCCCTGCTCTCTGGTGCCTCGTTAATGTACCATGTCTATGTCTATGTCTACGGTAAAACTTGGGTACAAACATGGATATACCATTTGGAAGAGAATTTTATAAGCTTTAATTTTTGGGTTTGACAATTTTCTGTGCCACACCCTGTTTTCGAAATAAACGCAGAAAATTGAAAAAAGTGACCTTTGGAACCCACCCCACCACCCCCGAGGCGCCTGAAATCGAGGGGACTTTATTAGGCGTTGTTCAGGGGACCAACCCCTACACATTCCTGAAAAAATCTCAACCCCCTTCATTTAATGCGAAATGAAAACCTAATTTGACTGGACTATAACCCCCTCCTTTGAAAATTTCTGCGTACGCTACTGCCTGCAACCACATGTGTTGCCACTCATGCAGCGGCTCCCAGGAGCCATTTTTCAACAAGACAATGCTCGGACTCAAACAGCAAGGGTGTCACAAGACTGTCTCCGCACTGTTACTACCCTTCCTTGGCCTGCCCGATCCCCATATTTGTCTCCAATCGAGCATATCTGGGATCATTTGGGACGACGAGTTGGGCATCCCACGAGTTTGAACGAACTAGAGGCAAGGTTACAGCAAATATGGAACGAAATGTCTCAAGACATCATACAGAACTTGTATGACTCAATGCCCGATCGTATCGCATCGTGCATTCGCGCTAGAGGGGGTCTAACGAAGTATTAACTCCTCCGTTCTTTTGCCTTTTTCTCTGAAATAATTTATCCTTTTTCTTTGATTTTCTTATCATTTATTTATATATGAAAGTAGTCATTACGTATGTAAAATTTCGTTTCATTTTGACGACTCCTTCTTGGTGCGCTAATTTTTTTTGTCCATGAAAGTATATATATATACAGTGGAATCTCGATCTATCGTTTTTCAAGGGACCGAATGAACTGAACGATAAATCCGGGAAAATGATAGATGTGGGAGCATAGCAAAGCAATATGATCGTAGGGACTGGGTGAAATGAACGACACATACGGAAAAATGATGATTCGGAAAACGATTGATCGAGATTCCGCTGTATATATATGATTTCCTAAAAAACAGTGTCCTTTGTAAGTCTGCTGGTGAATCCATTTGTTCCATGGGTGCAATGTTTGTGACGTCAGTCTTCTTACGGTCTCCTTAACTTAAATTTCACTTTGTCTGGCGCCGAGTTTGGTGTTCAATGATAAAGTCACTGTTTATTCACTTCTTCTGTTTCTTATGGATTGTACGGTGTCTAAGTATGTTTATTGCTCAGATCATACTTATTAGAAACAATCCATTGGATTTTAGACAGTATCGGCACCGCTGATGACTAGATCCTGTTTAAAACCTATTTTTCACTTATCTTTTCATGATTTTAGTTTCTGACTCTTGTGGTTCTGAGCATATACTGGTTTTTCACTTTCAACTTTGTATTATATATATATATATATATATATATATATATATATATATATATATATATTCAACACATTTTGTATTATATGGAAATTTATCTCATGTTTCTGTAAACTTCTAAGATAATGTAATTTTAATCTCAGTGGGATATTTCTAAACCATGCAGAGAATAAAATTGGATTATTAATTGTCATATTTTGACAAATAACTTATTTTTGACAAAATAGAGCCTGAATTGTTCAGTCCCTAAACAACAATAATGTGGTTACAGCCTTTACATAATTGCAGTTCATACTTCGAGTCATTACACCATTCCCAATTCTCAAACCATATCCATGCTTGGTCACATGAACCATTTAGTATAGATGTTTCCATAATTTTCCTATGGGGAATGCTGCTGCACTTCTAGAGGCACGAAAGACATAATTATGGTAAAACTTAAGAATTTAGTTAATACAGGTGTAGGAAACTCAAAGTTAACATACCTGCACGGGAATAATCATATTAAAAAAATTGTTTTTTCATACTGCATAAAAAAATGTTATTGAACAAAATTAGTTGACAAGAAAAATCAGTATTTTATAAAGACATAAAGTATTTATTTTTTTAAAGTAAAAAAATTTTAATTTTTCCCCCTCTTTTGAATTTTTCTATCTATTAGGTTTTGTATTATATTAACGGAAATATAATTAATAACTTTAGATTTTAATTTTTCATTAAATTGATTAGTTAACCAGAAAATATATAAAACGTCTCATTTGTGTAAAAAGTATTTTAAAGAAATAAATTCGCATATTTTCTCCATCAAAAGATTTTTTTTCTTTTTATTAAGTTTAAAAGGGTATATTTTATGTTATTTACTATCTTCTTTTGACTCTCTAGAAATCACATTTTTTTTAAATATCTGTTGAAGCTTACATATTTTAAACCTAGAAACATCTGAAAAACGAAAAGTCTGAAGAAATTTGCAAATATTTTAAATTTTTATATAAAAAAATAATAGAAAGACGTTATATAAAGGTTCATAATACAAAGATTTTTACAACCCTCTAAATCATCGGATCATAGTTCAGTACCTCCAAAATGTTATAGTGATACTGTCATAGGGACATGACAGTAGTGTCACGGCCAGGGGCAGGAGCATTGAAAAGTACAGGACAAAGTAAAATAATTGCTAAATGCAAGAAAGAAACATGGCAAATGACGGGCAATAAAAGAGAAGGGAAGAAAGCCAGCAATATACCGAAACAAAATTTAGAGATTGTGTTTGTAGCAAGAAATAGAAGATAAAAGTTGAAGAGAGTGAGTTGCACGAAAAGAAGAAAAGAAGAAAGGGAACACTAAATTTATGATGGCTATAAAACAGGCCACCCGGAAGCCGAAGCATGGGAAAGTTAAATTAGAGGGAGAATTTTATAAATCCCGCCCTCGATGCCAATTGGTAAAAAGGGGATTGAGAAGAGGCAGCCACGGACGAATGGCGATGGCATGGTAATAATATGACCAATGGAAATCATAAGAGTCGGAATCAACATTAATAAGAAAATAATATGAAATAAGAAAGGAAGACAGATAACCTAAGAAGGAGAGTTAGTCAGAGTTAGTCAGAAATTTGTAGATATAGAAGTGGTGTCAAGGCACATATACCTATGAGGAGGGTGAGTTAGAAGTTTGGAGATACAAGTTGTCGAGCGCCCAGTATCCCGTGCCGAGGGTCTACAAGGAGTGATGGAGTTAGAGAACCGACGATGAGCGTAGAGTGTCTGCTATGACTTACGGAGCCTTATACCAGACAAGAAAGTGCCCTAGTTCCGTGCGATGATAAATACAACGAAGTTCGACATTACGAGTGCCAGCTGCCCATGGTGATTCAACTGTCATCTTCCGAGGTACCGACTTTGTGTTTCCTTTTTATATTGCTATCATTACTTCTCAGTGTGTAGCCATAATAATTAATATAGAGCGCGATGAGTATATTGTTTGAATATAAGATGTTAAGGAGATGACCGATAATTCGTACAAACAATTTAATATGATGTTACGCTTATATATATGAATTAATTTAGTAGTAATGAAGTTAAGAGTAATATGTGTAGATGCAGTACGAAAGATTGTCATAATAATTGAATGAATTAAATATATGTGTCGTAGTAATGAAGTTGAGAGTAATATGTGTAGACAAAGTACGAAAGATTGTCATAATAATTGAATGAATTAAATATATGTGTCGTAGTAATGAAATTGAGAGTAATATGTGTAGATGAAGTACGAAGGATTGTAATGATAATTGAATGAATTAAATATAGGTGTTGTGGTGAATTAATTTAGTAGGAATGAATTTGTGAATAATGTGTAAATGCCGGAGGAAATAATTAGTAACTTGTAGCGTATTATTTATGTGGTAATAATCAATATATTAATTTGTCAGTATAAACCAGAGTTGTTTCCATTATTTGGGAATCACAATCAATCAATGTACTAACCACAATCTTTAAGCAATGAATTTAAAATCATAATCACAACATTAGTAAGTATAATTTAATACTAAGAACCCTAATTAAACAATTAACTTTCACTGCTACAGATACCACGGTATATTTTAAGGATTTCTAATAATGAATCGGGTGTAAGGTAAATTAGATTAATACAATATGCAATAGCATAAACATGAAGCCAGATTGTTGTAAAACTTTATTGCTCTCGTTGTTCCTAATGTCCCATGGCCGGGAATGCCAGACCATGTCCATATAGGCTTCGGTGTACAATACCACCACAAGGATCGAGCTTCCGTCTTGGCTAAGTGCGGCTACAATTTTGACCGAACCTCTCCCCCCTCAGGCGGCATCTGGGCGGATCATACCGTCTCCACCCACTGACCTCCCAAAAGGACTCTAGAGATTTATCGTGTCTCTATCTGGCCTAGATCAGGCTTGACGGGATTCGATCCGAGCACCCTGAGTACCGAAGGTCGATGCGCTATCGATAGGTATTATTAAGAGTACGTAAATTTCGCATAAAAAATATCGAAATTTCGTAAATAAAAATTACAATATATAAAATTTTGTAATTTTTTACAAAAAAATATATTAAATTAAAAAATTTCAAATTTATTTAAAATAAAATCACAATTTTACTTACTTGGTTAGTTAAGTATCATAATTCTTAGTGAAAAGCGAACATTGCAGTAGTCTCCATATTCTCTTCCTTAAGTCTTTAGCAATAAGTAATAAGCAAATTTCGAGAGCTCTCTCAGTTAAAGGCCGTGTAATGTTTTAGTTAAGCAATTATGCTAATAAACTATCACTATTATTTCCTAATTTCGTTTAAAAAGCCGTTTATGAGTGAGTTTTCACCAAAAAGTAGTAAAAAATTAATTTTCGCATTTATTCGCCCATATTGGCAAATTTCGCATTTATTTCCATCTATTTCGTAAATAGGAAGATTACGTATCCCTAGGTATTATCAAATGTTAATGTGCAATTTATTTGTCTCCGTATAGCATTGGGAAGGAAATATTTTTGTTGTATTTGATCAGAACATTATGCTAAAAATTGCTATTTTAGGATTAGTTCATATCAATTTAACAGTTACTTTATTTTCCTTAGAAAGTAAAATAACTTTCTAAGTATTCTCTTATACCATATCAGTCCCATGCACATTATATGCCATCTGTAAGCTATTTCAAAAGGTTTTTAAAAAAAATGTATATGTTATTTTATGAACTATATTGAAATACCCAAGTTTCTAGTATTGCTGGAAAATCGTCTTTTCTGGAGAGGTGAAAATCAAACATAACGTATGGCAGAGATGACCCAGCTGTCTAGCGCTGCGGTTGACATTGATCAAGTATTCCTCAGTTGGACTAGAAGTAAGCTGTCTTTTATTTTCCGCATGACAGACTAAATAAAAGTATAATCTTTAAATGTATAAGTTTATACCTGTCCTTTCACCAATACTTATTTTTCCTGTCATTTTTTCTTTATTTAAATATCAAACATTTTACGTATAGTGCCTGCCGCATTGGGGAAAAAACATTAATTGTATTAAATAATTTTAAGAAATCATTATATGTCGAAGCTTGTTTTGGATGAAAGTTGTAATCTTGCAATGATTTCATATATATTTTTTTATCTTTTACATATAGCAAATTTATGTGTGTTAACTGTGTTACTGTAACTCAAACAATGTAAATAATTCAACACAAAATAATATGCACAAAGAAGTCATAGACAGGCAAAAAATTAACAGAAAAAATACCCTAGCGTTGGAAAAATTTTAACTTTTCAATAAAAGATTACGCAGTTGCAACAAATCCTCGTACTGAAAAAAGACAATTTTAACTAGTAAAATGTAAAGAATTCAACAGAGAAAGACATGTATTGACAGGAAGAATGCAGACAAGATAAACAGAAATCCTTCACTTAGAGCTAAACGCATCAAAAATGCGTTATATGGTTCAGTTCCTTTTCTGTAGCAGAAAAAGAACTAAACCATATACGAACCCGAAACCCGGGGAATTTTTAATGTAAATCCGGAGAATTAGTTATTTACCTAATACAGTAGAATTCCAATTATATTCCTTAATTTGGAACGAAGACTAATCATATGATAAGTCTGGTAGTAAAATTTTTAAAAACAAAATATATGATCTGGCAACAACCTCAATAAAACGATTATTCAACGTAAATGATAATAGGTGACAGTCTGAACCAGAAGTAGCAGTTGAGGTGGGAGTTAAAGATGGAATTGAAGATGATGCTACAAGTATTGGTGCTTGTACTAAATAAATGTCCCTATCTGATGAGCTTAGTGTGTTTCTGGAGGAGAATGATAATAAGGAAAATCATAAAAAATCAAAATATGGTTCAGATATCATAAGAATAGAAATTGAGTTGTTTCGGGCAACGAAAAGCCGACCTGAAATGCTAAATAAACTTTTCAGGTCTTGAACAATTCGACCAACTTCGTTGGAAGCAGAACAAGCATTTTCTGTAATGGGTCTCTTTGCTAATAAACTCAGAAGCCGACTCAATGATGATACCTTGAGTGCAATGATGGTTGTGGCGGTGAAACACATAAACAATATAATACAATCCTACTAAATATTTCATCCTTCATTTACACATTACTCACAACTTCATTACTACTAAATTAATTCACTACGACTCATATATTTAATTCATTCAATTATTATTATAACATTTTATCAACATAGTTACTTTTCACCGCCACAATGGTTGTAAGCAGTTTTATAAAAAATGAGATATTTGTACCACTTTTATTTATGTTATACATATATATGTTTATTAACATTGAATTTATTTACTGTTATTTTTTATATTTGAAATTCTGAAATAAATTAAATGCTTCTAATAAATTATTTATTATTTTAGTTTTTTCCTATTGACCCCCTGAAACCAACCAAGTAAATCCGGGAAAACCCGGGTTTTAAATTAAAAAACTCGTCAAACCCGAAACCCGGGTTTTAAAAAACTTGCTCAAAATTGAAAACCCTAGTTGGGATAGGGTGAGTGATATTTCTGTCTGTTCATTTCTGTTTTTTAGGATTGTATGTTTTACGTTTTACTGATACAGAATCATACATTTATGGTGCGTTTAGCTCTAAGTGAAGAATTTCTGTTTATTTTTATTTGAGCGGATTCGTGTTTAAGGGGGTCTAGGACACAAAATTGTTCGGATTTTCGAAAAAATTTTATTGCATTAATTTTTTTTTGTTCTTTTACGATTAAAATAACGTTTAAATCATGTTTCTATCTTAATTAGAATAGAAGAAATTATTATTTTTGCATCATTCTAATAATAGCCAATCGTGGTTTAAACTTGCAAGTGCGTTTTTCTGCATGATGGGTTTTTTCACCATTTCTCGTCTTTAAATTGTTGTAAGTCAAGAACCGTTAAAGATTAATGGTTGAAACTTGGAACATATCTTTTTCAACTCTTTCACTTTAGTTTTAACTCAGAAAATTTGAAAAAAATATTTACTTTTGAAAATATGATTTTTTAAAAATAAGTTACATAATTTGTTTTGTAATTTTTTCGCTAAATATTTTTAATTTCTTTAAAAATTAATATTTCAAAAAATGCTGAATCAAAATTAAAACTTATATATTTCTGTTTAATTAAATGAAAGAATTTTGAAATTCGACAAATAATATTTCGGGTTATAAAGATTTTAAATTACCCAATTTTATTAAAATTTTAAATTTAAAATCTTTTTTTAAAAATTTGAGAAATTTTATGATGTGATTTTGTTTACAAATTATATGGTTGACAATAAAAAAAAAATTCAAAATTTTAGCTCAAAAAATAAAAAAAAAATTTAAAATGTGTCTCGGACCCCCTTAACCAACATAAGGTTAAATATTAAATTTAAGGAGAGTCATCACCTTTGAACCTTCAAAAAATCAACTTTCACTTTTTTGAAATTTTAGAATATTTGAACATTTCTCAATCATTTAAAACAAACCGCGTTAAAATATTCCAAATGGAACATTAAAAACTATGACATGAAAGAAGCAGTTCTAATGGAAACATTACCTGTGTGGGAAATTTAGAAGCGTTTTTCTCGAAATGATCATTTTCATGCTTGCGCGTACTGTATAAAGGAAACTACTGCAGATATTGCTTTCATATTCTCAGTATAGGTGTGTAATGATGCTACCAAAAATATGCACCTAATTATTTCTTAAAAAATTACTTTAATATGAATTTATAACATTTGACTTGTAAATTTTATGGGCTTTTTCAGTTTTTTTAAAACTGATTGCCCTGGAGTAAATATTTTTGGTGTTTTAAATCTTAAATAGGTTCAGAAATATTTCTAAGGTTTTAACATCACACAAATGCAAAAAATATTATTGAAACTTTGTGAGTGTTGTCGTAAGTCTGCACGCAGTGTATCGGTATAAATTTGAAATTTTCAAAAAATACACTCACTCTTTGCGTCATAAAAAAAAATTCTTATTTACTTGTAATAAAATTGATTCAGAGAACATAATCTATAAAGTTTAGATAACTAATACTGAAAATTTCATATATAAATGACAATAACAAAAAAATTTTAGAAGTTCGAACAAACATAAAAAATTCTGCCTTTTCAACTTGTGCAAAGGTGATGAGTCCCCTAAATTTAAAATCCCAATGTAGATTATATTGTCTGAAAAGCATTTGGTGATCCACAAATTGATAGCTAATGACCCTATATACTGAATCCATTTTAATTATGGAATTAAGTTTTCTGAATAAATTATATACTATTAGCTACTCTCTATATACTTAATTAAATTGAAATCAAGAAACATACTCAATCTTTAGAAACCAAGCCATCTGGTTCTTCAGGATACTTAGAAAATACTGAGAGATAAGATTAATAAAAAAAATATATAAAAAAAAGCTGTTATAATGGCTACCGAAAAATGGTAATGATAAATATTAGAGAAGTTTTGATGAATATATTTAAAACCTCGATTTTCGGAAAAAGGTTCCTAAAGATAAATATGAAATTTGGTGAACAGTGATTAGTGGTAAAGGAATATATATAAAATGTCACACGGACAAAATTTAAAACTCATATCAAACCATTACATATGTAAAATGCTGCATTTTTAGTATGCTTAATTAACACAGCATTTACAATTCATATAAAAACCACTTCAAACATATAAATGACACACTTTTAAGCTCTTATTCAGACGCTATTGATGTAATATTTTTCATTGAAAGGACCATGTTACAAATGAATATGTCGTTTGAAGTTGAGAATTCATTTGTATATGATCAGAAATCTATGAATATTCTCTTGCTCTCTGAATATGAAATGAGAAACATATTGAGTTCTCTGAAATCAATAAGTATCAGACATCATATGTAGGGAACTTTTAGGACTTTGCATTCAAAATATCTCCCCATCAACAAATCTAACTTTCGAAATATACTTTAAACTTTCTCTTGCTTTTTCTAGATCAATTTCTATCAATGAAATCCTCTACTTATGCATGTTTTAAAGGTTTTACTATAGATGAAATCTCTATGTATAGATAAACTATATTTATAGATCAAATCTCTATGTATAGATTAACTCTACGTATAGATCAAAAAGTTCAATTTACCATAAATATTGTTTTCCTCCATTTGTTTAAAAAAAGAAGGGGGCATCTTTCTTGGATTCATTCAAACTTTTGCCTCCAAATAAAAAAAACCCGCAGTGTATCTTAAACGAAGAATCAAAATAGCTTTTACTCGGTATTAATTTGTGTTTTCAAAATTATTTTTTTCTTGTTTCATTTCTGTGAAAATAAAAATCAAATATCTCATATTGAATTCATACAAAATATTAAGGCATTTTTATTTTCAAACGCATCTTGTATAGAACTATTATTTCTGTAAGAGAACTGAAATCAGTTTTCGATCTACTATTACTTAATGGTGATGTTTTAGCCCTATTCACAATTTTTAAACAGAGTGTCTCGTATATATTCTCGTGTATATTATATCATAACGTATTTAAACCATTTCCGGAGCATTCTTGTTTTGTGAAGGACGCAAAAGGCAGAATCTGAAAAACACATAAGGGATCCATCAAGTATATATATATATATATATATATATATACGGGGTGGGTAAAAAGTCCGTATAAACTTTAAAAATTCATAAAAACCGGAATAATTACCAAAAAAAAAAAGCTATCGCTAGGTCACGGGATTTATATTAAGACAGGAAAAAAAAACTCAAAAAAACAGCCGACAGGTGGCTGTGACGTACACAAATCAAAGAAAATATACGCAATTAACGAAAAGAATGCTTCTAAATCGTTTATTACAACGGTAGGTTCTACACACGACTCCCTCCACAGGGGATAATACATTGCAAGCGAGTCACAAATCCAGCAACGGCTGAGTGCAGCAAGTCGGAATATATACAAGACACCTCTCGGCCGATCGCATCTTTTAGTTCCAAGAGATTGGATGGACCAGATAGATACTCCTGGGATGATACACCCCTTTGACTTGTGTACGTCAGCGCCACCTGTCGGCTGTTTTTGAGTTATTTTTTTTTACTGTCTTGTTTTTTTCCTGTGACCTAGCGATGCTAACCCTGCAAACCTTTTTTAATTTTGGTTATTTTTCCGGTTTTTATGAATTTTTAAAGCTTATACGGACTTTTTGCCCACCCGGTATTACGGGGTCACTCCAAACGTGTTGTCTTCTGATTGTTTTTTCAATGCAAAATATTGGGATTTAGTTCATAAACTTGTATTTTGCATAGTTAATCGTAAAGAATCTCTAATAGACTAAAATATGTTGCTCAGACTTTGAGGGCACATGTCTCTTTGTATCATAAGGGGCCCTCTTGTATTTATTTCAATATACATCTATATATTTAAGTTGCTAAGTGGACTTTTTGGGCAGTCCGTGAGAGAAAACTACTGCATCCATTGATTTAATTTTGGTCTTAAACGAAAGATTGCAATCTGTAGGTTTGTCAAATTTGGTTTTTGTAACCGCAATTTCTATTAATAAGCTATAATTTATAATTAAAATTTGATTTCTGCGCATGCTCAGTGGTATGTTTAAATCTGGCTCTAGAAACTCACTGTTTTTGCGCATGCTCAGTGACATGTTTTAATGATAAACACGTTTATTCCGAGGAGTGTCACTAGATCTCTCTCTCTGCCATTTTTATTTTTATGATAATTATGTTTGTGAAATATAAGATTTAACCTGACGGAAATTGTTTATTTCGCGCTGTTCAATTAGCGATAATTTACCATTTAAAAAAAATTGCCTTCTGCGCATGCTCACTGACATTTTTAAATCTGGCTTTAGATACTCACTAAGCACGAGGCCGCTAAAACACATTAATGTGTTTCTGCGCATTATTATGATTTTCAACATTTGGCAATGATGTGTTGAGTATAATTTGTGTATTAGTACATTTATTTACTATCTAGCCGTCATGTTTTGACGGGTATCAACTAGTACATTATTAAGTGCATAAGTATAACAGGCGAAAAAAGCTTCCACATAGAAGAAGCTCTGGTTGAATTATTATATAGTAATATATTTCAAATATTAAAGAATAAAATCCTCCCACCTCGCAAAAAGAATATAAAATACAAGATTTCAACTGATTAGAGCACAGTTTGATCTAAATTCGTGGTTTAATGACGTTAAAATTTAAAGAAAATTCTGCCTCTTATTATTTCTAATAAATGCGAAAGGTTAAATTTATTTGGAACATGCATGGTAAATTTGGTCATTATATGGAAATTGTATCTTATTATTCTTTCAATAAATTAAAATATCGCCTAAAAATAGTTGTTACTAAGAAACTGATATTCGATAAATTCGTTACCGAGTACCCTATTTTTTGTCAGGAACAAATTTTGCTTTTATACATCTTAAAATCTGACTGATAAGAATACTATGACATATTTTGAAACTTTTTCTTTGCGAAATCTAAGATTGGGGATCCATTTGCAAACTAATATAATTTTAACTATTTATTACAAATAAAACTTTTCATGTGCAGGTTCTTTAGGGAATATCATTGGTAAGAAAATAAAAATATAATAATATAATTACCGTAGAGTAAATAAATTATTATATTTCGAAATAGTTGAATTCCTATTTTGTAATGGAAATATAAAATTCGTTTTTCCGTATTTTACCCTAGAGCGTCCTTGTACTTTTAAATAACAAAATGTGATAAAACTAATTAAAACCAAAATAAATTTTGCAATCAATATTCAGAATATGTTAATCGTAATGTTTTTTCTTAAATGATAAGCAGTGGACATCAAATAAGAAAATCCTTCGAGACTCTCCTCGAAACCTGTTGGATCTGCCCTTTCCCCTTCTTAATCCTTCCTATAGGAAACACAAAATGCATTTGAAAGAATTTACGTTATGGAGACAGAATTCAATGAACTTAACAATATATCCAAACATAATAAGCAGTGTAAACTAAACTAGTCCCCTGTCTTATTAGATTTTTTACCTTACGAAAATCCCATAAAAATTTAAATTGCTATACCATTATATACAACAAAATGTTGTATTTAAGATCTACGTGCATCAAACTGGAGAAATCAAATAATATGCAATGGGAGTAAAACCTGTATCACAATTCTGTTTGATTTTACGTTAATCAATTGCAGCATTCTCAGAAATAATTAAAAATGTATTAAAGTTTTTTAATCCCTTGACATAGAATTTAAGCGAAATTCGATTTGTGACCAAAATACTATTTATTTTCCAGGTTAATATTAGTATAAGCTTAAACTTGCGTACGCCTCAGAGACGTCGATGTTGACAATGGTATAAGAAGCATATCACGTATCCGGGGCTTCTTTGTATGCCAAGGGGTTTAGAAATGTGAATGCTAAGTGCAGTGAGTTGTGGATCCTAAATTAAAAGCTATAGACATTAATCTGATCACAACTAGAGAAAAAAATTTCCCCGCAATACATTAAACACAATTTTTCTCACCTAACACAAATTAAATAAAACTGTATAAATGAGGTCTGTGTTGAATACATCAAACAGTGCATCCAAAATTATAAGGTGGCCACTAATCTGATCTTCTTTAGCAATATATTATTTAATTTCACTTAAATAAACTCTCACAGATAATACAGAATGCAATAAATTTTAAATGAAATGATCCTTCTAAATACGTAATAAAGAGTGGGCATTAGGGTGCTTTCTTGTTACAACATACTGTTCAACTGTTCGTAAATAAAAACCAACATTCGCATGCATAATGCAAAATGCAATAAAATTTGCTTGGCGAGATCTGTTTCGAAAGTATGAAATTGTGCATCTTAAATAATAAGCAGTTGGCATTAAGCTGGTCCCCTGAAATAATATGTTATTTTATTTTAAGTAAATCACGCGCAACATTTGCACAAATAAAACTAAACGCAATAAAATTTTATACACGAGGTTTGTACTGAATTTATTAAATGTTTTATATTTAATAATAAGCTGTGGACATTAAGGTAGCTGTCTGTCCTGTCGCACGTAAATCAAACACAACATTCAAAGAGATATCAGAAAATTGACTAAAACTTGAAGAAAACCATATTGTGTGCTATTATAACGTGAAGGAATTATATATTTTATATGGATGTACTGTCTGTGTACTGTTCCAGATAAGCGTCCGGAAAGAAGAAATTAAAGACAAGAAGTCCAATCCCCACTAATTTTGACCCCATGGCCAGGGAAGATGCAAGCGGTTGGCCATTTGTGGACAGTCGGATAAGTGGATACAACCCCGTGACAATGGAGCCAAGACTGCTGACCAGGTGTTGCCGTAGTCTTTAATTGCGGACTTCCGCTGATAAAAGCTGTCGATCCAACGGGGGTGTGACGTTGTCTCCATTACTACACGAAAATTGTAATTATATAAGTATGTGATGCTCGTTCCTACCCCTCAACATGAACATGTCATCTATAGGCGAAATGTTAAACTGAGCGGTCTCATAGGATAAGAGGCCATAAATTTCGTGTAATATGCGGTTCTGACGTTATAAAAGGCATAAATCCCAGAGTGGTTCGAGGGCTCTCCAGAATTTTGACACTATAGCGACATGGGGAATCCCATAAACTTTGGACACTTACGATCACTTAAAGAGCAGGAGAAAGCTTTTGAATTCGCCGACCGTATAAAAGAAGACCCCCAATACTCCACGAGGAAGAGATCTGTTTTGAGTGCCAGAGAGGACGCAGCTCTCCTGGTCTTTGGCCTGATAGGCCGAGTTGTCGGTGAACCCGAAACCGTCCTGACATATCTAATTGTAAATTCTAACTCGCTGTACATACTTGCTTTTTGTAGTTGTAGTGTTTAAGGTAACGTAGTAAAGTAATTGAAGCGAAATGCTTGGCCTATTATTGACTACGTTACAGGGGACATTTCCCGCCAACTGGCCAGGTGACTGAGCCTCTCCACTCTTCGTAAAGATTCTAGAAATATAAGTTTCGAGATCTTTCTGGAAGAATGAGAGGGGAGGTAAAAAGCAGTTTCTCGGGGGAGAGGACACAGCCCCTTTTCGACTGACCAGCTAGCTGCTGCTCTGAGGCAGAGACTTTGTTTTTGAGCTAGCCATTGCCTTTGCTTGCAAATGAACCGCTATGTATCTGATTTGAACATTGTACATATTGTGATATAAAAGTAAGGAGGTCTGAATAAAAGACTTGTATATACTTTAAATTAAGTCTCTGCCCTCGCTGTGTACGATATGAATTTTTCATTGAGAATCTTGGTTACTGTGGGCCACGACGGGGGTCCAGGACACAAAATTGTTCAAATTTTCGAAAAAATATTTATGCATTAAAAATTTCTGTGTTCTTTTACTCTTAAAATGATGTTTAAATCATGTTTCTATCTTAATTAGAACAGGAGAAATTATCATTATTTTTTGCAACATTCTAATAGTCGCCAATCGTTGTTTAAACCTGTAAGGCCGTCTGCACAGGGGGCAACTCAAAAGAAATTGATAACTGACTCCAGTCACAAACCAGTCCGTGATGAGTCGTAACCTATGTAATTGAATGGAGCCACGTACACGGCGCAACTGGTTACAAACTCGTCCGACTAGTTTGCCCGACGACTCGTCCCACGACCAGTTGCGCCGTGTGCGTGGCTCCATTCAATTACATAGGTTACGACTCATCATGGAATGGTTTGTGACTGGAGTCAGTTATCAGTTTCTTTTGAGTTGCTCCGTGTGCAGACGGCCTAAGTGGTTCTTTTTTCCCAATTTCTCGTCTTTAAATTGTTATAAGTCAAGAACCGTTAAAGATAAATGGCTGAAACTTGGAATATATCTTTTCCAACTATTTTACTTTAATTTTTATTCAGAAAATTAAAAAAAGGTATTTACTTTTGAAAATATGATTTTTTAAAAATAAGTTACATCATTTTTTTAAAAATCTAAATATTTTAAATTTATTTAAAAATTAATATTTTAAAAAATGCTGAATGAATTAAAACATATATTTCTGTTTAATTAAATGAAAAAATTTGGAAATAATATTTCGAGTTAAAACGATTTTAATCTACAAACTTTTATTAAACATTTTAAATTTTAAAATTTTATAAAAACATTTTGAGAAGTTTTATGATGTGATTTTATTTACAAATTATATGGTTAACCATCACAAAAAAATTCAAAATTACAACTCAATAAATTAAATTTTTTTAAATGCAAGATTCCCGGACACCCATAATCTTGTTTCTTTGAACAATATACTGGTTTACTTTTCATAAATATAAACAAATTTTTTAGATAACACTAAATATAATAAATTATATTACGTAAAAATAATGTAAATGAAACACATTAATATATATGAAAGACATATAATGCAGTATAATTCATTACGTGAGGGCTACAGTGGTGAAATTAGAGGTCCCATATTAACTAAAATACATGGATATGGAACTAGTCCTCTGCATTAATATAGTTTTGCATTGCTTAAAATCATAAATAAAAATTCTAATGGATGGTACAAAATGCAAATAAAAGATAAACATGTTCTGCGAGGTCTACATTGAATGATCAGAACAGTGCGTAAAGCAATATTTCCAACAGGGACGAGGCTAGCACTCCTTTGTACTGTTCACAATGTTCTTCTCTAGAAGGCTGTAATGAGAAAAATATTGATCTCAATATGTAACAGATAAAATCTCCAGTTCTTAAGGCTTTGAATTCAAAATATCTTGCAGCTAGCTGATATCACTTTGTAAACTTTTTTCTTACGCGCTCCTTTTTTCTCTTTCACTAGTGATCAATTTTTA
The DNA here is from genome assembly GCA_907164885.2 of Dolomedes plantarius. NCBI lineage: Eukaryota > Metazoa > Arthropoda > Arachnida > Araneae > Dolomedidae > Dolomedes > Dolomedes plantarius. The sequence goes on from OU015490.1 coordinate 10,771,524, forward strand.
TTAATGAAATCGGAGACGGAAACATATTTGTATTATTTTGCGTTGCTTTTCTAAGAAAGAATTTGGAAAGTTTTATCTGTAACTTTGTGCAGTACAAAAGCGTATCTGGTGCTTTATCTCAGCCATACTTGAACAAAACAAAATTCAAAGTTTTAAAGAATGTATCAATGTTTACTTTTTTAGATAATTGTATTAGATATAGTAAAAAAAAAACAAGAATTTATCGAGCTTTTTAAAAGATGCTAAAGCATTTTTAATACTTCAAGCCAAAATATTCGGCATAAACAATCTCTAGGTTTTAAAAGTAAAGTTATCAAAAATAATTTTCGAAAATTGTTACAGCCTAAATACTATATTTTTTCTACGATTTCCGATAAAGAATTTTTCAACATCGAAAAGGAAAGTTTCATTAAATGCTTTTTTATTAAAAGTTGGTTAATAGCAATTTCAACTCTATGAATTCAGATAATATTACTTTTAAAGAAGATATTTTATAATGCATTAATCAATTTTTTATAACTAACTAACTTATTGTTTATTAATATCATCATTATCTTTAATATCATAAAGTAATTGGTTTTATAATTTTAATTTTTTTAACTCTTTCGTTCAAATTAATATACTGCTGACAAATTTCTGATTTCTAGATAAAATTAATAAAAAATTATTTGCATATTCCCTTTATGTATATATATATATATATATAAAGTCCTTATTTTCCCAGTTTCTACAGATCGGAGGATAATTATAGAATTTCCAGTCTCAGTAAATCTATATAATAATTTCTATGTAATGAATTAAAACTAAAATTCATTTTTACAATTGTGGCTTTTCTCAAATCTATGAAATTTTTGGTTTAAAAGTTTCCACAGATTTTTTTAGAATTAGAGATCACTAAATACGTGCTTGTACTTTGATCACAAATTTCAGAAATACCATGTGTATTCTGTACAGTTTATGTCCGTCTTCCAAACCATCGTTATTTTAAAACAATTTAAAACAATTAATTCGTCTTCTTTTGCCGTCGTTTAAAGTTTGTCTATGTAATTCCTTGAGAGATGTATCGATGAAATTTTGTAAAGCATTCCTTTGTAGTGTTTTATAAAACTATTTTCAAAATGTGGAAATTAGGGTAAGAGCTCTGAAAAAAAATTCTAAGAAAAATATTTTTCTTGGGGAAAAAGATATTTTTTACCTTTCAAAAGGATTAACAAATTTTTACGTATGCTTTCATAAACGCCGGAGAGAAAATTAGTTTTAAACCTTTATTCTACTAAAATATAGAAAAAGAATTTCAAAAATGGGTCTGCGTCTGGAAGATATATTAAATTCTAAATATTCTTTAAAATTTTTATGTTAAATATTTGCAAGATGGAATTTCAAGCATCCAATATTCAGATATTGATATAAAGACATATTCGAAAAAGAATCGTTAAAAATACACGTTAGTAAAATAATTTAAATTTTTGATCTGACACTTATACGTTATGCGTCCCGATGAGTTTAGCTCTTGAATTTCCCACCATAATTTTTAAGCATCCAACCAGCCAGTTATCAACCGTTAGAATAAATATAACAATCACAGTGCTATGATTTCAATACCTGACTGGCGTGGATTGACAATTTTTCAAATAATCTATATACACTGTCACAAAAAAATATATGCACCCAGTAGAAATCGAGATACTATCACGAAACTCGGCAGGAATATAGTCTGGTAAGAGATATGCAGATGACTAAAATTTCGACGCAATTTAGACAAGGGTAAGCGCGCTATGCGCATATGAGATGCACAGCTGGGGGAGTTTAAAAGTATGATTGCTCGTGCCATAGGGTTATTCAAACAAATCTGTCGACATGGATGGGCGGTATTGTGACTAGAGATGTCCCTGAGACGTAACCGGTTACAGTAAGAGCAATTGTCGGACTTGAGGTCAATGTCGTGAGAACAATTGTCGGTAGAGAGGAGGCGTATAGTAGGCCTAAGAGAAGCAGGTTGGTCGTACAGGCGTATCGGCCACCGCCTCTGTCGGAGAGATATGGTAGTTGCTTGCTGTTGGCAACAATGGATCACGGAAGGGATAGTCTACCGCCGCGGAGGTCAGGGCCTCCCAGGAACACAAATGCGTGCGCGGTGCGCGCAATCATAAGCGCGGCCATGTCTGCACAAACAATGTCGCTAGAATCGGTTCAGGGCCATTTACCACCTTCCAGATATCCGGTGGTATCAAGGAAAACCATTAGGAGACAACTGTCCGACGCGGGTATAAGGAGCCGACGTCCATTAAGACCTATGGACGTCGCTACCACTGACCCTACCACTGACCCAACATCATAGGCAGTGTCGATTGGATTTTTGCCGACATCGGGCAAGCTGGAGTGTGACCGACTGGAGGAGTGTGATCTTCAGCGATGAATCCCGATTCAGTCTCAATGCTGATGACCAGCGCATACGTATGTGGAGACGGCCAGGCCACTGGTCCGATCCGGCATTTGTTGTCGAGAGGCATACGGTGATTACACAATGTGTGACAGTGTGGGGAGCGATTTGTTGGGACACACGATCACCTCTAGTCGTCCTTCAATGTACTTTCATGGCACGCAGTTACATGGACGAGATTTTAACGCCAGTTGTACTGCCTATGCTATCAAGTCGCCCAAGTGCCATTTATCAGCAAGGCAACGCTTGTCCACATACTGCGCGACTCTTCCAACAATGTCTTCAAGGATATGACGTACTCCCATAGTCAGCCAGGTCACCAGACCTCTCGCCAATAGAGCACGTCTGGGACGTGTTTGGAAGGACACTGCAGCCGTCCCGGAATCCTGGTGATTTCACCGCCCAGTTGCAAAGATTATGGCATGATCTTCCACAGGAGGTCATAGAGGTGACCTTATTGATTCGATTCCACGCCATGTTTCTGATTGTATAGCTGCCAGAGGGGGATTTACTACTTACTAATTTGCAAAATTTTTCATGCCATATCTTCTTAATAAAATGATCTGTTCTTCTGAATTTATAATCATTTGCTTATCCCCTCATAAACTACATAAATGTTAAGTTTCGTGATAGTAGCTGGTTTCCTTCTGGGTGCATATATTTTTTTGTGACAGAGTGTATATAAAACAGTTTCGTAACTGACTGTTTGACTGACTGACAGATTAATCACAGACCAAACCGCTGGACCTAAAGGGCTGTAATTTTCTATGACGATTCTTCTTATGGTATAACAATGCACTAAGAAAGATTTTTATTAAATTTTTCTTATATTTTTTAAAATTAATTGTTAAGTTTTTTGTAACGTTTTCTAAGTTTGCAGTAAAAATAATAATGTAAGGCTTATAAAATTTATATCACAACAAAAGATCCTTAAAATTCCTTTAAAATGAATTCTTTTTCGAATCTTTACCTCCCTTTTATGATTTTTGGTGAATTTTTAAAGATTAATTATTATAATTAAACTTATCAAATGCTGATCACGTGGTTTCTCTTCATTTTGTGATACTTGAAACTAATTTTGAAAAAAATATTTTTTTTCTTGCTAATGCGGCAGACGATTGGACATTATCCAAAAAATTATTAAAATACAGTAAAAGAAATGTTCCTCAAGATGCACTATATTAACTGTACTATATTCTTTCGTATGTTCTATTAGATTTAATTTTAATATTTTCATTTACATTATTTTGTCTATTAACATATCCGTTACGATTTTCTTATAAATATATTTTTTGGCACTAATTACATACATTGTCCGTTATATTTAATTTGAATGTACTCCGTAGAAAAGCACGGATATTCTGCTAGTCTAAATACAATAATAAACTTTGACTAATGTTTCAAAAACAATGTGCAACAATGTCCTTTATACATTTTCAATGTATTTTTAAATAAAATTACAAATTATTTTGCAATCGTGAATTTATTTTGAAATGTATGTTATGGTTAGATTAATCCCCTCTTGTTGCAAAACTTTCACGTAGTGTTCGGAAATAATAAAATTCATTTTCAATTAAAAATAAAATGCATGGTAAACGCCCTTGTGTGAGGGGCCACTATTGCATACATTTATACCTGCAACGTACTTAGCAAGCATCACAAACTAGGTACAATATCTTTAATAGGTTTTGCCCTTTAAAGTGTTCCTTCTCAGCAAGGCATGTTCCATAAATATACTTAACGGTTATGTCGTTTGGTATTGCCTTACCAGCTTATACCTTGTAAATGAATTTCTACTTTGATTCTAACAAGATTTATATCAACAGAACTCAAGAGAAAGCATGGATATACAATAACAATCTATATATATAAAACATATGCGTAACAGACTGGCTGTCAGACAACGCACAGACCAAACCGCTGGACCTAAAGGGCTGAAATTTTGCATGGAGACTCTTCTCATAGTATAGGGGTCACGAAGAAAGATGTTTGAAAAATTCTTCTTTCATGTTTGCATAAAAAAAATCATATGAGAGTTATAAAATTTATATCACGAAAAAGATCATGAAAATTCCTTTAAAATGAAATCTTTTTCGAATCTTTACCTCCATTTTCTGATTTTTGGTGAGTTTTTAAATATTAATTTTTAGAATTTAATATATTAAATGCTGATCACGTGATTTCATTTTCTGGTACTTTAAATTAATTTATCGGCCCAGTGGTACAGCGCGCACGTTTTCGGTGCTGAGGGTGCTCGGATCGAATCTTGGCTTCGAGCCACGAAAAATGCCTTCGTTCGTGTCGTCCCTTCATAGGGGGTAATGCTGACCGCCTATATGGTGCCTCCAGAATAAAATGGGCAGTAAAATTACGGCGTAGTATAGGCGAATGTTTGACGACAAGTGGCTCCGCATTGGTAGAAAAAAATTAATTTATCGTCACGTGCATAACAACGAATAGACATTTTTTTTTCTTCTAATGCGGCAGACGATTGGACATTATCCAAAAAAAATAAAAAATACAGTAAATGATATGTTCCTCAAACTGTACTATATTAACTGTACAATATTCTTCAGTATGCTCTATTAGATTTAATTTGAATATTTTCTTCTAGATTATTTTTTCTATAAAAATATCCGTTGCGATTTTTTTATAAATATTTTTTTTTGTTTTTTCACACCAATTGCATACATTGATCGTTGTATTTAATTTGAATGCATTCCGTAGCAAAGTACGGATATTCAGCTAGTTTAGATGTACAATGACAATTTAAAATCGCTATAACTCGTTTCATGAGGCAAGTGAGCATTGACGGAGATTGACTGTATAGACAATTTTCAACTGAGGATCATTCGAAAAAATGACAAAGGAAACCCAAGAAAACAAACATTAAATAGCTGAACAAGTCGGAAACAGCTACAAGAACAAAATTTTTATTGCCTCATTTGGCGAAATGGGTCTAGAATCGTACTCGAGCTTTTCTACGATTGTTTCAGACCGGTCGAAATAATTTGATTTTTCCTCTTTTTTAAGTACCGATATCTATGATTGCTAACGATTTCGATTGGGGTTTGTCTAGAATTAAAATATCCCATGTATTGAATTATTTTGGAATGACAGATGAGTAAAAATAATTTATTTGATCTAATTAATGACCCCCAAATTTAAATTTTTCAAAACTTTGTTATGAATTTTCTCACGATCCCCTTAATTTAGAATAGTAAAAAACGTTATCACTATCGCACTTAGCAAAAATACATAATTTTGTACTTTTCATTTGTAAGTTTTTTTCTTCTTTAATAGTGTCCATAAAACTTCCACCCACTGTGACAAGCACGCTTAATGATTTTATCTCTTAAGATCAGATTTAAAAATTAATGATGGCTCAAGTCGTCGAATGTCACACCGAACCTATTTCTTTTTTTCTTTATTCAACATTTTAATCTTGCCATCTGACAGTTCCCCTTTTAAAGATAAAAAGCAATCGTGAGAATATTAATTATCCGAAAACTGAATTAAAGGAAAGCCAATTACTTTTTTACAGGACATTTAAAAAATTACTTTTTAACTTAATTCTTCCAAAGGTCAATTGTAATCCCTAAATTAAGAGAAAAAAAGAAAAAAGTAGCTTTTATAGAAAAAAACTGAGCTCTTAAGCCTAAATAATACAATACTTTGGAAAACGAAAATAAAACGCTGTATGATAAATTTTATAGAAGGTTGAAGAATTCCTTAAAATGAATAACCTGTTTTTAGGCAAGCAATTTTTTTTAGGCATTTCTCACCAATAACTTCAGAAAATCATTTGACTAAATACATATGTTATGAAGCAAATTGTATTTTTAAAGCTTCATAAAATACTTTAAACTATGATTTGGTTTTCGGTTTTCAGATATTTAATAAACATGTTAGTAACCGCGAAAAATGATTCTAACGAATAGATTGTTATTTTTTTAATATTTCACAGAGAATTAAATGAAAAATAATTACAAGTATTTATTATAATTAACTCACAAAACACAGTTTATATAAAAAGCGGACTGTACACGAATTTCACACACAAATATTTATTTTAAACATAGCACTGAGCTTAGCGAACTCTCTGGTCGCCATTACTCCACACACACACACATCTTTTTCTGTTCGGCGGGGGAATGCTAACAGCCACACCACACTTACGTTGCGGCGTACATGAATTTAGCCCGCACGAGTTGAGTCCTTAACATACCACCGGCCTTGGAAGAATCCACAGAGATCTTCCAATTTACATTTTTTTTCAATACACATTATTAATCCAATTATACATGTTAATCACAGGGCAACTGATTCAAATTATATGACATTAAATATACAATAATACACAATATTACACCTCTTGGGGTAAGAAAGCAATTTTTGTAATTGGCCGTTTGAAAGTTCCTGACTGAGTTTTAACATTAACTAAACGGACTCTCTGATCCTTACCAAGGAAAACATCAGTAATTTTACCCATTCTCCATGTGCAAAATGGTAGATGGTCTTCTTTTCCGTTTTTTCTTTTTACAATTTGCTATGGACCTACGAATATAACTATAAATTCTAATTAACTTATCATAATTATTACTCAAAATTAACAATTCATCAAAAAACAAAGAAATTTCAGAACTTAAAATTATACACTTAGAGTCATTAGAATTTAGATTTTCTGCTACTTCAGCAGTTTGGTCGGGCTTTAGTTCTTTATTAAACAGCTCCATGTCTATGGGCTTAAGTTCACGGTCAGCATTAGGAATACATTCAGTTGTCTCCGGCCATTCGAGGATAAATGGTGGCCCATGCCACCACAAGGAATGTTCTTGTAACACAGCTGGTGAACACTCGCGAGATATTATATCTGCAGGATTTTCAGCAGATGAAACATGTTTCCGTTGAGACGCCTCTGAAAGTTCATTATCTGTTAATTTCCTCATTGGAGCAGAAGTTACAATATGATCACCAGAACAGTGACCACGTAAATTTCCATTATAATCACACCTACTGCTTCCATCTAGTGGGAAATCTTGTGAGCACCAGGCACATTCTGGATCAGCAGTAATACAATCACCACAAGTTTCTTTAGAAACACATGGAATACCAGTTAAATTTCCAGGAGATTTAGCTCTCTGAGCGTGAACAATTAGTTGGTCATCAACATACAGTTTGTATTTGAAAGCAAACTGACGGTCGCTGTCATCTCGGAAAAAACACAATTTTTCTTCATCTTTGATTTCAACTCTGTCAACGCCAGTTGTACTAAATGTACAAGCTGTACAATTCTTTGGAGGAACATCATTGTCATCAGGAAATATCTGACATCCAACACAATCTCTAACGTCATCACACCTCAGAGTGCAAGTTGGGCAACTTTCACAATCCCAATGCCCACTGCACATTTTTTCAGTACCAGGTTGAATACAATTTTGAACGGAAGTACTACAATTGTAGTCATTTTCTTTCCAACCCTCTAGACATTTGCATTTTCCACAGTTGCAGATTCCATATTCTAGACCACTATAAATCCTTCCCTCAAATCTATCACATGAACAGTTATCACATTCACAAAACAGACCATGCATCTTCTCTTCGGGATATTGACGCTTTAAGCACTCACAGTCACTGCATCTGCAAACAGCTCTTCCAGAGCATGGCTTTTTGTAATTTCCAAAATAGCATCCTAAGTCATCGGGAGCTTGATCCCTAGATTTTGTATCACATTCACATTCTCTGCCATCTTTATCATCTTTCACTCTTTTATTACTTGATTCCTTATTTAAATTGTACTTTTCTATCACTAATCCGCAATGAACGAAAGCCTGAGAACATGGACTAGAAATGCTTTCACTTATCAAGTAGCCAAAATCAGAATTTTGGAGAGTTAAGATTGTATTTGAAATATGCAATCTTCCCTGTCTCAATAATTCCAAACACACTTCTGATCCGAGAAGCACATGAATGCGACTTCGTTTATAAAATTCAGGATCAGCAAGATTTATCATTTCTGGTATTGGTATATTTGAAAGATCAATGTACTAATTTAGAATTAGATTCGTTACTTGCGACACAATAAAAAATTCCAACTCTCTATAGTAGTTCTGGGACTCATTAAATAAAATAGCAGTAGTGCGATACGCTACATTCATTGAATTTCCAGTAATACCTGCCACAGATAAATTTATTTTCTCCTTCTTTAAACCTAATTTGTCAGCTAACACATTGGATATTAAACTTATTTCGCTACCGCAGTCGAGTAATGCCCGCGAAGTTGCAAACACATTACTGACTGGATTGCTAATGCTGACTAAAGCAGTAGTGAGCATTGTTATAAAGACTCATGGAGTATATCCATTAATATTCAGGTCTTTATAACTGTCTCTCATAACTGCCATACATTGGCAGAAAAGAAAAATGATTTATTGCCAAAAAAGGCGATGCACGCCAAATCTGGTGTATTGAGCCTGTATTGCGCAGGCGCGAAGTAGAGCTTGGCGCAGGTCAGGCTAGCTTCGAAAAGGTAGCGGGAGACAGCCCTTGGACGTGTAGGAGGTTGGTGACCTTTGGGAACGTGTGTTGAGGATCGAGAGTGGGGGTGCGTGGCATGGCCTAGTATAAGTATTTACTTTTTTTATTATGTTTAGTTAAAATAAACTTCTTATTTGCTCCTTAAACCCCTTGTCTGTAATTTAATTTACTGTAGTAGATATTGATTCCTAGGTATGAATAATTTGAGTATTGTAATATGCTTAGCACGTGGGTCAGGCTATATGTAGGGTTTAGTATTTTTCTTGCTAAGCTAAGTGCTGTTAACCTAAAGTAAATATTCTACTTAATCTATGTTACCTGAGACAACCTATCTGGGTTATCCTTCATGTCGCTTAGTTACTTGAAGTTAATTCTGTAACTTAATTTAATACACAACGCATTTCATGTTTCACCTTTTTGACTGGCTTAACTATTCGCTAATTTGCTACCACTTGTTCCGATACGGCTTCCCATTTTGGAGTCGTAATTCTCGGCTTCACAACATTTGGTACCGGTTGACCAGTCCTTAAAATTAATTGTAATATTTAAGGGTATTTGTCTCATTTAACGGTAACATTTTTTAATTCCTTAACCTATGTGAGTATTGAAAAAATGCATCTGCTTAGTATTCCCCCTGATTATGTCGTTCTCTTTATTAATAAGTAATATATATGTATCTTAATAATGCTAAAATTTCATTCAGTTTGCTTTTTCTGTACCACATGATGCATTTTTTTATAATAGAGCATGAACGAAGCTATGTGTTTGTTATGTGCAATTATTTAATTATACAGTGATTTTATGAATATCTGAGTATTTAACATTGAATATTATTTAAGATTGGAATTTGTGTTATATTGATTGATTTTTTATGTGTAAAGGATATATTTTATTGCTTTTTGAATTACAATTATTGATTTAAACTTCATTATTGATATAAATTCATTTAATATAAAGTGCTAATTTTGTGTCATTCATGCAACCTATCATATCTATGAGTTCATATAATATTTCTGACTGATAGTTGACATTTATGCTGAAATTTTTTAATGCTAATTAAGCTATGGTGAACTCAAGCATAATATTTGAAAAGTGTATTATTGAATAGTATCCTATTTTTGTGTATACATAACTTTTAATATACCTCTTTTCTTAATTATATCCATAATTCATAAGTCGTTACATTTTGTCATTTGCTGGTTCACGTTATCTCCAATGGAATTCTTATCTTGCATGTTATGGTTCACTGCATTCAGCAAATTTTTTGTTTACACGTTGAATGTGTAAAACTCAAGTTATGTTATCTTTTGTGTAAACTCTGAGAAAATTTTAGTCCAGTTCTTTTACTTTTTGCTTTCTTGGATATGGCTAACGAGGTAGACAATAGATTCAATGTAACCATTCAACCTTTTGAAGGTGATGGAGAATTATTGTCATTTTTCTCTAAGCAAGTCAGGGACTTAGCGAGAGTAAATAATTGGACAGGTGCTGAAACATCTATATTTATCAGGTCGAAATTGGTAGGGCCTGCTCTAAAATATGTCATAAGTACTTCTGAGTTGTTGGACACAGAAGATCATGAATTTTTGTTGCAAGGGTTGAAATCCTTCTTTGATCCTAATCATTCTGTAAACACTGCCTTATTGCACCCTCAGAACACCATAACTCTTTTACCTGCTGAATCTATTAGAAATCTGGCACACAGAATTTCAGTTCAGGTTTCAAAATTACATCCCTCTGTTAAGAATCCTGATGCCCTTAATGAGATAAAATTTGTCGAGTTGATTAAGGCTGTCCCTCAGAGTATTAAGGTGCAACTATTAAGTGAAAACATAAAATGTTTCCAGGCTGCAGTTGATAGAGCTGATACTTTGCAGCAATTAGAATCTTACAGCACTTCAGCCCAGTCTGTGGGTAGTACTTTGCAGTTGCAAGAGCTGCTCTCTGAAATTCAGGTTATCAAAGAACAGCTCAATTCACTGAATATGACTAAGAACCAAGTGAATGCTATTCAATCATCCTCGACTTTGTCATGTGACACTGAATGCAATGAATGTATGCAAACACCTTGTTCTGCAAATGAGTCCAGACAGAAAGTTTCAAAGACTGTCTGTCAATATTGCTATAAGTCAGGTCACACTTTTGCAAAATGCTATAAGTTTCAAAAAGATTTTCGTAGGGAGCAATCATCTTCTGGTCCAAATAATAGAAGCAGGCAGTTAAATAACTCTACTAGGCAGAACTCACACACTGTGAGGAACTCGAATCTAAATCCTGATGCCTCTTCCTTTGTTTATGATTCTTCTAACCCTGCAGTGAGACAAGCTAATGCTGATATACCTTCGTCCCTCCAACTTTGTTCATCAGCCAATGTTAATAGTCCTAATTATGACCTTTATATTCCTAATTATGTCAATCATAGTGATTTGGTACAACAGTGCTCAAATTTTTCTGTAAATAGTAGAGGTATTGATAATCTTAATGTGCAGTGTAATAATGTTCAAAGTTTTTCTTCTGTTGGTTGTCAAACTTCTGCTGCTATCAAAATTATGAACTCCACTGCTACTCAGTGTGAGATCCCTATTAATGATAATGCATTACATACTAATAGCAAAATTGTCATCGAAAGGATATGTAGTGCTCAAACTTCTGCTAAATTACCTATGGTTAATATAAAATTTCCTCAAACAACTATTATTGGATTAATTGACACAGGTTCTTCTATCTCTTTACTCGACCAGTCATTTTTCCACATGAACAAACAATCTCTTAATTATAAAAACATTTCTAGACAGGTGTCTATATCAACCATCAACTCTTCTGTCAATTTCTCTTCATGTATCAATTTATCTTTCAAACTTGAGAAGAAATTCTTCAAACATCCATTTTTTGTTACAAATTTGAATGATAAGTCTTTTTCTGCCATAATTGGTTATGATTTTCTTACTAAATTTCATGTGGATATATCAAATTCGCAAGCTTCCATCACATTTGATGATATGGTCATTCCTTTTATTGATTCTGAAAATCAAGGTGTACATTCTCATGTTATTGTAAATGCTCAGAATGCTACTCTTGTGTCTAAAACTATAATCAAACCAAATTCTTCTTCTTTTGTTAAAATCAGTGCTCCAATAATTAATTCAAATTCTGATTTATTCTTTGAACCTGTTGTTAAAAATCCAAATCTGTTAGTTCATCCATCCATTATTGCAAATAATATATCTGTTGATGAGCAACCAGATTCTATAAGTGATAATAGTTCAACTGCTGCTACTCAACAATCCTCTAAAGTGATTAAGTCATTTATTTTAATTGAAAATTTGTCCAATAAGCCAGTTCATGTAAACAAAAATGCTGTGTTGGGTCATGTGTCTTCTTTAGATGAGCAGTTGTCTGTTTCCCATGCTCGAACTACCTCAGTCAATGAATCTGTAAATCTTATTACTGCATCTCCTGAAATATTAAATTTAAGAAAGTCAGAATTTAATCTTAATGACTTTAAGCTTTCCCATTTGAATCCTGGAGAAATTTCTCAAATGTCACAACTGTTGAGTAATTATGCCACAGCTTTTTCTTCGTCGTCTAAGTCTTTAGGACACACTGATCGTGTGATTCCAAATTTGAATTTTGATCATGACTTCCCTCTTAAGACTCTTCCATTTCCCATTCCCCAGTCTTTGCAAGCTGAGACTAAAAAGCAAATTGATGAACTTGTGGAGGCAGGTATCATTGAGAGGACAATCTCTGATTGGGCTTGCCCAATATTGCTTGTTAAAAAGAAGCAATTAAACTCTTCTGCTCCACAAAAGTTCAGACTTGCTTTGGATCTACGTCTCATTAATCAAATAATTAAGAATTCATCTTATCCTTTACCTAAGATTAATGACATAATCTCTAATATAGCTCAATATCGCTACTTCACCACCTTGGACTTAAAAAGTGCTTACCATCAAATTGACTTACCTGAAAAATTTCAAGACCGCCTGAGTTTCACTTCCATGTGGGGTCAGTTTAAATATAAACGTTTAGTTTTTGGACTGCGTAGTGCAGCATCCTTTTTCCAAGCTCTAGTCGATACTCTCATTGAGGAAACCAATGAGTTGGGTATCTTTGCTTATCAAGATGACATTGTCATCTGTGCGAATTCCTTTCAAGAGTCTTGTCAGAAGTTAAAAGCTCTTCTTTCTGTTTTTACTAAAAATAATATTACTGCTTATCCTCCAAAGTGCTCATTCCATCAAACTGAGGTAGACTACCTAGGTTTTAAAGTGTCGCAGAACACTATAAGTCCAATTTCTTCTAACATCATAAAGGTGACTTCATTTCCAACTCCAAAAACTAAAAAACAGTTGAAACGTTTCCTAGGTGTTTGTAATTATTATAGACACTTAATTCCACGCTTTTCCAATTTAGTTGCTCCTCTGGTTTCAATCACTTCTATGTCTGTACCTTTTAATTGGACTGATGAAGCTTCTAATGCATTCCAGGCACTACAAAAGATTTTCTTTTCTTCGCCTTTTATCAGACAACCTAATTTTGATAACACTTTTTATGTTAATACTGATGCTTCCAAAGAAGCAATTTCTGCAGTGCTATTACAAGACTTTGATGGTCAGCTATTGCCTGTCTCTTACTTTAGTAAATCATTAAATAAAGCTGAGAGGAATTATCCTGCTCTCAAATTAGAACTCATGGCTATAGCAAAAGGTGTGCAATCCTTCAAACAGTACTTGTATAATAGAGAATTTTTTGTTTTATCAGATAGTAAACCTCTTATGCACTATAAGAAAACAACTTCTCCTGCATCCATCACCACAAGATGGTTAATGTCCCTATCTGAATATTCTTTTAAATTTATTCATGTCAGTGGAACTTCTAATGTGTTACCAGATTATTTTTCTCGTACACCTAATGTTATAACCCAAGACCTTAATACCAATGCTAATTTAGTTAATTCAAATCAAATTTTACCTGTAGTTACTTTGGATTCTGAGGAACCTGCTCAGTATGATAAAGTACTTGATAATAATAGTAATGTGTTATATGGTAATAGTGATTCTATAGAGGTAGATAATTCACCTCATAAGGTATCTCATGTAAATGCTATAAATAATGTCAATAGCAATAACACTTGTACTGCTACTCATGTTGTAAAGCCTAGTTCTTGCTCTAACTCATATTTTTCTGTACCTGATAATACCCATGCTAAGGGAATTAATTGTACTTCTGCTCTGACCCACAATAGTAATGTTCATATTAAACCTAATTTGCCTCCCTTTGCTGCCTCCTCCCACTCCTCCACCACTCCTCAGGATGTAAACACACACAGTTCAATCTCTAAGTGTGAAGCTGCAAAGCAGCTACAAAAGATATTCACCATCATAACGTCAGAAGTTGCTGACCCAGAGAATGAAATCTCTTCTGCAACAATCCTGAAGGAACTGCTCAGGGATGAGGATTTGTCCCAGCTTTTCAACAAAGTAATCAACAGGGCGAAGGATGTGCCCAAGAACTTTTTTGTTCACCCAGAGTCAAACCTATTGTTTTACGCAGGAAAGACGGGATTGTCGAGAGAAGAGTACATTGTGTTACCGTCAGCTCTCAGGCCAAAGGCACTTCGCTTGGCCCATTTGTCCCACTTTGGGTTGAAGAAGACGTACGAGGCCCTCGCCAAAAGGTATTGGTGGCGAGGGGCATACATGGATTGTGCAAATTATGTTGCCTCATGTAAAGAATGCATTCTTCACAAAAAAAGAAGAGTGGCGGTTGCTCCAGTCCAGTCTGCACCACTTCCTACTGCACCAGGCCAACTTGTATCACTTGATCTTGTTGGTCCCTTCCGCAATGGTCACTCGGTCCTCACCATAATTGACCACTTCAGTCGCTTTTTGGTCCTAGAGGACATGCCGTCAACCACAGCTGACAGAGTATCCAAGGCTATATTTAGGTACATTGCCATGTTTGGCAGACCAAGCCATATTCTTACTGATCTTGGCCCACAATTTACCTCTGTGGTATTCAAAAGGCTATTGGATATGGCTGGAATCAGATTGGCACACTCTTCACCTGGCCATCCTGAGGCAAATGGAGTATCTGAAAGAATTAATGCCTCTATCAAGTCTTCGATCTCAACTTTGCAAGCCCAAGGTGTACCATTTGACACAGCCATCCTAATACATGCCTCACTATACAACTCTACCATCCACTCTACCACAGGTCACTCCCCTGCAGTCGTCCATTTTGGAAGAGCTTTAGCCCTCTTAACTGATTCGGAGAGATTCTTCGATGACTTTCCTCATCTTGACAAAGGGTCCCTCATTGATAATATTGTGGCACAAACTAAAGCCATTTGGTCACTGTGCTTCAGCAATACATCCCTAAGTCAAGCAAACTCTCACAGGAAGCTCAATAGAGCAAGAAGAGACACAAGGCTAAAGGAGGGTGACATTGTGTATGTAAAATATAAAACTCACTTCAACCAATTTCTCAAGGGACCATTTGCCATTGAGAAATTCCGCTCAAATGTGACTGTGGTCATTCGACCACTGGAAGATAGAATATCACAGGCTTCGCTCATCCATGTGAACAGGCTGATAAAGGCCCCAGCTCGTAAAGGGCATTTATTAGAGAAGCAGACGAATCCATCTCCCACTACTAATGATTCTGTGTGCCCTAGTTCTCTTCATCCAGTTGCCCAGATGCCTGTTCCAGTGTCCAATCCTTCAGATCCTGTGCTGGACTCCAGTCTTTCAAGGGTTCCAGAGGATGACCATTCCATAGATGCCACTGAGGGGTACTTTCTTGATGGAGAACTGTTTCCTCCTGCTCCAGATGATGAGTTCCAGGTCCCAGAAGCAAGTGTAGCAGACGAGCAGTTGTCATTCCACCAGCCATCAATGCTTCTTGAAACTCCTCAGCTCCAGATAGAATCGACTGAAATCCAGGATCCAGTTGGTCTCTCCCATGCCAGTCCTCCACCGCCAGAAACAACAGACCCCAAGATGCCAGAAATTCCTACTGCAGTGAAGAAGCCCTGCCCCTACAACCTCAGGCCGAGAAGATGAGGTTCTGGTAAAGATGTTTGCGCGCACGTCTTCTCCAGTTGATGGACAACCCAGCGATTGGCACGTCCAACTCTTCTTCTGCCTGTCTTCCTGTATGGACTAGGACTCTTGCTGCATATGGTATACCTCTGTATCTTTTTAAAGTTTTTAATATCTGTGAAGTTACTCCATTCATAATATATCTGTTAATTATGCACAACCTTGTTCTTTAACCTCTATAAGCTGATAATAGTATGCACTCTTAATTCTAAAGTCTGTTGTTATTGAGTATACCAATAGTAAAGTAAAATGCTAATTTAACCACTTTGTTGATACAAAATATAATAATATGCAATTAAAATCATTTGGTTCTCCCATATACCATTGTAAATAGCTTAGCAATAGTTAATATTAAGTTTTGTTTCACACTTTGCCTGAATTGCAGGAAACATCATCTGATATCATCTATCAGTCTTTCTTTTTTTATTTGTGAGTTTCCTTGAATATGTTTTTTTGCACCTTATGTGCAACCTATGATATTTTAATCATCCAAAAGATTCTCGATTTTGTTATTTGAGAAATGAAGCCAAGTTTATTGCACAAGGCAATTTTTTTCCATTTCTCAGAAATAAGTCCTCACATTTTTGTAAATATATGTATTGTATTAACTTATTCTTTTGTGTATTTTTTATGGGTGACCAGCTTTCCAGAAAAGTATTGAACCCTGTTATGTACTGTATACAGGTTTGAAGGTTCTCGACCTCAACATGGTCACTATCTCCTGCAGTTGTACTTCACCTGCTGCATATAGGTGAAGTCTTTATAAGTTTAATATTGAATATAACTCACCTGTTAGCTTTGTGAAGTGGGTAATGCAGTAACTGTTTCTTGTATATAATCATGTATTTTTGTGTTATATTGTATATTTGTTTGTGAATAATGTTATTATAGTGTCCTACAATTTATGATTCTAGAGTATATACTCACCATAATGTATATCCCAACACAAATTTTGCACTTGTTTTTTTAAGTTTTTATGCACATTTGTTTTTACTGTTTGTAATATGCATGGTACAGTGTGATACACTGTGTTACAAGTTATTTTCTTCATCCAAGGTGTCTTGAAACTTTTCTCATAGTAATGACACTCTTGTGTATGACACCATGCTCTCTGTCACAGTGTTGACTGTTATTAGTGCTTCCACTTTGTCTATCCATGACACGTTGTCTATCTAGGACACATAATTTTTGCAATTGACATTCATTGCTTTTCAATGTAACTTTAATTTTTTCTAAGTGAATTTTTACAGGGTTGTTTTTTGTGTTTTTTTTGTTTTTTCAATGGCTGGCCAGCCGACGTGAAGTGTTTAATGTTCTTTTATATAATGTACATACCCTGTGTAATGTTATGGTCATATAATCAAAAGTAGGAGCAAAATTTTTTCCTCATTTAGGATCTCCAATGTATACTATTGTAAACTAGACTCAATATGAGCAGTAATGATATTTTTCCCTCATCTAGGGTCTTCAATGTAATACATTGTAATGCACTGGTGTGATCAAATTTTTCCAAAGGATCTTCAATGTAACTCTTTGTAAGCCTGCCAACTCCCACTCCTAGCACTTTGAACTCAACTCTCTTTGGGAAATTTTCCCTCATGTGTTTTTTTTCTTCACTTGGTGAAGGGGGAGAGTGTTATAAAGACTCATGGAGTATATCCATTAATATTCAGGTCTTTATAACTGTCTCTCATAACTGCCATACATTGGCAGAAAAGAAAAATGATTTATTGCCAAAAAAGGCGATGCACGCCAAATCTGGTGTATTGAGCCTGTATTGCGCAGGCGCGAAGTAGAGCTTGGCGCAGGTCAGGCTAGCTTCGAAAAGGTAGCGGGAGACAGCCCTTGGACGTGTAGGAGGTTGGTGACCTTTGGGAACGTGTGTTGAGGATCGAGAGTGGGGGTGCGTGGCATGGCCTAGTATAAGTATTTACTTTTTTTATTATGTTTAGTTAAAATAAACTTCTTATTTGCTCCTTAAACCCCTTGTCTGTAATTTAATTTACTGTAGTAGATATTGATTCCTAGGTATGAATAATTTGAGTATTGTAATATGCTTAGCACGTGGGTCAGGCTATATGTAGGGTTTAGTATTTTTCTTGCTAAGCTAAGTGCTGTTAACCTAAAGTAAATATTCTACTTAATCTATGTTACCTGAGACAACCTATCTGGGTTATCCTTCATGTCGCTTAGTTACTTGAAGTTAATTCTGTAACTTAATTTAATACACAACGCATTTCATGTTTCACCTTTTTGACTGGCTTAACTATTCGCTAATTTGCTACCACTTGTTCCGATACGGCTTCCCATTTTGGAGTCGTAATTCTCGGCTTCACAACAAGCATTACTCTTTTTTCTTTCGTTTTTGTTATCGCGGTGAATGAATTTTGCACAGGCTGAAACTCTGTCACCCCATGACTCCGCTCCACATCCGAATTTAGCCGGGTCAGTTCAGAATCTTTCTCGAGAGAATAGCCCGACAAATAATTATGCTCCTTTGAGCCACCACAAACTGGGTTATCGATAACCCCAGTTTGTGGTTATCTGGTTCGAATGACTTAGCCTCCGCGTTCAACATTTGCGTTTGGTTCGAAGAGAGGGATAAATCATTGTCCACCTGCGGTTGGTTTGAAGGGGGAAGAAACGCTTCCTCCCTCGGAATGTTCAGTAGGGAATTGTGCTTCATGTTACATTCTAAGCAAGTATATTTTGAAGTGCAATTTCTTACTGTGCTACCATTTGTCGACAAGCAATTAAAACATAACTTGTGTTTCTTCACGAACTCGATTCTGTCGTGAACACTCATTTTCAGAAAATCGACACATTTATACAAGTTATGAAAGGTGTCTGAATTGCAACAAATACACTTAAAACTGGAATTTTTCACATAAGAAACTAATGTTGTTACTCTTTGATTTTGTGGATACTTCTTTGGATACACAACACTATTAGATGTATTTGAAGACTGTAGGATACGAGCATAGTCCTTTAAGAATGAAATAAGCTCGGACAATGTTGGTAGTTCATCCTTTTTACAATTTCTTTCCCACCAAAGCCTTGTAGTCGAATCTAATTTTTGTATCAAAATGTACGCTAACACAGTTTCGGAGAATCCTTCAATCTTTTGCTCTAAGATTTCTAATGAACGGATGCATTCAGTTGTAGTATCTACTAATTTAAGTATGGAATATGAATTATCATTCGATAGCTGAGGGATCGTCATAAATCTTTTTAAATGAGCAAATACTTGATCCTTTTTATTGGAATATCTTTCTTCCAAAAGATCCCACGCAATTTTATAATTTGCATCACTTATTGAAATAGACTCAACGATTTTAGCTGCGTCACCATGCAAGGATAATTTTAGATAGGAAAGTTTCTGTGAACCAGATAAGCTCCAATTGTTATGAATACTTGCGCAAAACAAATCTCTAAAACTGAACCAGTCTTGTATATTACCATTAAATGATGGTAAATTTAATTTCGGTAATCTCACATTTTCCAGATTGCTAACTTCCGACAAATTTGAAGTAGATTTATTTACAGCTAATAAACTTAATTGATTCTTAACCTATATCCACAAATTATCAATAGTGTCATTAACTGACTGTTGTCCTTCGATGTATTTTTCTAGTTCCTTTTTGTCACAATTTTCAAAAATTTTATCAAAAAGCTCTGAACTTTCAATTTCAAATTTATTACACTTTTTTTCAAATAAATCAAGTTGCACTTTGGCATGCACACTTTTTTCCACATCACTAATGGTTTTTGCAATGTTCGCTTTCAAAACTCTTTTTTTGGTCAATAACACTTCCATTTTTAAATTGTATAAAATATCCCTCACCTCTATTACTTTGAGGTACGCAGCAGTAAATCACACTGTAGACACACACAAAAATGATGTAGCTTACGGAGTTCCACAGTACTTTCTAAACACTTTAATCCTACTTCCGTTTCACGAAATACAACGGTTTTTAGAACACTCACTAAATACAATAGTTTTTATAATCCATAGATCGGTGACACGCTCGGGGTCGAAAGGACCATATTTATTATAATTAACTCACAAAAACAGTTTATATAAAAAGCGGACTGTGCACGAATTTCACACACAAATATTTATTTTAAACATAGCACTGAGCTTAGTGAACTCTCTGGCCGCCATTACTCCACACACACACACACATCTTTTTCAGTTCGGCGGGGGAATGCTAACAGCCACACCACACTTACGTTGCGGCGTACATGAATTTAGCCCGCACGAGTTGGGGCCTTAACAACAAGATTAAAAGAACTTTTTATATACCATGTTTTTAAATTTTCTGTTGAATCATATAAACTTGACAATTCTATGTATTAATAAATACTTTTTTAAAATTTTTTTGATGAATTATCCCATCAACTTGAAAGAAAATGAAGTTAATTGGAAGTTAACTTGCGTTTAACTTTTCGTTCCCCTCCCGGCCGATAGATGGATGCACCAGTCTACAAAACAAAATTTACTGAAAATAACTGAAAATTAATTAAATTCTGCTTATAGTTGGCTAAAAGTATTAAAAAATGCATTGTCATCGTATACTGAGCTATTCTAAAAGTTTCAAATGTGTATCTAGTCGGGAAGTTAGTTAAAAATCGATTGCAAGATTTGTACTTGACAAACACACAAATAAGAAAACAAGTTAATAAAAACATGGTATAAAACAAATTATTTGAATTTCACATTAGCTATGTATAGAATATTATAGATATGCATATGGCGAGATATGTAAACCGAATTTCAGACAAGCAGATAGCTGAAAACATATACTTCAATATTAAATCTGCTTTTAAATAGCTATAAAGTAATACTAATAATATGTTATTATTTTTTTAAATTAATACGCAAAATATCAATAACCTACCAAAATAAATCTCATTAATAAATACCTTATTATATTAGGTGGCATAAAACAACCCGTTTGATACCTCGGCCCCCTCCACTTTCGTGTATCGGCCATTGATTCATCGAAGACTGGCGCTGCGTAGCAATTAATGTATACACAGCCGAAGGTTAATTTCCCATGTTCGGTGATGTTTCATATAGGTCTGGGCGCCGGCCAGACAGTACAGATCTGCCGACAATTGGGCAACCCTGGACCCCGCATAAAACATAAAATTTTCATATATCTTACAAAAACTATTGATTCTATAAAGAGTTATTTAAGGAGAAATATCCCACCCCATAAAAATATATTTCGGCAGCTTCATATTTTAAAAGCAAACACCTTTGTACGGATTCTCACTGTTCCCTTTATATAAATACTTTCAACCTGGTTTTTCTATATCTTGAATAGTTTAAATTCCTTTTATATGTTCTTTCCTGGAATGAATAAATTACTGCCACAGAAACTTGTAATTACGTTTTATAGTAAGAATATTTTAATCATTGAACTTATGTTAGGCATAACGCTATTGCATTCAGTGAGGAATTTACTTTAATAGGCGGCAACACTCGTCCACTTTAATTTCGATTAGGGGGGAACGGAGGTGCTATTACACAGTTCATGGCCAGCGCTAAGCTGTATTAATCCTTTTAGATGTGTTTCAGATATTCTCTGGAGAGCTCTTACCCCCTTAGCTGCAATCAGCTCTGATTCTAGAATGGCAATTACTACGGTTCTCTTACTACGGTTTAATTGATCTACTGAATGACTTGTCCATATCAACGCTGCCAGTATTGTGTTAGAAAGACCCAGAATAGATCCTGAAAGAAATGCATATGTAATAGTATATTCGTAAGTATTAATAATTATATTTCTCTTCATATATGTACCGTTCACAAGCCAAATCGGCCACAATGTTCTCACACCATGTGTTATTTTTGACACTTTTATGGACACATTGTGATTACTAATTTGCTTATATTTCATTAATCATATTTAAATTACTCCTTAATAGATATTTCTGCTTTCAAACGGAAAAAATGTCCAAGATTACGAGCAGGTATGAATATAATTTATCTAATTCAGCCACTCACAAGAGAAGTCGGTGAAGTCCACATCTTAAAATTTTTGAAATTTTAGTGTCAAAGAACTTGAGGGACTCCTAACTTTTTACATTCAAGATAAATTTACCAAATAATAAGGATTAACACCAATCAATGACAACTTTTTTTTTGCCATAGAATGATAAGTCACTTTTTTCAGAATTTAATGTCCATACTTCAATGTAAATTGTTGAAATAATGCAACTCAAACGCAGAAGCATGTAGTACTTTCTGATAACGGTAAATCATTCAGTGTTTTTTCATCACACAAAAAGTAAAACAAATTAGAAAGTTACGTTATAACTGCTGCAGAAGTAAGTACTTGCAAATTATCAAACAATTATCTCATTTTTTTTTCTGTAGTAGAAAAATAAATTGAGCGTAGACTCGCAGCGCTCTCTGGACACGTTTGAGAGAAAAATCCTCAGGGCTATCTTTGGCCCAGTGCAGGAGGAGGGACGTTAGAGAACCAGATATAATTTTGAACTGTATAGGCTTTATGGGCAATCACATATAACACAAGTAATCCGTAGTAATTGATTGAGATGGCTTGCCTTGTTTGGAGAAGCTCGGAAGATAATCCCACTGAGATCTTGACATTTAAAAAACCCTAGGGATCCCGAGCTAGAGGATTACCACCGACTAGATGGTTAAATGATGTTTAAAAAGACTTATAACGTCATTAACCATCTCCATATGAAACAAACATTCTTAAATGTATATTTGAATTTATATTCTCAAAGGAATAAAAAAAACAGTGTATATTATTTGATCTCTTTTTGTTTTACAGATATAACCAATTTGGCAAGAGAACTGCTTACATATGCACGGGATAGAATTATCACATAAGGATTTTTGATTTTATGTAGTCCTGTATTTAACATTTTCTCTATCATTTACAATTGTAAATGATAGAGAAACGGTAATTTCTTGTGTCAAAGGAAAAAAAATACTTGTTCTTTGACAGAAAATTGTATGACAGCAGTTATAGCTCTGGCACAATAAAGAACGACAGTACCTTATTGTTTCAAAGGAAACACCGTGTTATGGTAAAATTTCCTTTATAACAATAATGCTTTGGTAATATAGTGTCCCATATACACTCATGGACAAAAAAATTAGCGCACCAAGAAGAAGTCGTCAAAATGAAACGAAATTTTACATACGTAATGACTACTTTGATATAAGTAAATGATAAGAAAATCAAAGAAAAAGGATAATTTATTTCAGAGAAAAAGGCAAAAGAACGGAGGAGTTAAAACTCCGTTGGACCCCCTCTAGCGCGAATGCACGATGCGATACGATCAGGCATTGAGTCATACAAGTTCTTTATGATGTCTTGAGACATTTCGTTCCATATTTGCTGTAACCTTGCCTCTAGTTCGTTCAAACTCGTGGGATGCCCAACTTGTCGTCCTAAATGATCCCAGATATGCTCGATTGGAGACAAATCTGGGGATCGGGCAGGCCAAGGAAGGGTAGTAACAGTACGAAGACAGTCTTGTGACACCCTTGCCGTATGAGGTCGAGCATTGTCTTGTTGAAAAATGGCTCCTGGGAGCCGTTGCATGAGTGGTAACACATGTGGTTGCAGGATTTCATGAACATACCGCTGGGCTGTCATGGTGCCACGGAACAATACTACGGGTGACCGTGTATTGTAGGCAATGGCACCCCATACCATCACACCAGCTGTGGAAGCGATGTGTCGCTGTACAGCAAAGGCAGGGTTGAAGCGTTCACCACGGGCTCTCCACAAACGAACACGATTGTCATCACTGCCGAGATTGAATCTGGATTCGTCGCTAAAGACGACCTGGTTCCATTCCGCTCGTCCGCTCGTCCGCTCAGTTTCCTCGTGCGCGGCAAAACTCCAAACGGAGGCGTCGATGGGTGGGCGTCAAGGGCAGCACACGTAATGGGCGCCGTGATACCAACTGTCCTTCAGCCAGGCGCCTTCGTATGGTTCAAGAAGACACAGAGGCCCCTAGTGAAGGTGCTACCTGTGCCTGGATGGCGGCCGATAAAGCAGCTGGCTGTACGCATGCATTTCTTACGATGAGGCGGTCTTCTCGACGACTGGTCTGTCGAGGGCGTCCTGAGCCTGGTCTTCGTGTACATGACATCTCTCGGGTCCACTGGTCCCAACACCTCCTCACAACACAATCAGAGCAGCCTAATTGACGAGCTACTCGCCTAGCTGACCACTCAGCTTCCATCATCCCGGTGATTCTTCCCCTCTCAAACTGCGACAACTGCTTATATTGTCTTCGAACACGGCGTAATGGCATATCTATCTCAGCTCTTCCTTTGTAAATGATTTAGCACACTCAAACAAGCTTTGGTTACCTGTTTTATACTCTACAGAGTACGATGTTCAACGCCCTCTACCGGCTATACGTAATGCGCAATCACGCTGCATTTCTAATCATTTGCATATCTCCCCGACATGTACCTTCATTGCAAGTTTCGTTACGATTCCGCAATTATTTCTTGGTGCGCTAATTTTTTTGTCCATGAGTGTATATCGGCGTTGAATAAAGTTATGAGAAAATATATGCGAAAGAATCTCTTTGACCTAATTTTATTCGAATAAAATACCGCTTTTAAAAAACTCATTCAGAGCTGGAATTTTTTAACAACAAATAGTATATAGGATATGATTCGTATAAATCTTTATAATTTCTTACAGAACTGAAATTTTGAAAAGCCAGTTTTTTATAATTCTTTTCTCCATCCTGTATAGAATGTATACGTAGAATATTTCTTGTCGATCCTTATGCATTTTTGATAAATGCATGCATAGCGTTTTACAAGATTAAATTTTGTGTGTGTGCGCAATACAAGTTGTTTTGTTAGTTTTGTCTCAATCGTTAAAAGCTCATATTCACCCGAGGGAAATAAATATACTAAAACCATCTGTTTTACTATATATAAAAGAGTATTTAAATTTGTTTTTTTCAGTCTTTTGTCATTTTATTTGATTACTGTTTTCATGATACTTCTTATGTTCTGTTTCATGAATTTTCTTTGCTGTTATGATCTTAGGTGTGGATATCAGACTACATAGAATATAATTTTAACTGATATAATTTTGGACGAGCCACGTTTCATTATATCTCTTGTACTTCGAGCCAACTCTATGATTTTCCATTTTGTTGGTTTGCTGTAGGTAGGGAATAATTCAGTAATGCATTTATGAGAAAGAACAAAATGTAAAAGAGGAGTGATTCGAAAATGTAGTTGTAAATGTGGAGTGATTCGGAAATCTACCGCTGCATTTAGTTCAAAGCCGTTTGGCTGAACGGTTGCTTTAGACCGCTATCATATTTTTTAAGTACGATAGGACCTAACACTTCAAGGCGAGAAGTTTTAAGGAGTCAAAGGACTCTTGAAGTGTCAGTAAATAAAAAAAATAACATAAACTTGAACATTTTATCTCTCAAGATGTCTTTCATCTAAATGTTTACTTTTTACTTCCCTTTTATAGCTCCGTTTTGTCTTTCAAGAAAGTATTTTTGAAGAAATTCTGCTAGGGTGACTGCCCACGTTCGGAGTCAACTTTTTTTAAAAATAATTTTTTTAAAGGATTCTTTGGTCTTTTATGGTAAAATAACACTTAAGAATTAAAAAAAAGGAACAAAAACTTACCTGTACATAGCAAACTTTTTTATAAATTGGTCAATTTGAAATAATTTTTAATGAAATTTAGCTAAAACGCCAATCACTCTGCATAAAATTCTAATGCTACAATTTTAATTTCCTTCTCATACGTGATACATATGACAGTTATTGTTACGACTCAAAACTCCGTCTGCAACTGTTTGTCCCTATAAACGGGGAAGTTTGGTTTTACTCTCCTACGGGAGGGAAGTACTATATGTGTATGTCACGTGTTAAAACGAAAGTAACTTGTTGTCGCGTTGAGATCCGATTTGCGCGGCGCTGAGAACCATGTGATGGCTCGACCAGTCGAGTGGAAATATCTGGGCGGCTTAAATGAAAGGCCGTAAATAATTGTAATAATACTGTAACTGTGTTGTGATTGTAAACTGTTAAATAAATGTAGTGTTTCGTAAAGGATATGGAGTCAGATATTAAATTTATGGAACAAATTTTGGTGACCACGGACGTGTTGTGATACGCAAACCGGACTGTCTATAACTGAACTAAGGAATACTAATTTTGGATTATATTTATGGATCTTGGAGAGACCTCTTGGAAGTGGAGGTAGG
Organism: Dolomedes plantarius; assembly: GCA_907164885.2. Lineage (NCBI taxonomy): Eukaryota > Metazoa > Arthropoda > Arachnida > Araneae > Dolomedidae > Dolomedes > Dolomedes plantarius. The sequence goes on from OU015490.1 coordinate 10,797,867, forward strand.
CCCTTTCTTATTTTTCCCTTCTAGTTAAGTATTTGGGAAGGGTTTGTTGTTAGTTGTTGTATAGGATAAAAATTGTTAAAACGGAAAAGTGCAGATCGGAAACGAAACAGTATTAGATAGCGAAACTTAAGGGTTAAATAGTAAATCCTTGTTATAACTAGTGAGACTGGTTGAATTAAATTATTTCAATTATGGATATTCAAAGGCTTAAGGAAAAACGGAAGGGTTTAAGGAAGTTATTTACTAAGCATTTGACAAAAATTAAAACTTCGATAGAAAAGGAAATAACGGCAGATTATACAAAACAGATGAAAATTGAGGAGCTATCAAGCTTAAGGGATCAGCTCATTGAAAAAATGAATGAGTTGAATAAAATTGAGGATGAGGTACAGTTAATAATTAAAGTCGAAGATATAGAGAATGACTTAACAGTGAGCGAAGAATATAAAGATAAGGGAACCGATTCTAAATCAAAATTAGAGATGTGTTTGGGATCTTTATATGGCAGACCGGGAAGTGTAGTGCAGGCAGACCAACCTGAGAATCAATCTGAGAGTAATGTGGAAAACAGTGAAGGTTTCAGAACCGAAACGAAAAATGTCGTTAAACTCCCTAAGCTAGATATAAATAATTTTTTTGGTGATTGCAACCTTTGGCTTGATTTCTGGAATTCGTATGAAGTAGCTATACACAATAATAGCACGCTAAGCAAAATCGAAAAGTTTACGTATTTGAAAACTTATTTAGGAGGTGTTGCTTTGAACGCCATTTCAGGATTTTCTCTTACAGAGCAAAATTATGACGCATCGGTTCAGTTGTTGACCCTGAGGTTTGGAAGGCCAGAGGTCATTATTTCGTCACACATCCATAAACTTCTATTAATTGAACCTGTAAAATCTTGTTCGAATGTAGCAGGGCTACGAAAAATGTACGACGCAATAGAAGTACAAATTCGTTCGCTGCAGTCTTTAAATGTAGCAACAGGTACTTACGGTAATTTACTGTGCCCGGTAATATTGCAGAATTTACCCGAGGAGTTGAATTTGAACTATAATAGGACCTGTAAATCAAACGAATTGTTTGATATTTCAAAATTAATAGAATACATACGGAAGGAATTGGAAATAAGAGAAACGTCTATAATATTGGCAAACCCAAACCCACACAATACAAATGTAAATGATCCTTATCGAAATAAGGTGAATCAAAATTATCAAAATAAACATCAGTTAACTGTTAAGAGAAATGAGTATTCTAAATCTAGATCAACAGCCGCAGTTTTAGCTACTAAGGTTGAAGAAAATTTACCATCGTTCAATAAATATTCTAGTAGTAATACAAGAACTTTTAACCAATACCGAAATAACTTCCCATTTAGACAGAATACGGGAAATCAATGTATATTTTGTTCTGCTAATTCGTACATGACGCATGATTGTTTATTGGATGTTAATAATAGGAGAAAAGCGTTAATGGCCAAGGGATTGTGCTTTATTTGTTTCCAGAACCACACAGAGAAAAAAAAGTCGTTCGGTGAACCCACTTCTCCGAGTTCAAATCCACTGCACAGGGGAACTCGCTTTTGGTGAGTCGTACAACCCATGTGGGAAAGTGGGTTCTAGAACCCAGATCGCAAGTGGGTTGATTTACTCGCCACCAACTCATTAAAATGGGTTATACGACTCACTTTAAAGTGTGTCGAAAAAACACACCAACATGAGCAGGGGAACCCGCATTTGGTGAGTCGTACAACCCATGTGGAAAAATGGGTTCTAGAACCCAGATCCTAAGCGTGTTGATTTACTCGCCACCAACACATTAAAATGGTTATACGACTCACTTTAAAGTGTGTCGAAAATCACACCAATATGAGCAGACAAACTCTTTTTTAGAGTTCAATATTTTACTTTATTTCGGGTTATAAAACCCATGTGTAAATGAGTTTACGCTAAAGTACTCGAAAGGTTGACTATTTTCTCCCGTAATTCATTATTCATTGTTATATGTATTTGTTATCTCAATTCGCTCATATTCTTTCTCGTGAAAAGAAAAAGAAACCCTGCGCTATACTCTCATATGTGGAATATAATTGACATTAAAATTTAAGGATATTTTTTCAAAATCTCATAAAAACAAAGTTAAATATCTGTTATAAAATCCTGCAAACTTATATCATAAGTGATGAAAGGATGTCTAAAACTTGTGAAGATATCAGAAATTTAAAATGTTAATCAAGCATCCATTATTTTTTTGAATCAGTTTCCCTCATAGGAGTAACAGAGAGGAACAACCCTCCAAATTAAAAAAACAACTTTTAACTGAATTTTATGCGTTGAGATTTAGTGGTGGGGCTTCTAGATACCAGTGAAATAAAATTTACAGGAAACTTATGAATATTATGTATAAAACCTTAAAATTTCGTAGGTCAAAAAGTTTTCCTTTACAACTTTTAGTTTGATTAAACTGCGATACAAATATTTGATCACGAAAGTTTCAGATCTTAGCTTTAACATAGGAGAGATATTAACAATTTTTTTTAATGAAATAAAAAATTAATTACATTGATTTCAGAAATAAATATTTCTAATTGGTAGAGATACCATATCCCAACACAACTAGTTCAGAAACAAGTACAATATTTCAAATTGCAACAACAAAGATTTAAGAAAATATAGATAATTATTTTCTAAGACACAATTTTTTCACGAGTATAAACTAGGTCTATTCGATAAATCACCCATTTATACTTACATGGTTTGTAAACTTCATAATGTGTTAATATACTTACCTAGTTGCTCTAAATAAAATAGCTTTGTGCACATAATCTGAAAATTTTATATTGTGCTAATATATATTTACTATATACTTTTCTACATAGAAATAAAATAACTCGTGTAAAATGCATTGACTCTTCTTGTTAAATCTTATGGTTTCAAATGCACAATTTAATGAGAATGAATATAAACTCACATTTCAAACAAAAAATAAATCCCATCAAACAAAATTACAAATACAGAGAAACTTTATTAACATGTAATATACATATCTTTGTTTTTAAACAACTAGGTACAATTTTATAAAAAAAAATTATTTTGAAATTAAAATCTTCAAAACCCTTCAGATAGTCAAGATTTCTTTCGAATGTGGAGGATTATTCCCCTGAAATATAAAATAAACTTCATAAATGTTATGCATTTCAGCATCAAAGTTGATTTTAATGTTCATGTAATTAAACTTTTAAAGTGCCCACTGACAGCTTCTACATCAATGGACATTGTTTTGCCCCATTTTTACTGCAATGTTTGAAAAATTATTTCATTAGGATTTTCAATTTTGAAATAAAAGCTAGCAAGAAATGACACACAGGAGCAAACATTTTTTCCATGCTAAGCTAAAAAGGTTCGTGAGAGTGAGTGGATATATCTGTCATTACCAGTCCATAACAAAATTTTAACTGCAGATGCAGCATAGAGAACTGATTATCCATGTTTCAAGAAAATAACTGCTACATTAATAGACTAGTCTCTCCAAAGTATAAATCTTAATGTGTGCATTATTATTATTATTATTATTTTGAGGATGAATCTCATACAAGCACTAATACATTAATTTAAAAATGTGCATAACAAAAACTTTATAATTCATGATGTTGAAGATAAATTTATTTTAATGCATGAATTAGAATTAGCAAATGATGCAAAATGCATATACTGAAACATATGTTTCAAATACAGCAAAAGACAATTTTGAAATAAAAGATCCTTATTGTTACCATTTTGAGTCCCTCTTGAGTCAATGCTTTTTGAATCTGGTGAAATGTGAAAAGCCATGTAGGTCTAATGGAGCTTCTAATATCTGAAAATGGAGAAAAAGACTTAAAAAAGTGCAGATGTCATGAAGAAATTGTTTCCCTACACTAACTGAATCTAGACTAAGTAGCTAAATCAACAGAAAAAAATATTAATTTATCCTAAAAACTAGTAACTATTTAGCAACATTTTAAACATGTTCACATCTATTCAGCACTTATGATAAAGCATTTTTTAAATTCTTTATAAAAGGATGTTAAAGTGCATAATACATTAAAGTATACAAACTTGCTTGGGAAAAGATAAAAGTAATTTTGCCTCAAGATTTTAACAAATCTTCAACTATGTCTGCAGTAAAAATGATATAGATATGTTATTCTTAACCTGTATTGATATTTGTTTTCAAAAAAGAAAAAAAAAGTACTTTGTCTTAACACATTATTTCCAATGGTCAAAAATCCTAATAAACTTATGGCAAGATTTATATATTTTTATTACTTTGAGAATGCAGATCCATATTTTCTCAGAACATTAATAAACTCAACTATATTTCTCCATACTATATTTAAAATAAAGCCAAACTTTAAAAAATACAAAAGGTATGTTATTTATTCCAAAATTAAAATTCATAAATTTTTTAACTTTTTTAACAGACATTTCTTTGAAAATCAGAATACATATTTCGCATAAAATTAAGAAGAAATACATATAAACTAAAATATTATTTTGCCTTTATATAATTTTAGTTATTTTGTTTTGTACTACAATAAACTTTTTTGAATGAAAGTTTAAAATTAAAACCTTAAGAATTCAGTCTAATAAATAAATCCTCAACAAGCTCATCAACCTAAATAGCAAACTTTTCAATAACAGGAGCAAAATCAATATATTTTATTTTTAGTAATAAAAAAATAACTTTTCAAATTTTATTAATTACAATAACTTTACCATCCATACAGACAAACCTAGATGGGTTTATTAGGGGTTAAACTACCCACAGAGTAGTGACTTTTGAACAGTTAAATTATGCATGAGTGGGAAACGAAATATGCTGTATATATAGTATTCAAATATGAAGGTAGAATACTAACTATCATTATACCAGTAAGATATGATATGCATAGTAGACACTAGGCAGTGTTTGTGCAAAGACAAAACTGAAGTATACTTTCAGTTTTTAACACAGAAAAAAATATAAAGAACTTAAAATTGTTAAAATACTACAGGAAATATGTGAACAACAAAAATTAACAAATGTAAACAAAACATGACGTTTTAACACATGAAATTCAGTTTTGTTTTTGATAAAAAGCTATGTGTGTAACCAATTACAGTACTTGAAATTTAAAAAAAGAATCAAACACACACACATATATGTATATGTGTGTGTGTGTACCTCCAGTTAATATTTCAGCTAAAACAAAAGGAACTGAAGAGACAGAACCTCTCATTTTGTATTTAAAAATTAATACTTTATGCATGCCTGAAACACAATATCCTGTATTGTTTTATTTTCAGCATTCTCATATGAATAATAAAATTACTGATAAATCCTTTTGAAATTGTTACTTCAGAAGAAAATGTTAACTATAATATTTACATAGGTATAAAATAAAATTTAGAGCAGAATATAAATGTTTCATCAGCTGAATACAAAAACAGCATATTAATTTATTATTATATATTGCTAAATTCCCCTTCCAATACATATATATATATATATATATATATGTGTGTGTGTGTGTGTGTAGATATGGATATAAATAGATATAGATGTACTATACACAGATGTAGATATAGATATAGATAATGATAAGTAGAAAGATAGAAATTGCTTAAAATTGCACTTTTAAACTTATTTGAATAAAAATATGTTCACATACAAAATTTATTACACTGTCCCTTTCTTTTATAGTTTAAGTTAAATAATAAAGTGCCGAAGCTCTTATTTCGTAGCATGCCTAGTAAATTTAATTAAGAGACAGAAAAATTATCTGAGTACTATATGCAAGATGAAAATGTTAAAACAAGATTATTATTTACATATTCTGTTATCTTGTTATATGGAAACAGAATATGTAAAATCAGACACCACAAATATATATCTGAGCCCAATAAAATAAAGCAAATCTATATCAGAGATAGCATCGACTTATTAAATTTATAGGTCTCAGGAGCATCGGTCTTTAATACTTATACCCTTATGATCATCTACAATAATTTTTTTTAAATAGACGAAAACACACAAATTTTATATATTTGCAAATATAGTATGTGTGAAAACCAATAGCTTTTCCATACAATTTCTACTATTACATATTGCTGATAAATTTTAAAAAGTAAAATAGATAAGGATTACGTTCATTGACATAGAAATAGTCTCAATAATAAAAGAATTAAATAACGAAATTGAACTCACCTTGACTAACTCAGGAAAGGGATGATTTTAAAGCCGCAATCTATACTGGCAGCGCAGCCATTGTAAACTTGCAACAGCGTGGTAATCAAGTCCGAGTCCGAGCTGGCAGTGCCCTGAACATTTATTCCTCTTTCCACGTGTAAACACACATATGTGTGTCAGACACATCTTAGCAATCATGCACCCATTTAGCACTTGTTAGGTGGCACACCTGTGTTTACGACATCTTAGTTCAGTTTAATTTAAGACTCATTTCCTTCAAATCATAAAGAGGTTCCCGCCATTACTGGTACGTAACACATGGCGGACACTAGAGACCCTAATTGGAAAAACTTTCGGCGGGAGAAAAAATACCTATTTCCTGTCCTCTGGCGAGCACATGTAAAGAGAGTTTCCACGGATAACTCGGACAATGGAATTCTAAAAAAGGAGATGACCTCTATTTGCTAATGACAATTCTTAATAGCTGTTAAACTAATCATTTTCAGCATTATAAATTTCATATTTAAAAAGTTATGAAACCGAGATATACATTTTAAACTATTATTAACGATAAACGTCAAGGTTCTGTGAATATAAGAGGCTAGTAGTGGCTAGATTTTGGCCGGAAAATTATAATAAAAAAGGGTGTGAAAAAAACATATTAGAGAAAAAGATAATATACAGTTAAAATCGTAAACATTTTAAAATAAGAAGCTTCAGTGTCGCAAAGTCTGTAAAATGAAAATAATTATAGTCTTTGTTTGGGTTTATATAAATATAAATATATATATATATATATATATATATATATATATAATGTATCCGATATATGTGTGTAAGGGTGGGTAAACATAACTTTTTGATAGCTGTGCGATGGAGGTATATTCTATAGCGATAAATTTTACGTGATTTTTAATAAGCGATGTTCCATAACAACGACTTCTTTTTTAAAATATTTTCACAAGTATTCCTTATGACGCGTGCGAATCGTAAGTAACCTATTAAGCTAACTTTAGGAGCAAATTATGAAAATGCAAACCTGCGAATCCCAGCCTTTTATTTTCGACCTCTAAGCGTCTGCCTTACAGATCAAGACGTAAAATATTAACAACCTACGCATAAGAACTTCAGCTTCTTTTCGTAAAAGAATGTTAATTTTGTTGCAAAATTTGTCTGAAACCGATAGTTGCTTTGTACATTTATTACGTCATAAAAAAAATCTGCAAAATTTTTCAATAACTTGGATTTAAAAGATACTCTTTTAAATTAAAACATTTCTACATAAAGGATATAATTTCTACGTTGAGAACAATAGTCATTAGGCAACAATTAAATATAAACACAAAATTGATTTAGAATATCAGAAAAGAATTTTTGTTAATCTTGTCTAAAAAAATAGACATCGTATTCCAAAAATTAAATTCCTTATAAAAAATAATAAATAAAAATTTAAGTACATTCAAAAATTTTGAACCCGAATACTTCATTTCAGCCTTTCAAGTTGCATGACATTTACGGTCTAATACTTAAAGTTGGTTTTTCAGCGCAGTAAACTCAGATAACATAAGTTATTTAACACACTTGTTTCGATAACACAGTTGCGATGACTCAGTAGTATTTGAACTCACTTACATCCGCGTTCAAAATCACGGATAGTGGTTTGTTTAACTCACCACCCACAATAACCCACGCGAAGTGGGTTGCAGAACCCACTTATTGTGGCGACTGACCGACTTTTTTTTCTCTGTGCACTTGAGGAAATTTTGTAAAAGGGATCAGAAATGCAGAAACTTCAATTCTTTAGACCATAACTCGCTGATTTGCAGTGTTGAGAGAAATGAATTTAAAGCAAATGCGAAAGAAATTCCATCACAGTTAGAAAGTTCACTCAGCTTAGTTTGTGATAAAAATCCATCGAAGCGGGCGGCACCGCATGAATCAGTCTTATTACAAACATTCACCGCCGCTGTCAAAACAAGTCCTTTAAATAAAACGCAGATGGTTCATTGCATGATAGACGGTGGAAGCACCAAAACATTCGTGATTAGGGATGTTTGTGAACTATTGGGGTTAAAGGCCATAAGTAAAGAAGCTCTGGTTATTTACACTTTTGGAGGTAGTCGAGCTGAGTAGAAAATTTATGATATCGTTGAACTGGAATTGTGTAATGTGAGTGATCCAAAGCGGAAAATCAAAATTAACGCAGTAGTTATTGATTCGATTACATTAGGACAAATTGAAATACCTTCTAAATGGATTCGGAATATGGCTTTGGAAAAGGGTATCGAGTTGGCAGATCAGGGTACATCCAGAAGTATACAAATTTTAATCGGGTCAGATTGTATTGGGGAAATTTTGGGTGAAACAAATATAAAAATTTCTAAAAGACTAGTGGCAACAGACACCATTTTTGGCTTCGTGATACAGGGAAGGGATGAAGGATATAATTGTCAGGAGGTGCTTGCTAACCATTTGACCGTTGCGAATGAAGAATTGGACTATGAAAGAGTTAAGCATTTTTGGGAACTGGAAACTATTGGGTTAAGTCCAGATAAGGAAATTTCTCGATCTGATAAGGAAATTTTAGATTCATTTGAGCAAAATACCACGTACAAAAACAAACGATATGAAACTCGGTTATTATGGAAAGAAAAGGATAAAAATTTAGAGAGTAACTATGAAAACGCGAGGCGTCGTTTGCACAGTTTGAGCAGAGTATTTGAAAGGAATCAAGAATTAGGTTTGAGATATAGTGAAATAATTAATGAACACTTAAAAGAAGGTATTGTGGAACCAGTAACGGTAGATTTAAGGAAAACCGTCAATACAGGATACTTCATGCCACATCACGCAGTAGTGCGCGAGCAAAAGGACACTACAAAAGTCAGGATAGTTTTCGATGCATCTTCTAAGGGTAAGGATAAATTATCCCTAAACGATTGTTTGGATAGCGGGCTCAATTTGAATCCCGACTTATTGAAAATCATTTTGAAGTTCAGATTAAATCCAATCGCTTTTTGCGCCGACATTCAGCGCGCGTTTCTTGAAGTAGGAATTGCCGAGGGGGATAGAGATTTTTTAAAGTTCCTGTGGATTAATGGGCAGGGGCCAAATCTCCATTTCGATCCTCCAAATTTCCAAGTGTTGCAGATTGCAAGAGTGCCTTTTGGGGTAAAGTGTTCACCGTTTTTACTAACTGCGACAGTGCGGCTTCACTTAAAGAAATATGAAGAATCCCACAGCGAATCTTGCGACATGTTGAAAGAGTTATATGTCGACGACTTAATATCAGGATCTACGGATATCGACCATGTCCTAAAACTGAGTAAAGAAATTATATTTATTCTTGATCAAGCCAGTATGAATCTTCGTAGATGGATATCAAATTCCCCAGAGCTCAATGAACTATGGAGGGAGGATTGCATCGACTGTCGTGAAATTTCGGAAGAGTATGGCGTACCATTGAAAATTTTGGGTATTATTTGAGACAATGTAAATGACAAATTGAGAATTGACATTAGTCAGTTTAAGAAATTGAAAGGAGATAAGCCGATAACGAAACGTAATATTTTAGCAGCTTGTGGAATGTTATTTGACCCTATGGGTATAATGAACCCCTTTTCAGTACGACTCAAGATAATAGTCCAAATGTTGTGGGAAAGAGGCCTTCAATGGGATGAAGGTGTTCCTAGTGAAATTGAAGCAGAATTTCTGGAGTGGCTGAACGACGTTGAGAAGTTGAAATTCTTTGAGATACCCAGATTATATTTCAGTGAAATTTGCTGGGATTCTGTTGAAATACACATATTCTCAGATGCCAGTCCCAAATGCTATGGATCGGTAGCATACTTTAGAATGAGAAGGTTAAATAGATACGTAACGTGTTTCATAATATCGAAGTCTCGTTTAGCCCCACTGAAGAAGATGACACTACCAAGACTCGAGTTAATGGGGACCCTACTATCAGCAAGACTGGGGTCATATTTACAGTCTACCTTTCCTATGGTAGAACCAAGGAATATATTTTACTGGACTGACTCCCAGATTTGTATTCATTGGATAAAAGGCGTTGCAGATGACTGGAAGATATTTGTGAGAAATCGCGTGGTAGAGATAAAGGAAAGGACTGATCCATCAAGATGGGAATTCTGCAATGGAAAATTCAATCCAGCCGATAAGCTCACTAGAGGAATAAGAGCACAAGCTCTAATCAATGATAAGGCTTGGATTTCAGGACCACCTTGGCTTGCAAAGTTAAATATTCCAAGTAAGGTAACAACGACGAGGGTCAGTTCAGATACTGAAGGTGTTGAGGAAGAGAAGCGAAAGGTCGTTGCGTTTCATATAAACTTCGAATCTGTTGAACCATTATTGGAACTTCACAAGTATAGTGACCTAGGAAAGGTCATAAGAATAAGTGCATATATCATGAGGTTTGTGAACAATTCTAAACCAAAATGTATAAAATCTACGGATGCTTTAACAGCGCATGAACTCTCTATCGCAGAGAACTATTGGCTTCGAATCGTGCAACGAAGGGACTTTGGTAAAAAGTATAACCAATTAAAAACGAAAACCGCAATTGATTCTGACTCTAAGCTATATGATTTAGATCCAATTTTGACCACTGATGGGTTAATAGTATTAAAGGGAAGACTGCAGAGTTCTGATTTAGATGTTCAATCTAAACATCCAATAATTCTCCCGAGCAAGACTAAATTTACTGAGCTTTTGATAATGAGAGAGCATAAGAACGTGCTTCATTCTGGTGTTTCTGACACTCTCACACAGCTCAGAGAACGATTTTGGATAATTCGTGGCAGGCAAGCTGTAAAGTCCTGTTTAAACAAGTGTTTACGATGCAGACGATTCAAGGCTAAACAAGGAAGGCAGGTAGTAGCTACACTTCCTGCAACCAGAACTCAGGAATCCCAACCTTTTGAAGTCACTGCAATAGACTTTGCAGGACCCTTATATACAAAGAACAATTGCAAGGCTTACATCGCATTATTTACCTGCGCAGTCACTCGAGCTGTTCATTTGGAAGTTGTGTCCAGCTTAAGTAGTGAACATTTCCTACTAGCGTTTAGACGATTTGTTTCAAGGAGAGGTGTTTGCCGAATTATTAACTCGGACAATGCCTTGACTTTCAAAGGTGCAGACACCGAACTCAAGAAATTGTATACGAACATAAAGGACTCAGACATACAAAATTATTTTGGAAAAAAGGGGATTACGTGGCAGTACATAGTAGAAAAGGCCGCTTGGTGGGGCGGATATTGGGAGCGGATGGTTCGTATGACAAAGGTTGTTTTGAAGAAAATTCTTGGGAGGGCTTTGGTAACTTTTGAAGAACTGCAAACAATACTTGCAGAGATTGAATCCATTTTGAACTCTAGACCTCTTACTTATGTCTATAATGAACCCACGGAACCATCCCCTCTCACTCCAGCTCATTTCCTCATTGGAAGAAGAATAACTGCCTTACCTCCCCATATTGGCAAATCAATTTCTGGAAGTGTATCCAGTACTCATAAAGTATTAATTAAGAGATATTTATACCGTGAAAAGCTTTTAAATCAGTTTTGGAAACGATGGAAGGGGGAGTACCTTTTACAGTTAAGAAATGTAAATTTTATAAAACCAGTTAATGTAACTTGTCAATTTAATGTAGGTGACGTAGTCTTGATAGCAGATGATAAGATGCCACGGCAAATGTGGAGAATGGGAAGAGTAACTGAATTGCATTTTGGCAGAGACAAACAGGTAAGAGCTGTCACGCTGAAAACAGCTACAGGTCAAATCAAACGACCGATTCAGCTTCTGCATCATATGGAGATAGGTAAGCCGTGATCCAACTTTAATATTGAGGTTGTGATTTTACCAGCCAGCTATCAAGTTATATTGTTTGTTTCATTTAATAAGTGTTTTATTTTTGTTAGTATTAATATTGTTCTTTAATAATTTTGTAATAATTGAGTGTAAAATTTTTTGATTTATTATGTTGTAAGAAATAATGAATGTCTTCATTGGGGGGCGGAGGATGTTACGACTCAAAACTCCGTCTGCAACTGTTTGTCCCTATAAACGGGGAAGTTTGGTTTTACTCTCCTACGGGAGGGAAGTACTATATGTGTATGTCACGTGTTAAAACGAAAGAAACTTGTTGTCGCGTTGGAGAGCTGATTTTGCGCGGCTCTTAGAACCATGTGATGGCTCGACCAGTCGAGTGGGAATATCTGGGCGGCTAAAATGAAAGGCCGTAAATAATTGTAATAATAATGTAACTGTGCTGTGATTTAAATGTAAATAAATGTAGTGTTTCGTAAAGGATATGGAGTCAGATATATAATTAATGATACAGTTATCTTCAAAATGACCTATAATCTCAGAGAAATTTTAAAATGCAAAAATAATACACGCAATTTTAGGTTCCAATATGAAAATTTTCCCCGATTCGTCTAAAAATTTCGCAAAAAATATTCAATAGTTCAAAAGATATCCTGCTAAACAATCACAGTTTGAGAAAAACGAGTATAAAGATCCATTTAAACAGTTTGTTTATATATTAGGTAAAACACATTTTTGGCCATTACTCCAGAAATGATGTGAATTTTTAGTTTGATTTAAAATATTAAAATAGCTTCTAGTTTAACATATTTGTCTTAGAAAAGCTTCTTTAGAGTCCTATGACCCCTTTATACTGTTTCTAAACAGCTACATAGAACCCACAAATTACGTAATTTGAACCTACAGACTATAGCACCGGACATAGGTGTAGCTTCGGGGGGACACATGCCCCCCCCCCCCCCAACTTAGCTAGAAATAATTTAAAACGTTAATAGAAGTTCAGATAAAATCGGAAAATTGTGGAAAACTTTTATGGAAGTGGGTTTTTTTCCCGCTTTTTCAATCTGTGAACCTGAAGATTGTGATTATATCTTTAGCCTTAACATAGTTTTTAACAATGATATGATCCATAACAAAAATCTGATGCTATATATTTTCTCATTTTATTTATATTATATTTATTTTTCTCATTGTATAACTTATGAATATTTCTCAAAAATCAATTCTATTATTATTCAATTTAAAAAAAATCATAATATTTCATATTTTAAGGACCGCCCGTTAGTCAATGCGTGGAGGAGGCCCCTAGCTGAATTCAATTCGTGCCCCCCCCTCCCACCTCCATCCCCCAAAAAAAGTTAGAAGCGCGCTATGTTTCTGGCACCGGAGGCAACCTAAATAATTAGCTATTATTCCCTGATCTTTGCTCGTATAGTAAGAGTTGAACGGTCCAACCAACCAACCATCCCATGTTTTTTAATAGAGGGTGCGCATAAATATAAACATAATAAAATATCATTCAATAGTAAAATTTATTTCTGTTTATCTGCTACTAAAATCTGGAGACTTTATTCTATAACAATCTGCAGATTTGATTTTTTGTATTCATACCCATTGTGAAGAATCAACGAATAAACTTTTGCCCATAGCTATCTACTGCCAACAGAATACATATCTAAACATAACTTTGCGTCATTAATATTTTAAAGGGTCAGGGAAATACCCATAAGTAATTGCATGCAACAAACTAGAAATTTATGCATTAAATTCAAATTTTTAGGCCCCATGGAAAAGTAAGGATTCAGAGTCATTCATTAAAGCATTTGTGAAGAGCTGCTTTCTGCAAATAAACAGCTCTTCACATATCCAAGCATCAATTTAGATCCTTAGTACTGTCACGATTTCTCCGCGAAATTAAACATATTTAACCCTTTCGTGGGCCTTTTATTTCTCTTTTGAAGTTCATCCAGTTTTTTTGTGTTTTATTATCAATTAAACAATAACATTTAAGGAAATATATTTTATTTTACGGAATTTCAAATTTAAATTTAAATGTTAGAGGTGGGGAGTATACTTCCCAAGGAACCATCTACGGACATAAAAAAATCCAATTTAATGATGATTATTTGCCATAAAAAGATGAGAAGCATGTGGCAATGCACAAGGGTACATCACACTCTGCACACATGTAGCGGGTCCTCTTTTCTTGTGATTTTTTGCTGCATTTCCTACATCGTCTATAGTTAAAGAAACCAACTTTGGCGTATGGTTTCCCACACTGGCTAATCGCACATCATCTGGAACTGCACACTTCTTCGCTTGGAAGCTAGCAGAACAACCTTTCCTTTTTCTTGAAGAATATCCGTCTATTAGCTGACGAGCTAACGCTATACGGAATGTCAGCTGGTCTAGACTTCTATTCTGTTTATTTACTTGCCATTTAGTTGCGCAGAACAAATATATATCAACAGAGGTGTCATAGCAGAGCAGATTTCACAGAACCGGCTTCCGAACTTAATAACATATGTACTATTTCTGTTTCAATTGTTGGAAACTAGATGGCAGTACAAAACTGAAGTGGGAATTATTCTTCCCAACATTATAATAGCGAGACCAATATAAGATAGTGTGTTTTGCGCTTCTCGCAAGTGTATTTCCTAAGATCGTGTAGGTGGGAAGTCATCTTCCCAAGGCCCACGAAAGGGTTCAGCTAAACACCCACCACACTCTTCATCAACACATTCGTAGGATACTAAATCGTGCCATTAAGCAACATATCCTAGCATCAGTTTGGTTCTTTTTATACTGTCATGATTCAGTCGTGGAAGGACTAAGTTAGTATATGCAATAAACAAGAAATTAAGGAGTTACATACAACTATCTTGTACTGAATGATTAAAAGTAAACATAGAACCCAAAAACTCAGAATCATCTGCACATCTGCGGAGAGCTGTTTCCTATCAATACGCATCCTATCCAAGCATCACCATGATCTTTTTGCATTCTCGGAGTTCTGTCATGAAAGTGCACCTTAGTCATAATATGTAACAATCTAAACACATGTGAGTTTCATTCTATTCTGTTGTTGTTGTTGTTCCTAATATCTCCTCCCTGGCCGGCAGTTCCAGACCAGGTCCATATAATCTTCGGGAAGATTAGTGCGGATCCAGTTTAGAATAGTACCACAAGCTTCGGAGTCTCATGGCTAGCTGTCAACCCCAATTTTGGGGTTAGCTGCCCCAGCGAGCACTCCGGAACGACATCTCGGAGGATCGCACCTTCCTCACCCCCTGACCTGAAAGAAGGACTTTCCCGTTTACGGATTCAACATGCGCATATCCGGCCTAGACACGAAGGTATGTAACGTCGCTTGTCGGTAATCGATCCAAGCACCCTCAGTACTGAAAGCCGACGAGCTACCGATAAACTACATCTGGCCTTGATTCTATTTTTCAGTGCTTAATTTCAAAAGTCACTATAACACACAAAAAGGGCTCGATGTATCCTAATGGTAGCACGTTGGCTTTCGAAGTACAGGGTGCTCTGATCGACGCCCTACAAGTGCCATTAAATACTTTCGTCTCTAGGCAGGATATGGGCAACTTAAATCCGCAACCCGAAGATCCCTCTATGAGAGTGTGGGAGAGGATACGATTCCCCCTGGGGGTACTGGTTCAAAATGGAGTTGTCACTTGGCTCAATCGGACTCCGACCCTTGTGGTGACATTCTGAAACCCAGAACCGCACCCCTCAGTTCCCTACCCTATAACAATAAATAGGCTAGTGAATATTCCTAATATACATTTGACCTTGGGTAGTCAAATGTATATTAGGAATATTCCCTAATATACATTTGACTACCCAAGGTCAAATGTATATTAGGAATATATCAAGGTCAAATGTATATTCCTAATATACATTTTAAAACTTTTTTCCTAATATACATAGGGATATTCCTAATATACATTTCCTCGGTACACATTTGACCTAGGGAATATTTCCGTAGGTCTGGAATATTCCCTCCAGATTGCATTAAAAGCAACAACCACACACAAAATACTGAGTCAACATATTTGTGTATAAATCCAGCGTCAATAAGCACCCAATTCAAGTATTATTTTACCCTTCTTTATAATTTTAGTATTCATTCATTGAAGTTTACTCTAAGCTGAATGTGTCACAGGTTAATATTAAATGTGTTTTTGAAGTATAGGGAAAGCGAACGCAAAGAACAGATTAATATCTTGATTTCGCTTCATAATTTAAAGAATTGTCAACAACAGAAACTACACGAAATGATATTTCCTGTATTATTCAATCTATTTCATCGGTAGAAGATTTAAAATGTTTCCATTTTTTGGGGGTATGGTTACAAGTTTGTTACTTTAATAGTTGGCAAATTAGTTTTGAAGTGTAAATCATGATAAAAACGACAATTTTGGGTAACCATTTTTATATGTGACATACATTTATTGTTTTTTATATGTATTTCTTCCTATTTAAATTTCGCTCTATGTTGCAAGTTATTAAGACTTGTTGTCGTTACTTAATGGCATGGTTTTATGTAATGTAATCCCGAAATTAACATTAGTAAATAATTCATGACAATTCTATCTTTTGAAATACTATATATGATCGACAACTAATAGTTTCAAAATAGATTTTAATCGAAAAATTAATTTAATTTTCTCCCAACTGAAACTTAAAAAGTAATAAACAGTAGTCTACAAGAACTAAACGCTAATCATACGGAAATATACGAGCATATAATAATATTTATCTATTTTTTGGTTGTAAAATTTTATGACGTTTTTATGAGCCCTACCTCGGTATACATTTGACAAACTCTGCATTTTATTTTCAAAATGTTTTCATACGAAGCCTAGGTCCGGTAAAAAAGTCAAGTACTTCGTTTTGTGATTTAATAGTATTTGATACACATTTGCATTTAGATAGTAACTGCATTTCCTTTTCTAGAGACCTACATCATGTTTCTAGTGCATATAAAATTATTCAAGCAAATCTCATGGTAGTCTTCTATAGCTAAAGGACATGTATTTAACAGCTAGGATGTTTTGAAGTTGTGTTGTGGAAGTAACTTTTATATCAGGAGAGATAAACACAAACATTTCTCATTACAAAAAATAAATATGTAAAGAATAAAGCTTGGACGCAAAACATTAGTTATAAGTGTTTCCAATGTTGAGAGTTCAGATTACAAGATGAAATGAATTACAAATTTGACATTGAAAGGAAAATTGAAATATACCAAATTGAATTGCAATTTGACTTATAACTGAGCATTTCACTTTCGAAATCGGTTAAGTCCATAAAACAAAAAGTGTAGAATAGTGATAAAATTATATATATATATATATATATATATATATATATATATATATATATATATATATATATATATATATATATATATATATATAAATGTGGGGAAGCAACGACCACAGCAGCATTGGATATAAACATCCTTTATTAGTTAAATATTAAGAAATTAAAATAAACAGCTCGAGAGGGACGTCTTCCCATCTCGGAGTACAGCGATCGTCTGGTAAGGCGGGAATACATCATGCTGGCGCACGCACTGACGTCACAGAGACAGTAGCGCCGCGTAACGTTTGAAGACGGAGATGGGATTGAATTTCCCATATTCGGCCATCATGACCGGACAGGCGACCTCGCCTTAAGGTAGACAGCAAAAATTTATCAAAAACATTAGAACACAGTTAAAACAAATATAAAATAACAGTAAAAATGCAAAATATGAAATGGAAAAAATTAAAATAGTGATACAATACCATAGTTGGCTGGAAATAAACTGGAAAAAAAAAGACACAGCAAATACGAAATAACTAAAAGAAAAAACAATATTAGTGATGACAAGAGAAAAATGGAAAATCATGTACGTGAGAAAACAAAAAAATTAAGTTCTTGAGAGTCAATTGTCAATAGTCTGTTGTAAAAAACAAAGTAAGTTCAGTTGAATAAAACTATCAAGTTATATGCTCAATGGTGTTGGACCAAGGTTTCAGATATTCTGCACAAGTTGAAGTTTTCACTGGTCCGTCGAAGAATGCACACTTTTCAACATCATAAGTGTTGTTTGGTTTTACTTTGGTAATTTTATATGGTCCAAGAAATTTTTGTTTGAGTTTGAGACCAGGACCAAACTGGGTACGCTTGATTGCTACAAGGTCGTCGAGTTGGAAAGGGTGAGCTTGTTTGAGTCTCAGATTGTAAGTACGACGATTTTCGTGTTGAACCTTGCATATTTGTCGTTTAGCGTCTTTACGGAGATCATCACGTTTTTGGAGAAATGTAGATTTTATTTCCTCGTTGATCATATTAACAATTTTGATGTCATGGGGAGAATGCATTTTAGTCCCAAAAAGAATTTCGAATGGAGTGGAATTGATACTACGTTGGAAGGTGGAGTTGATGATTTGTTGAACGGCTGGAACATGGGAATACCATTTTTCCGGGTTGTCGATAGAGAGTTTAGAAAGTACGGCAAGTGGGCCTAGATGGTCAATATGGTACGTGTGCAGGGGTGTGTCGTCTTTTTCGATGGGACAAGTTCGTGACAAGTTCGGGATAAAAAATTCTTTTTGCAACAGTTCGTGAGTGCGTAGTACTGCGAAGTGGCCTCGTTCGTGAGCTGCCTGAATTATTTTCGCCTGCATACCTTCGGGCACTACAAGTAAATCAGTTCCTTGAACAGTTTTATATAGCAGATTATTTTTAACGATATAGTCGTCATATGGTGCGATTGAAAGAAGTTTTTTTTATAGTTTCGATATGTTCGTCTGATTGTTGTTCTTTAAGAAGTCGTATAAGGACACTGTCCTGAATAATCATGCAACATGAGCTTCTACAAAGGGCATCAACGTGAGCTATTTTTGAACCTGTACGATGTTCGATTTCATAATCAAAATCTTGAAGATACAATGCCCATCGAGCTATACGTGAGTTAAGTTCTTTCTTACTTAGGGTCTTCACAAATGCATTACAGTCAGTAACTATTTTAAAATGTGAACCAAGAACGTAGATACGGAATTTTTTAAGTGCTTCCACAATGGAGAGAACTTCAAGTTCGTAGCTTGTATATTTGCGTTCGTTGTCCGACGTCTTCTTGGACATGTAGTAGACGGGGTGGAAACAATTATCTTCCTTGGATTTTTGTAGCAGGACTGCCCCCAAGCCATCAATTGATGCGTCAGTGTGAATTTCAATAGGACTCTTTTGGTTAAAAATACTTAAAACGGGCTGTTGGGAAAGGAGGTGTTTTAACTTTTGAAATGCGGCTTTCTGATCAGTCTGAAATTGAAATGGGGTGTCCTTACGAAACAGATCACTAAGGGGTTTTGCTATGGTAGAATAAGAGGGAAGAAATTTACGAAAATATCCAGTAAGACCTAAAAAACGTTGGACATCTTTTGTGTTTTTGGGATCAGGATAATTAAGAACGGCTTTAGTTTTGGAGGAGGAGGGGAACAGTTTTCCGTGCTCCACAATGTGGCCTAGAAATTCAATTTTGTTATACAGAAATTGGCACTAATTAAAGTTTATGTCAAGTCCATAATCACAAGCTACAATTGAAACAGTGTTCAGACGTTCAAGAGCTTCAGACTCATTATTCGCTTTAATGATGAGATCATCCATGTATGGGAGTACAATACCTTTGGCAATAAGATCACGAAAAACGGCATTTATGTATCGCATGAAAACAGAAGGACAAGAGCTTAATCCAAATGGCATATATCGGAATTGAAATTGGCCTGAATGCGTCACGAAACTAGTGTAACGACGACTTTTTTCGTTTACGGGGACGTGAAAAAATCCATTACGCAAATCGAGTGTACTGAATATGTTGGCATTTTGGAGACGATCCAAAATATCGTCGATCAAAGGTAAAGGGTAGTGATCCTTGACTAACTTACGATTAACTGCCTATAATCTATGCAAACTCTCAGCTGACCGTTCTTTTTGCGAACGACAACGACTTGACTAGCGTAGGGGGAAGAACATGGTTCTATAATTCCATTTGTTAACCATTCGTCAATTTGAGCATCCACTATATCACGTTCTGCAAATGGTAAGCGTCGGGGTGTATGGAAAATTGGCTTATCGTCAGTAAGCGTTATATCAAGTTCGATGTTTGCAGTTTTCGTTTTGTTAGGTTTGTAGGCTAACAATTGCTGTTCAACATCATTACGGGTTTGGCGAGAAATGTTAGGACCAATATCAAAAGAAGGAGTATCGGCTGAAATTGTCATTACAAAATCGTCATGTGTGGCAGGATCATCAGGTTTTAAAATTTTTGAAAACATAGCACCGTCAGGTGTAATAGTCAAATTCGCCTGTTGGATTACATCGCAACCTAGTATGAGATCGAAAGTCATACAATTATTTGGAACAACGGAGATATTTACTGGAAAAATTTGATCATCTATTTTAATTTCGGAAGCAAAAGAACCAATGACTTTAGTTTTTGAAAAGCAGAAACCAGTTAGCATTGTAGTGCTATTCGTCAACGGTGGTGATCCTAGTTTAATCCACGCAGAATGTTTAAGAAGCGTCGAATGACTGTCAGTATCCACTAATCCCGAAAATGTATTATCAAAAATAGCAACCGTTTTGCATATATTAGTGGGAGAAGTAACAACATGCACCGTGTTGACACCGTCATGCGTCGCGGAGCTTTCAATTTGAGGAGTACGGCGGCAGTCCGCGGACTTATGTCCAAATAAATTACAAGAATGGCAACGAAGGCCAAGAGAAAGACTAGGGCACGTCTTTGAGATATGCCCAATTGCATTACAATTAAAACAGCGTTGATGAGATTTAGCTGAGCTAGCAACAGTAAATTTTGAGTCACGTCTTTGGAGTGCAGTGTTTGGTTCCGTGCAGCGTCTTTGGCCATCGCCGGCACGTCGAAAATTCGAACTAATTGTGTTCTTTTGACTAACTACGGTTTCGTATGTTCGGAGTTTTTCTTTGAATTCGGTATAAGATTTTGCACCGTAAAGAATAATTTTCTCTGATGGGGTACCCTGTATTCCTTGTATAGTATACTGAATGACGGAACATTCGTCAATAATATTAGTAGTGCGGTTTGCAATTTCACGCATCGCTATAAAATACTGCATTAAACTTTCATTAGAACGCATGTGACGTCTTTCAAGTTGTCTATGAATTTCAATGGATGTGATTCTCTCAGAAAATTCATTTATTAACGCGGTCTTAAATGAATCATACGAATTCAGATTTCTTTGTGAAAACAAAAAAGTTTAAGCATTTCCTGTAACGAGGCGTTTGGCAAAAACCAATTTTTGTTGATCACTGATAGCGGGAAATAAATTAAAGTTATCCTCTACGTCGGCAAAAAAATTGTGAACGGAATATAAATTATTGCCTGTAAACTGGCGACAGGAGGTTGAATGGTCTCGCAACAACAACCAGAAGTGAGAACTCATAGAGTCGGGAATCAAATCATTATTGTTTATCAAAACATCATTTCTGCTAGGAGAGGCGTCAAGCCACAGTTGTTTAGTCTGGGTATCTGACTGAAAAGCGGGAATGTTTTGTAAAGGGTTGGAAGTACTTTGACCTACATTTGAATCATTTGCGGTAGACTCAGAAGAAAGAGTAATTTCGTTTTCAGCGTCGCATAAAAAACTCGTATCTAAAGAATTTTGAAATTTGGATAAATCGGATAGGGCATAAAGAATATCATCGCATAACTCAATTTTGTTAGTACTGACATTATCTAAATGTAATAAATTAGCAACAGAAATAAAATCGGCAAGTGAAAGATCCTTCATTACGCATTCTTTATGTTTCGCGACATCGAATTCTGCGGGGAATGAGGAAAATTGACGCATTTGTTTTCGCGATGAGCGGTCGAATTCGGTATAACCGAGTACTTTATTTAATAATTTTACGTTTTGGGTTGTTCCATATGTGAGGGAGTTAGCAATTAGAGGGATATCGCCTAAGGTTAGGGCCATAATGAAAATTGAAACAAATTAATAACACAACTGAGGGGGAAAATTTTAAACTTAAGAAATTACGAAATTTTGAAACACAAACTAACGGGGAAAACAAAAAAAATGGGGCCTACCTCGCTTAAGGGAACAGTCCTTGTGGCTCGAAGGGTATCCAATGAGAATAGGAAGAATAGTCCACGAAAGTCCAGTCAATTTTTTTTTTATATAGGTGAATGTCACTATTCAAAATCACGTTATCCAGTAGAATGGCACTATATCCAGTAGTGTAGGAATTGCACTAAGTTCTTGAAGATTACACAGTTCAGCACTGCAACAATTATTTCGTTTCGATTTCAACGTCCGTGGCAAAAAGATTGAAGATTCGTGGGTTTGTTACAGGTGTTCTAGTAGATTAAAACAAATATCCTCGGTGAGAGCAGCCGTCTGCTGCAATTGGCACGTCAGCCACAACTAAATTCAAAAACAAAAGTGTCCACAGCCGTCTGCTGGGATGATACTTCTTTTTTTAAACGGGAAACGGGTCTAGGGGGAACAATTCACGCAGGGAAAGCGAAAGAAAGGTCGAGCCCTCAAATGTGGGGAAGCAACGACCACAGCAGCATTGGATATAAACATCCTTTATTAGTTAAATATTAAGAAATTAAAATAAACAGCTCGAGAGGGACGTCTTCCCATCTCGGAGTACAGCGATCGTCTGATAAGGCGGGAATACATCATGCTGGCGCACGCACTGACGTCACACAGACAGTAGCGCCGCGTAACGTTTGGAGATGGAGATGGGATTGAATTTCCCATATATATATATATATATATATATATATAAAATCGTTATTATTATTGCAATTTTTGCGTTGCTTAGGGACTTAACCAATTTGGCAAATGGAAAAAAAGTAATAATGTCCTATTAAATCTTCAAATTATTTTTTTTCTACAACAGAAAAAAATTGAAATAATTGTTTAATAATTCATAAGTACTTACTTCTGCAGCAGTTAGACTGTAACTGACTCATTTATTTTACTTTTCTGTAAATAATCAATACTAAACGATTGACAGTTATCATCAAGTACTTGCTTCTGAGTTTGAATTGAATTATTGCAGTGATTTGCACTAGGGCATGTAGTTACCCTGACTGGCTACTGAAAAAAAGTGACTTATCATTCAATGGGAAAAAAATGTTTTCATTGACTGGAGTTAATATTTATTATCTGGTAAATTAATTTTGAATGGAAAAAGTTTGGGGTCTGTTCCGGCAGCCCAGCAGACCGATAGGGGGCGCGAACGTCTTCACAACATAGGACGAGAGAAGTGAGATAGAAACGGGACAGAACCGTAATGGGACTGAACGAAGATAGAGAGAACTCGTTTAATCTTAATGTGTAACGCCTTTGTTTAATTGTTAGTGTAGTTTGTAGTAAATGTAACGTGTAAGTTTTATTAAATGTTCGTTTAATTGTTAGTTGTAGAATGATTTCGAGTCTGATTTAAATGTCGGAACAACAGAACTGGATTTGAGAGCCAGCGGCCCTTAGCACGAACTCAGAAGGTAAGTGGAACTTACTTACCTAATAATTAAAATAAGAAAGTAGGGTTTATAGTCTCTGCACATAAAAGTTTGGCGCCCAACGTGGGGCCGCTTGGTTCTTAAAATGGAAAAAATTAAAGTTCTCTCTAAAAACAGAGGAACGCTTCGATGCCTCTGTAACAAAACTAATAAACACGATTAAAGAAAATATAGAACTTAATAATGAAGATCCCGCAATTGAGGATTCTTTAGCTCTGCTAATTGACAAAGAAAAACAACTAATTGAAATCGATAAAGAAATTTGTGGGTTAATTAAAGATGAAAAAGAACTGGATAAAGAAATTGATAGTACTATGATATATAGAGATGACATTGTGTTATGTAAATCCAAAGTAACCCGATATATAAGAAAATTACATGCAACTAACGAATCGAAACAGGACGTTTCAAACTCGAAAGAACAAATAGAGATTAATGAGGTTACAGATAAGAATCAAAAGGTTAATTCTTTTGGTGTAAATCTCCCCAAACTATCCATCAATAAATTCAGAGGAGATGTTTGTGAGTGGCAAAATTTTTGGGCACAGTACCAGTCTGCCATTCATGATAACGAAACCCTAAAAGAAGTTGAAAAATTTAATTATTTGAAAACATTACTGACTGATTCAGCTCTAACATCTATTTCGGGTTTGCCATTGATAGCTGAAAATTATACTAAAGCGGTAAAAATCCTTACGGATCGATTTGGGAAGCGGGAAAATTTGATATCAGCTTTTATGAATAACCTATTAAATATAGAACCCGTTAGAAGATCGGATGATCTAAAAGCTTTAAGAAATTTGTATGATAACTTAGAAATCCAAATAAGAAGTTTAGAAAGTCTTAAAGTTACTGCAGACTCATATGGTTGTTTATTGTGTCCTCTTCTACTTAAAGCAATACCGAAGGATTTAGTTCTAGAATTTAACCGTAAAAAGGATTCCGAAAGTGAAACTTCAATTACAGATATTCTTAATTATTTGAGGAAAGAAATAGAGTCACGCGAGCAAACATTTTCTCAAAGCGTACAGAAACAAAGTAAAACTTTTCCAACCCCTGTATCGAAATTCATTTATCCACGGCATAAAGAAATTACGAATAGATTCGAAAGAAATAATCTGCCCGCCGCGGCATTAAATGTAAACACAGTAAACCGAAAATGCTTATTCTGCAACAGCAAAGAACATACGCCCGACCAGTGTTCGATGAGCGTAGATGAAAAAAGGAATTCGTTACGTAATGCAGGCAGATGTTTCAAGTGCTTAGCGAAGTACCATATTGCTTCAAATTGTGAAAAGAAAATAAAATGTAAAAATTGCAACCGGGATAATCATAATACGGCCTTTTGCTTGGCGCCGACAAACGAGGATGCTTTGAAGGAGACTGTAGTCTCGTCAGTTACATAAATCAAAACACAAAGCTGTGCGTCCTATTTATTACAAACTGTTAGAGCTCGAATAATAAACAAAATGACAGGTCGCTCACAGAACGTGCGAGTTCTTCTTGATTTAGGTTCTCAACGAAGTTTTCTTATTAATGTTGTTTATGCGAAGCTAGATTTGCCGATCGTTGGGCAGGAAGAAATAAAAATATTCGGATTTGGTAGTTCATGTTCCACCGCACAAAAGATAAATCGCGTTGACTTAGTTTTACAGAGTATTGAAGAGAATGACATAAATATGAAAATTGAAGCTTTGGTTAGACCTGTAATTAGTGAAGCTTCTATTCAGTTGCCTGGGTATGAAATTACAGAATTATGTAAAAAGAAAGGAATACGATTAACAGAAAATTTTAATAGGAAAAATGAAAGTTTGAAAATATCTTTACTTTTGGGAGCAGATTTTTATTGGTCGGTAGTTAAAAATCGTGTGAGAAGATTATCAAATTCATTGGTTGCGGTAGACACCAAATTAGGTTGGGTAATAAGTGGAAGTGAAAATATGTACGCCACAAGTACCAGTACAGTAAATAACCTGAATGTCGTAGTAGCTGATACAAATAAGATTGAAGATGCCACAACGTCTGAATTGATTAAGAAGATCTGGGATCTAGAAACAATGGGTATAACACATTACGAATCAGACAATAATAATAAACTTGAAAACGATTTAATATTGGATAATTTTGGTCAATCGGTAGAATTTAAAGATGGACGGAACATTGTTTGTTTTCCCTGGAATCACAATGAAAGTGAATTAAGTGATAATTTAGAAGTTGCTAAAACTAGATTTAAAGGGTTAATTCGCAAATTTAAGAGGGATCCAAATTTCTACGAAAGATATAGAAACGTTATTGACCAATACTTACAAGAGGGGATAGCAGAAGAATCCGACCTTGAGACTACTGGAAAAACGTATTTCATGCCTCATCAGGCAGTGATAAGAGAAGATAGGGATACCACCAAGTTAAGAGTGGTTTACGACGCGTCGTCACACGCAGAAAATAGCATGTCACTCAATGACTGTCTGGACATAGGTCCCAATATGTATCCAGAAATTTTGCACTTACTTCTAAGATTCCGTGAGAACCGAATAGCTATCACTGCTGATATACAACAAGCATTCTTACAAATTTCCCTTGCCGAAAAAGACAGGGACGCAGTTAAGTTCTTGTGGAAAGATGACTTGGACAATTCCGAACCGAAAGCACTTAGAATGACTCGAGTAATATTTGGGGCAAAGTCTAGTCCATTTTTACTCGGTGCAACACTTAAGGTACACATTGAAAAGTATCAAATACAATATCCAAAAGAAGTCGCTTTAGTAAGGAAAGTTTATACGTCGATGATCTAATAGCAGGAACTGATACAGCGGATGAAGCACTAAGATTTTGTGTAATTATCAAGGACATAATGAAGCAAGGGAACTTCAACATGCGTAAGTGGAAAACGAATGACGAAACAGTGCAAAGAATATGGAACTTAGAAGACGACGTAGTAGATGATCCAAGCTACTGTAAGGTTTTAGGTTACCTGTGGAACAAATCGCAGGACACATTTTCTATAGATGTTAAGGGTATAGAAAAGGAAAACGAGAAATGCAGAACTGAAGTTACAAAACGTGAAGTTTTGAGTATCATCGGAAGGCTGTACGATCCGATAGGGTTCCTGAATCCATTTACGATTAAAGCAAGAATACTCTTGCAAGAAATATGGAAACGTGGCATACTTTGGGAAGCTGCACTGCCCGAAGAACTATTCATACCGTGGAAAGATTGGTGTGATGAAATATCTTTTATTTCTAATATCGAAATACATAGACACCAATTCGAAGGTATCCGAAAGGAGAATATCCAGAACCTCATCCATCTTCATTGCTTCTGTGACGCAAGCCAGAAGGCTTATGGCGCTGTTTTGTATTTGAGATACGAAGTGGACGGAAGATTTCATACAAGTTTTGTAACTTCAAAGTCACGAGTAGCTCCGTTGAAGAAGTTATCTATTCCACGTTTGGAATTAATGGGAGCATTAACTGGATCTCGATTGGTAAAATATGTCGAGAACGCCTTTAAAGATTTGAAGCTAGGGAAACACTTCTGGACTGATTCAAAAATTATTTTACATTGGATACAAAGCGATCCAAAGAAATGGAAACCATTCGTAAAGAATCGAGTTATTGAAATACAGAAGAATGCTCCACCAGAGACATGGAGGCATTGTCCAGGAAGTGAGAATCCAGCAGATTTATTGAGTAGAGGAGAGAAAATCGAAAATCTTGAAAATAATAGCTTGTGGTGGACAGGGCCTGCGTGGCTTAAAGAAAGTGAAGAGAATATCTTAGCACCAGAAGAAATTGAAGTACACAGCTCAGAATGCATAGATGAAGAATTGAGAAAATCATACAAGGAAATAACCACCAATGCATGCATTACCCATTCAACTGATGATCTATTCCAGATTCAAAATTATAGCAACTTAACCAAAATTTACCTAATTACAGCTTAGTGCTTGAGATATCTGAATAATCTCAGAAACTCAACTAAACTATCTGGACCATTGGCAACGGAAGAAATTGAGTCAGCAGAGAAATATTGGACAAAGCGTATACAGAATGAACATTTCCAGGAAGAAATTACAAGCCTTAAGGAAAACAAACCATTGCGACCAGAATCCAGAATAAAGACTCTAAATCCATTCCTTGATGAAGACGGTATCGTCAGGGTTGGTGGAAGACTCCAAAATTCCAATTTACAGTTTAGAGAAGCACACCCAATCGTGCTACCCGATAAAGGGCATTTCATCGATTTAATTATAATGTATAACCATAAAATAGTAGGACACGGAGGAATAGCAGACACTTTATGTCAAATTAGAGAAAATTTCTGGTTATTGAGATCACGAAAGAAAATTAAAAATGTGCTATACAACTGCCACACTTGTAAGAAATTTCGAGTCAAACCAATAGAACAAGACATGGCACCACTCCCCCCAGATCGCTGTCGAGAAGCATTCCCTTTCGAGATCACTGGACTTGATTACGCTGGTCCGTTGTATGTTAAAGATGGAAAGGATCACGTAAAAGATTATGTACTCTTATTCACTTGTGCTGTTACTCGAGCGGTTCATCTAGAGCTGACATCTGACATGACCACAGAAACATTCCTGCTAGCTTTCCGACGTTTTATCGCCAGACGAGGATAATGTAAAGTTATTTTTTCGGATAACGCGAAGACATTTAAAACTGCAAAAAAAGAAATTGATCTCCTGAACCAAAGCATGAAGGGAACACAAGATTATTTTGCTCAGAAAGCAATACAGTGGAAATTTATCATTGAAAAAGCAGCTTGGTGGGGAGGTTTCTGGGAGAGGGTAGTCAAATCAATAAAAACATGCTTAAGAAGAATTTTAGGGCGATCATCCTTGACCTACCGAGAGTTAGAAGCTGCTCTTTTAGAAGTTGAGGCTATACTAAACTCTAGACCACTGACGTTCGTTTATTCCGATCAAGCAGAGCCAGAACCTCTGACTCCAGGACACTTTCTCATTGGTCGACGATTGTTGTCATTACCATCATATCAGACAGCGACTCACATCACTCCTACAAATTTTCATCGACGGTGGAAACACCAATAGTTAATGACTCAGAGACTTTGGAAGGTGTGGAAACATACATACCTAATGGATTTAAGATCGGCACATCACAACAAAATGATCGGTAAGGGTTCCGACTTACAAGAAGGAGAATTAGTGCTGGTCCACGAGGAAGAGTTGCTTAGGCTGATGTGGAAGATGGGACGTGTCATCAAAACATTTGTCGGGCGGGACAAGAAAGTCCGTGCCTGTGCTGTTCGTCTGCCGAATGGCAAAGAAATCAGAAGACCTGTGCAGTTATTGTTTCCTTTGGAACTAACCTTAGGAAAGAACATTCGTCTTTCGGGGCCGGAGGATGTTCCGGCAGCCCAGCAGACCGATAGGGGGCGCGAACGTCTTCACAACATAGGACGAGAGAAGCGAGATAGAAACGGGACAGAACCGTAATGGGACTGAACGAAGATAGAGAGAACTCGTTTAATCTTAATGTGTAACGCCTTTGTTTAATTGTTAGTGTAGTTTGTAGTAAATGTAACGTGTACGTATTATTAAATGTTCGTTTAATTGTTAGTTGTAGAATGATTTCGAGTCTGATTTAAATGTCGGAACAACAGAACTGGATTTGAGAGCCAGCGGCCCTTAGCACGAACTCAGAAGGTAAGTGGAACTTACTTACCTAATAATTAAAATAAGAAAGTAGGGTTTATAGTCTCTGCACAGGGTCCATCAAGTTCTTTTCAAAATTTCAAAAATTTTGAAAAGTGGACTTAACTAATTTGACATATAGATTGCTCTTATGTTTATTTTCTTACATCCAGTAGTCTAGCTGTATGTTTCAGTCAACATGCAAAAAATTCTCGTGTCTTTCGCAAGGAAAATCCAAGCATCGGTATCTAAGCCTATAGGAGTATCTAAAGTCATATTCGTCACTTTACCGCATATTGAAAGAGAGTATGGTTATCCAAACGAGAATTACGATGCTGGACATTTAAAAATTGAGAATAATGAGTTAATGATTTAAACGAAACTCATTCGATTGAACATTGCGTAGCAAAGTGGCGACTAGTTTGTAAATTTACTGTCAGAATGGATCGAAGAATTGCTGGTTAACCCTCATTTCTCAACTCTTACCTTTCTGAAATTTTTAACTAAACCATATTTTGCAAGTTTTGTAACCTCAGGCATTACAAAAAATATTCATCATGGTTTTGAAAAAATCATTTAAATTTACTTTAAAACGTAATATATTTTTATTTCCTATAATGATCGTTCCTTTATCAAAGTCCAGTAGCACAAGTCTGAATATCCTCATACTGATTCTTGATTCTCATATGGTTTGCATCCTGAATATTACTGCGTTATTTAAGCATTTTCCTCCGTAATAGAGCACTAACAGAGATCCAGTTTACTTAATTACTTTAAAATGTTATGTACTGTATGTGTTTCACGTGATTGTTCAGTCCTTCTGTTGGTAGAAACAATCACAAAAAAGTTTAATGAGGGAATAAAATATATGATTCAATGATTCAGAGTTGCTAGAGAAAATGAATAACACTCAAGGGCTATTTAGAGTTTTGAAATCGGTAGGTACCTTTAAGTGCCTGTAGATAGATTATTGGTAAAACCCAAAGATTACCTTATAAGGCAAATATGATTTTCGGACACATAGAAAATTTCTCGTATGTAAGTAATATGATTTTACGCTATCGGTACTGAGTTATCTTCCTGGTATTTAAATTTACTACACTAGGTACTGTGTACTAAGGGTGCAGTGGCCCGGTTGGTAAAGGCGTCCAGCCAATGATTTGAGGGTTGCGGGTTCGAGACCGGTCGCTGACTAAATCCACCGCCGTGTTCACTAATGGTGTGAAATAGGGCGTGGCTGCAATGTCTTCCAAGTTCTCAAATTGACCTCTGGAGGTGCGGGGTCAAGTGTTCTGGTCTCTTCACTTGATTCGGTTCAAAATTACGGGATCGGCCCATATGGGGATAATGCTGTTTCACCTATACGGTGAACCCAGAAAAGCGGACAGCGAAACCGTGGTGTCATAAGACGGTAAGGATAATGTCCAAGTAACCGTCTGCCTCATTGGAGAATTAGAGGTACTATGTACAACTATATACAATTTACTACATACTGTTACTTGCTGTATGCATACGTATTATACTATATATATTTTTTATCGAATGATCTCTTTTCTCTATATATCTGTGTTATTTCTTAATTGCCCATCAAAAGCAATGACATTATGGAATTGTAAATGAAAATTGAAATACACTGTACCTTTGTATTTTAAAAATTACGATGTCCAAGAAATTGGTCATAAGTTTTGTCTACAAGATATGAACGAGCTCTCATATAAATGCATAATTTCAGTTGCATTGAATTAAAATACATGTATGAATATATATAATATAAAATACTTGCACTTCAACAACATAATGTGAACCAATTTCTGTTTCTTAAACCTTTTTTAAGGGCATGAGTTTTTTTAGAATATTGTTCAATGTCAGATTAAAGGAACGGTGGACGTTAATTTTTTCATTTTTTTTACTTTTCATCATAGAGATACGAAATTTTATACATATATACATTTCACTATAAATATATAGAATACCTTAAAAGAAATTTCCGATCTCATTACAATTTTAAGATTTTTAAAAATTTAAAATTTATAAACAAAATTTTAAAGTGCTCCTTGCTACTTAATTTTTGAAATATCTTCTCGATTTTGCATTTTAATCACTTTATACTGTGCAATAAACTAATCTGCGCATCAATAATTTAATCCCTTTAGTAGTTAATTTTTGAGAGATTTTTTTCTGAATTCCATCCCGATTTTTATCGACATTTTGCCTTTCAAT
Organism: Dolomedes plantarius; assembly: GCA_907164885.2. Lineage (NCBI taxonomy): Eukaryota > Metazoa > Arthropoda > Arachnida > Araneae > Dolomedidae > Dolomedes > Dolomedes plantarius. The sequence continues at coordinate 10,829,408 of OU015490.1, forward strand.
AAGTTATAAATCAAATTTAATTACCTTAATGGATTCGAATTGTAAAATGCATGCCCCGTTTCTTTGTAAACAGTATCAGGATTCGTCCTTATCAATTTCATGAATTTTGAACAAAAATTAAGTAGCATGGAACATTTAAAATTTCTAAAATCCTTGAAAAATCTGTTTTTCTCAAAACAGATTAAAAGTTTATTACTACACTTACCCTATAAGAATTGCTTCGTAGAAGCTTCATAAATGATTTTTTTACTTGAAATAAACGATTTTAGTACTATTAATTTACAGAAATATTTTTTTTTCAAGAACTCAATCAATATTACAATTACAAGATTTGCTCAAATAAGTAACTCGTGAAATGCTGATTATTTTGAATATATCCTTTAAGGAAGTAAATTATATTGATTATATATGCAATAAGAAATAAAGTGTAGAAAGCATTTAAGTTGTAAGTAAATAAAGTTTTGAAAGTGTTGAGAGTTCAAAGTCTATTGAGAATTCTTTACTCTGAATCTTAAAGCTGTTAATAATAAATAGCATTTAAATAACCAGTTAAATAAATTATCATGAAGTCATTTATATTTCTCTTAAAAAGGATTTTTAGTTACTCTTTTTCTCCAAATACGATAAAAAACTTCATTACACTAAATCAAAAAAGTCAACAAAGAAAGTGAAACGCATAATAGCGTAGAAATTTTATGTATACACTGTATAACAAATCTACGACTTGTCTCTTAATATACTTAGATTTATTATTCTTGAATTGGTAATATAAGTAATAACATTTATCACAAAATATTAGTAAATAATGAAGAATTAATAATGCCAAAAGAGAGTTAACGCCATAAAAGAGTTTGAATGGGGTAACACACATATCAATAAATATTCAACAAGGGTTAAAAAAAGAATTTGAGGAATTTAAATAACTTTATACAAAAAAAAGTTATAAAAATGAGACCCTTATCAAAACCGTTTTAATTAATCTTACATACGTCATACTTAAAATATTCTTAGAGGTTAGAAAATTATGAAATAATGTAATTAAAATGAATGAGAAAGCTCCAGTGGTTGAAAAATGCATTTTTTCGTCTTTCGTTCTCATTAAGTTTTCGCCACAGTGAATAAGAGGTTTTGATTTAACATCTAATTATATAATCGCCAGAGCGTGAGTTCAGAAGTATTTATCATAAAATTTCTAGGCAAACACTTTTTAATTATGGACATTTATAACATTATGAGATGCATTCCATTTTTATGCTTATTAATTAATCGATAGATACAATGTATCAATATAAAATGACAGATTTATGCATTAATGGAAGGTATTTAAATGCAAGATTTGCCTCTACTGGTTACATTTTCTACTGTGAAAATTATCGTGGTTAAAAGGGAGAAAGAAACGCATGTCAAGGAATATTGTAGTAAAAGATGTATTTAAGGGATAAAATATCTAAGTGTTGAACAGAAGCATTTATACAAAAAACTTGTGTATGAGTCATTTTGTAACAAATGCGAACTTAGAGTGAATTACTGAACGGCAGTAAATTTCATATTTCTTTCGAAAGTATTGTAAATGCTGACTTCAGTAGCTTGTATTTGTGACGTATTGTTCAAATTATCAAGATAACAGTAGGTTTTATTTTCTTTTAAAATACAGACACCTCATAATTGTGAGATCATTCCACTTTTCATGCCATTTTGAGGCTTGGACCAGTGTTCACTATGTGATCTTCGCATTGTAGATCAATCTAACTTGTTAACATCAGATAAACTAAATATTTAGCTTTCATTTAAAGACTCTATTTCCTTACCTTAAGAATAGTAAACTGTGATATAATATCGTTTTCATAATTCATAATTTCCGTTTCAATTTACAAGTTATTTCCAAATGTAATTATTTTTATTGATTGGTGTGTTAATTTTTGTGTTTGATTTGTAAAGATGGTTTTTGAAGCAATAGTTTGGAAAATTTCTGAACGAATGACGCAAGCATTTGGTGGCCTTTTGTATGGTTTTATATGTTGCAGGAATTATGCATAATGCTGTTGTTAGTTAACAATGGATGCTTTTATTTAACAAAGCGGCAGGCTTTGGCTCCCATAGACATCCCCGCCGCGATTTTGTCGACTACTATATTAAAGAAACACCGTAACGGTGAGTCAACGCTTTAAAAATATAAAAAATATATTACTAACTTATACAAAAAGAAAAGAAAGTTTCACAAAGCAAGTATTTTGTAAAAAAGAACTATTTCCTTTCATGTGTAAATTTCTTTGGTTTTGAAGACAATTGGCACAAAATTAGAACTAAACCCAACATAACAAAATACGGCTAAAGTTAAGAATTATCAACACTTGACTTAAGCCTTCAGTTAAAGGATAACGGGAAATAAACGTGTGGCATAAATGCGTAGATAAAACGATATTCCAGCTGATCACACTGAATGGTTTAACTTGACCATTCGTATAATTAATGACTTAACGTCACCCATTTGCAATTTGCCAAAAAAGCTAATTCCTACACTAAGCATTCTATCTTAACCTTACATTCACACTAATTGTTTTGACGGCCCTTTTTTGATTCGATATCTGTCGTCAACTTCTATAAACGGATGGTCTCTGCTGTTAGCCAGGTGAATCTGTTGTAGAGTATTGTATTTCAACCTCTCCGTTAATAATAAATTCTTCTATCTCGGACCTGAGAGTCTTCAAAGGAAACAGACCACCGAGGTTGCAAAATGTTGACGGCATTCTCCTTTATTCATCAGATAGACTTGTTCCAGAGAACGTTAGGAGGCCTCGGTCATTTTTCTTGATTAAGTCTGTCCTTACGAACCGGGTGAGCTGACAACCAGTTGACGTCGCAATTATGAATGAAAGGGGAACGCCGGAGGAAGACTCCATGTGCTTTTCATTCGTGAACAATCAGTTGTTAAGCAGCATCCTGGAGGCGTCGCGTGCCTGCACAAAAGACTCGTGCGGCACCCCCTTCTCGTTGTCCTAGGCCGGCAAGTGGCTTTGAGGACAAACTAAAAAGGCGGCCGTTTAGGCCCGGGAAAATATTTCATTATCGCCTCGGGAAACCCAGTTCCGTCGCTCACTTGTTTCTAGAATGCTCGAACTTTCCGGAAAGTGATGCAATATCCGGTAGAGGCTCTCCTATAAAAGAGAGGGGACCCCTTGGTCGTGGCTTGCGTCCTTTTGTTCCTGACTCGTGGCGGATCGAGTGTGAGAGCAGCCGGGTGGCCGATATAGAGGTACAAAGTCCCTTGTGACCGTTTGAAGCGACGATTAGTCCTGTAGGAGTGAACATACTCCGCTAATTTTGTTCGGAGACCAGTGTTCTTAGAAGTAGCTTTTGCTACCGAATTTTCCAGTGAGGAGTCCCTTTTCCTTGTATTCTGTTTTTCATCGCTACCGGGTGCGTGCAGTGGTCACCACCGTTGATATTGTTGGGAACCCCTTTTCCCATGAGGATGCAGTGCCGTTTCATCATCATTGAAGCAGAGACAGTTTCTGCTAGCCTAGCAGACTGCTTTGTTCTTACTCCGCCCCACGCCGATTAAATCGAGTGTGATATTTCTTAAGATTACCGAAGTTTTATCTTGTATACGTGCAGTGTATATATTTCATCATCATCAATTATCTCAATAAATTGCATTTGTTTTGTTTAAGTAACGATTGATGTATACCTAGTGTGTTTAGTTCATCTACTTGTTGCAACTACGAGCCTCAGTTCGCTACACTGTTTGAATCAGCTTCAGCCTATAAATAGCTGTTTTAGAACTTATGCTGTATTCATTTAATTGCAAATTGACAATAGTTTCTCGCATCCTGACAGAAAAGTAAGCAAAGTTTACAGGAAATCTGTTGGATGAGAAAATAAATTAACCCTAAACTGATGACAGAATTTCTACATGATATGTTTAGTACACATGAACCAAAACTATGTTATTTAATCAAATTGAGACAGTCAATTATTTCTAGATACAAAGATTTAACAAGCTAGTAGAATATCTAGGCTTAATTAGATATGAGGCGTCAGTTTATGGATAAAAATTAAAATTAATAAACCCAGTTTTTCTCAGATAAAAAGAAAACTGATTGACTAATGAAGTCATAACGTAGTGCAAAATCACGGTTTTTGCTTTTTATGTATTTAAACTTATAATTAATGTGGAAGTAGACTCTCCATTTATAGACAATTCAAGTATCTCTAATATAACATGTTAATATAATCAAAAACAGGCAAGTAATACATTGTAGTTCCAAATTTTTATTTACCGATACAATTTCTTTTACAAAATATTAATCATATACGTTTAGAAAATACGTATAGTTTAGAAAATATTAATCATATACGAAAATTTCTCTAGAACATGATTAATATAGTTTGAATAATTAATGTTAAAAAAAGACTATTATATTAAAGTTTTGTTAACAATTTTGATATATAACTTCCATTCTATATATATCATTTCCTTAACATCCTTTGGGCGTAGCTTGTATTCATATTTCTTTTCTCTTTGTCATAAAATAATGCAAAAAATGAATGGAATAGTAAATTGCCTGAATCATTAATTAAAACTTATCAGTTTTAGACTTCTCCATGGACATTTAAAAAGCAAAATGAGAAAGTTATTGAGAAATCTTTCGAATGCAAAATATCTTATTGGTGTAAGATGAATTTTCCTATCTGAAATTCCTGATATAAAAAGGTTTTTTGGGTTTAACAGACTTCGACTAATTAAAAAACGTAACATTTTTCCAAGGACAGTTCCCACACAATCCATTTGTGTTCCGTACATTTTTTTATACGCATGGCTCATAGATAATTTATACAAATTTCTTTTATAGTTTTGTTCAGGAAATAAATTTTGTGTTTTCTGAGCTGTCAGAAAGATAAGGTCCCTAACTCAGTTATTTTTGTAGTTAACCCATGATTAATTCGTATCACTATGTTTACTGACTCTAGATATGTGTTATTTGATGAATTAACTGAAAGATAAGGTCCCGAACTCAGATATTTTTGCTGTTAATGTATGATTAATGTTCATCACTATGATTACTGACCCTAAATATATGAGTTATTCAATAAACTAATTGAGTTAGTGGAATATGGGGTATCTAACTCAGCTTTTTTGGAGTTAATTTGTGGTTAATTCGTATCACTATGTTTACTGACTCTATATATGTGTTATTTGATAACATAGCTAAAAGTTAAAGTCCCTATCTCATATATTTTTGTAGTTAATTTTTGATTAATTTACTTCATGATTAATGACCCTAAAGATATGAGTTATCCAATAAACTAATTCAGATAGTGAAATATGAAGTATCTAACTCAGCTTTTTTGGAGTTAATTTATGATTAATTCGTATCACTATGTTTACTGACTCTAGGTTTGTGTTATTTGATGAGATAACTGAAAGATGAAGAGATTTATGATAAGTTACATCATCACGATCACTGAGTCTAAATATATGTGTTATTTAATAAGCTATTTTTCAAACACAAATTTCTACGTAAGTATTCATCAGCAGAGATACCTTATCATTTATTCAATAATAATTAGAAAAATTTAGTACATAATTTTTTAAATTGTATCATGCCATTGTTGTTCATAACATATTGGTTTTCTGGTCATAAAGATATATTACGGTGTACAGCGGAAGAATTTTCTGTTAAATTTTCCAAATTCTTCGAAACAAAAATACGGATACAAAATTTAATATTTTTTTCGTCATGAATTCTTTGTCCTTCTAAGAGGCAAAATAAATATGCAGTGAGTATTAGTATTCATGTTCTAAATATGAAAATTTTAAATAAAACGTTTTTTATTAAAGATAACCGTAAATAGATAGAATTAATGAACAAAGGAAAAATTAGTAGTTCAACAATTTAAAATACTAAGAAATCTCTATTTGAAAAAATATTAGTATAAAAACTCAATACTGTTACATAATAATAACGTTGAAATAAGTGCAAAATAAATTAATTAAAATGAATTATATGTAACTCTATATACAATGTGTGTAATTCTTAAAATATTGCATAATAATTTAGTGAGAAATTCCTTTACTTTTTTGTAAAATTTTCCAACATTGAAAATTTTTAACACGTGTAATTGCACGGGTCACCTTGCAATTGAAGGTATTAATTAAAAGCATGTTCAGATTCAATACACTTTGCTCTTTATAAAATAGGAAAAAGTACAGAGAAGCCATATAGAAATAAATATTTATTGTTCTAAAAAATAATCAAATTAAATCAGGTATGGATGTTACTGTAGAGTCTATAGGAATGTTTTTCAGTTTTTCTTAAACAACATTAACAAGTGTAATCCGTAATACTCGGTATTCGGAACTTCTTTATTTTCTTCCAGAAACCTGCTATTATTTTAGATTTCATGTTTCAAGTTATATTGTTTTTTTTTTTTCATGTTTCAAGTTATATTGCTTTTTTTCATGTTTCAAGTTATATTGTTTTTTATTCATGTTTTGGATACCATGTTCAATTCTAGCCTAGGATTTGGTTTATCATTATCTTTTCCGAGTGACAAATGAACCATTCAAAAACCGATTTGCTTAGGTCCACTTTTTCAAAATTTTGAAATTTTAGTGTTAATTTACTTGATTGACTCCTTCCATTTTTCATTCATAATAAAATTCCCACATAATAAGGATTAACACCACTAAAAGACAAAAACTTTAGGCCCTCGAATAATAAGTCACATTTTTTGTGAAGTCAATAAGATTAAGTCCATACTCTAACGTAAATCGTTGCAATAATGCAATTCAAACGCAGAAGAAAGTACTTGATGATAAAGGTCAATCGTTTATTGTTGTTTCATTACAATGAAAGTAAACTAAATAAGTCAGTGACAGTCTAAGTGATGAAAAAGTAACTAATTGGGAATTCTTACACAATTATTTAAATTTTTTTTCTGTGGCAAAAAAAATAAATTAGAGACTGAACTGGATCTATTTTTACCATGTTTTTACTAACTTACTTTCTTCTTTGTGTGTTTGTGTGTGTGTTTGTCAAGTACAAATCTTTCAATCGATTTTTAACTAATTTCCCCACTAGCTAGACATTTAAAACTTTTAGAATAGCTCAGAACACGATGACAATGCATTTTTTAATACTTTTAGCCATCTTTAAGCACAATTAAATTAATTTTGAGTTATTTTCAGTTAATTTTGTTTTGTAGAATGGTGCAGCCATCTATTGGCCGGAACGGGAACGAAAAGTTATATGGAAGTTAACTTCCAATGAACTTCATTTTCTTTCAAGTTGACGGGATAATTCATCAAAAAAAATTTAAAAAGTATTTATTAATACATAGAATTGTCAAGTTTATATGATTCAACAGAAAAGTTGAAAACGTGGTATATAAAAAGTTCTTATCTTGTAATTATTGCTTAGCGAAATCGGTCCCTTTATCACGCAAAAATTGTAGTAATTATAACGATGACTCCAAGGATATTCTATCATATAGATTGTATATGTCGTCAGATAAAATCTAGATTTTAAATAATACATTCTAAATTGTTTATTTAATTTGAAATTTTCAGAGGAATTTTAATACACAATGTATATTATTTTATCAATTTTCTCCGCTTTTTTTTTTAACTTAACCTATTTGGCAATTGAGCGGTACAAATAAAAATTTCGATAATAAAACAAAAAAGAGTACCGGAACACGTTAAATTAGATCTTGCGCCGGTAGTTTACAAAATCTGAGGGTAACACCCATAGGTAATACCCGTATATATGAGTATAACTGCAAATTGAGAGACAAATCAGAAGAGAGTGAAAATTTTCCGGTCTTACCTTTCTCTCTGCATCAGATGGTCTTTCTTTTCTTTGTGTTTGATTGTGCGGGAGATTAACCTTTTATTGTCTTTTCTCAAATGTTAGGTTTTAATTTTACATAAAATGGCGAAAAAGGATTCAGCTGACCACCAATATATTTTTCGGCATTGGACCACTCAGAGCTTTTGCATTCAGTACTTGCAAAACTTTTACTAAATTTTCTTAGATTCTGTTCATGATTCATCTTCATGAATATTGATTTTTTATTTGTAGAATTCTCTGTATAAATGATTATAAAGTAATACATGAAGTATAACAGATCTACCTGAGCAATAGAGTTAGAATCAGGAACCGATGCGCATAAATTTAGCCCATATATATTCTTTATTTTTTTTTAAAGTTATGCAACATGACTGTTGTACTTGGATGTAGGAATGTTTGTTTCATTTTTTAATGAAAATATTAGTCTGTTTTAAAATATATTTAAACAAATGAGGTCTAGTTTGAAAGAGAAATGTCTGCAGTCTTAGAATGTAAAAAGATCAAAATTCTACGATCATTTTTTGGTGAGTTATCGTAATCTGAAGATAAAAAAGTCAATATTTTCCCACAAAATTTAAAAAATATACTTAAAGTCCGTACAAGATGAGACATGTCTTACTTTGGTCCCCCCATTTTTCTGCATCCATTGGTATCGCTCTCGACCCCATACCCCCAGCGTTTTCGGAAAAGATAGCGTGACAAGCTTTTGACAGCGGCAGCGGGAGTTATTTTTTTTAGAATAGAGAGATTTTCTAGTATAAAAGGATCTAAAAGGATCGATTCTGTTTAAGATTTCTAATTTTTTTAAAATATTTGTTAAGTAAGAGTGAAACTATATCAGATTAAACGATTAAGTATTTTATTATAGGTTTATATCTTTATCCCAGTGCAATATTAGTATGTAATAAAACCATGAAAATAAATCAACGAATATAACTTTACCTAACGTTAATTAGAAAATATGTTCTCAATTATTAAACTTTGTGTTCACTCCCAGAGTCACATCTTACTTTTTCCAACGACCTCTAATCGATTTTGAAATTAGAAACTGGAAAAATAATTCAGACCTTGTAATAGACACCTCTCGGGACTTTTATTACATGTAATTAATATTTAAACTCGCATCGAAAGTAACGAAATGGAGTCCGTTTGATGGTTGGCAATTACTCAGAAATTTAGCAAAACCGAGCTCTCAGTAAAGTTTTTAGCAAAAAAAAACTTTCCCGGGTATAAAGTGCTCTAAATAACAGCCGTTACAGGAAAATAGCGGAAAATTATCCACGCATTCATTAAGCGCTGCTCAAACGCTTTTAAGTAAATTTTATGACAGACGGCATTTCTGCATGTCAACATTCTGAAAATTAGTCAGCAATTCTCGCGCCGAGCGGGAGAAATACGTTTCAGCGGTGCATGTAATGACTCTCTACTCAATAAATTAACTATTCCTTGTCACACATTATTAAGGGCGTTAGCTTTTTATCGAGTCCTGTTCTGCTAACTCAGATGTCCCTCAAGAGTCAGATGAGGGAAGCTTCAATAATGACCTGCAAATTTAAGTACACGTACTGGGGACTGATTGCTTACTTAAAGTTAAGGTGATGGGTATAAAATGAGATAGTGAAAAAACTTTTTAGCAAATGTTCAAAACTATGACATATTAAAAGGGAGAATTGGTACTTAAATAATAGGAGTTTTTCTTTAATTTAAATAGAAATTTGAATAACCCTTTGACATACAACTTAAGCGAAATTCTACAAAGTGCGCCCATAAAGTAACCGGGCATTTTTTTTATACAAAAATAAGAAAAATATTACTCACCTTCAAATAAATTTATCTCCTTCAAAATAATCACCAAAGTAGTCTAATACAATTTTTCCAACGTTTCTTCAAGTCATCGAAACATTGTTTATAGGCCTTGGAACTAACCGTTCGCAAAATACGCGTAACATTTGATTTAATATCCGAGACGTTTTCAAATCTCTGTCCTTTCATGGCCATCTTAAGCTTTGGAGAAATAAAAAAATGAGCTGGCGATAAGTCGGGAGAATATGGTGGGTGATTTATCACTGTAATTGAATGCTTAGCAAGATAATGCTGTACAGAAATTGCCGTATGGGTCCTAGATATATCGTGTAAAATAAACCATTCCCCAGAATCAAACAGTTCCTTTCTAACTCGCCTTATCCTGTTTCTTAATCGAAAAAGCACCTGCTTGTAAAAATACTCATTAATTGTTTGATTTTCAGGAACAAATTCATGGTGAATAAGTCCTTTGTAAGCAAAAGAATGAAATCAGCATCACCTTAGTCTTTGATTATTCCATCCGTGCTTTTTTTTGTATGGGAGAAGACGGTCCTTTCCATTGTGCACTTTGTCTCTTTGCTTTTTGGCCGTATAGTAGACACAAGGTCTCATCTCCTGCTATAATACGCTTTAAGAAATTGTTGTCCTGTTGCGCAGTAGTCAGCAAATCTTCACAGCAAGCTTTTTTGTCTTCTTTTTCTGTTCTGTCAAAATCCGCGACACAAATTTTCATTTTCAGATTTTCAATTAAAATTAATCTACAGCTTTCTTTGCATATCACAGGCATGTCTGAAAGTTGCTGAGTTGTTACTTATCGCGAGCTGATTTTTTCCTTTTTTCGAAGATAAAGATGGCCATGAAAGGACTGAGATTTGAAAACGTCTCGGATATTAAATCAAATGTAACCCGAATTTTGCAAATCGTTAGTTCCAACGCCTATAAACAGTGTTTCGATGACTGGAAGAATCATTGGAAAAATTGTATAGACTCCTTTAGCGATTATTTTGAAGGAGATGAATTTATTTGAAGGTGAGTAATATTTTTCTTATTTATAAAAAAATGTACGGTTACTTTATGGGCGTACCTTGTATGTGAACAAAAATACCGCATTTTTCAGACCATAAGATGCACCTTTTCAATTAAAAATCGACTTAAAATTGGAGTTTGTCTTATGGTTCGAAGGTAACATTAAAATAAAACCTTTATGCTGCATTAAAGTTATTAGCGAATTTAAATTACGGGCGGAAAATGTTATAAAATTAGTACAGAAATGAATATTGATGGTGCGAATTATGTTGTTTTTGTTGTTGTTTCTGACCCTCGAAATGGTCTAGCTATGTTAGACCAAATATGTCCATGTACTTCCAGAAAGTCGAAGAAAAGAAAAGTTTAGAGTAAACCTCGTCCAAGGTAAAATCGAGACTATTTAAAATCTGATCAGCCAATTCCTGAACAGGCCTACACTTGGATCTTGAAAACCTTCTGTCCGTGTTCATAAGAGAGCCCTCTTAAGTGTCCACTGGCAAAACGTGAAATGCAAGTTTGCTGTCCCCTGTGGCTCTCAAAAAAGGGTACCACAATTACATTTCCTCGAGTACTAGTCACTGACAGGAGGGACACTCCAAAGATGTGTAAGAGTTGTCTACCTGACCAGAAGTGCTAAGAGTGTCTGACTGGAGAGTCTCTCTGAATAGGCGGCCTTTGCCAGAGAATCTGCAATCTCGTTACCACTAATTCCGACAAGGGAGGGAATCCATCGATTATGCTCCTCATAATTGAGAGTCTCTCTGAATAGGCGGCCTTTGCCAGAGAATCCGCAATCTCGTTACCACTAATTCCGACAAGGGAGGAATACATCGGATATGCACCTCATAATTTAGAGTCTATGCAGAAGCGGCCTTTGCCAGAGAATCCGCAATCTCGTTACCACTAATTCCGACAAGGGAGGAATACATCGGATATGCACCTCATAATTTAGAGTCTATGCAGAAGCGGCCTTTGCCAGAGAATCCGCAATCTCGTTACCACTAATTCCGACAAGGGAGGAATACATCGGATATGCACCTCATAATTTAGAGTCTATGCAGAAGCGGCCTTTGCCAGAGAATCCGCAATCTCGTTACCACTAATTCCGTCAAGGGAGGGAATCCATTGGAAATACACCTCATAATTGACTGAAAGCTGAGAAAGCAAATTCAGAATGGATATGCCCGCCCTCTCCCCAACCGCTGGCCAGTTCCCCAGATGTTGAACTGGTACGAATTATTTTAACAATAAATAAAAATTAAGTAAAAAATTGAAAATAACTTTATATATCTAACAAAATACAAAATATACAATTCTGAAACTCTTCCCATAAATTTGAAGAGCGACTTATCATCCGGTGACTTTCCGAGACTTTAATGTTTACAATGACATAAAAAAACATATAACGCATACGTGACTTTTTTTTGTATGTCAGGAGGTTAAGAGTATACTGAATAGGCCTTAAAATTTTTTAACGTTACGCTTAAATGATAATATATATTGAAAAAAGATAAATTTACAATAATAACTTAAGGGCACACAGAAAAATCTCGAGAACCAAAATGGAAAGATTTTAGTAAAATGTTTAGGAGCATGTATTTAATTGCAGAATACAGATATATGCAAAATACTTACATACGAGCAAATGCATACAATTTTTATATTTAAAGTGGGATGGAAGATTTAGGTTAAAAATTTAGTTTATTGTAGCAATTTCAAAACTTGTTAAATGTTTGATACTATTTGTCAGTTAGGTAGACGTTTCTAAAAATCTCGAATTTATATCTTCTAAATTTTGCATGGTAACATAAAATATATCATTTGACAATAATACGAAGTATTTTGCTTCTAGGCTAGAAAATAATTAAATTAAAAATTTGTTAGTGGAAAACTTCAAAAAACAAAACTTTTTAATTACATTTTTTTTGTTATTTTCAATTTCACTACACCTAAAAGTAAAACACCTCGTATTATGATCAACTAATATATTGTATATTACCATACCAAATTTGGAAAAGAAAAATTCAATAGATTTTTTAAAAAGTGTACCTAACAGACAAATAGTATCAAACATTTACTAAGTTTTTAAATTGCTACTATAAACTGAATTTTCAACATAATTATTCCAATTCACTTTAAATATAAAATATAATGTATGTACTTGCAGGTATATAATATTTTGCATATATATGTATTCTGCAATTAAATACATGTTCATAAGCATTTCACTAAAATCGCTCCATTTTGGTTGTCGAGATGTTCTGTGTGCCCTTAATACAAGTCAAGATTAGTTACCCACAATCATGGTTCAAGAAAATTTTCTTCTGGTTCAACACTGCGTCCAAAACATTCATGCTATACTAATTAAATTTTAATACGTTTGTGTTTGTCCTGATTCAAGGGTTTGCCTTAATTATTCCATAATATTTGAATGAGAAATGCAATTTCAATTTTACTAAAAAATCTGCGGATCGTGTTCTGCATGTCAAGATTTTTCTAAATCCTTAATTCAAAATATTTATTTTATCAGCTGTGAATTCGTGTAATTAAGCAAAAGAAAAAGCTGTGGTTTGTTCGAGGGAATATACGAAGGAGAAATACTAGTCTCAGTGGAAAAGACAATTATCTGTAAGAAAAAATTGCCGAGTTATTGCCTGGAAAATAAAATAACATGTTTTCAAGGAGCAATATATCCGACTACAGAAAAATTGTCTTCGTAACCTGCTGTGATAAAGGATTTTTCATTCGACATATGACGACAATCACAAACGACCTTTATTTTACATTTAAACTTTAAAAGGATTTATTTTCAGGGATTCGGGCCGTGGTGGCCATGTGGTACAACTTGCTGGTTGTCGGTGCTGAGGGTGCTCGGATCGAATCCTGGCGAAGCACCACTAAAATGCTTCCGCTTGTGTCGTCCCTTCATAGGGGGCAATGCTGGTTTGCATATTTGGCGCCCCGATAATAAAATGGCCTGCAAAACTGCGGTGAATTATAGGCGAATGTCTTCGCGACAAGTGCCTCCACATTGGAAAAAAAAATTCAGTGATTCAGATAATTTATCGACGATATATAAAAACAAACACATTTATTACTGTTTATGGAGTTAGGCCTCGGAATTAGGGTCTGCGGGTTTTAATTTCGCGATAGACTCGATGGTCTGGGCTGTTTAAGTTAACTTTGAGTTAATCTGCTGTGAAAAAGACTTTTTCATTCGACGTATGGCAACAATCGCAAAGACCTTTATTTTACATTTAAAGTTCAAAAGGATTTATTTTCAGTGATTCAGATAATTTATCGACGATGTATAAAAGCAAACGCAATTATTACTGTCTATGAAGCTAGGCCTCGGAAGTAGGGTCTGCGGGTTTTAATCTCGCGATTGACTCGATAGTCTGGGCTGTTTAAGTTAACTTTGAGTTCACCTGCTGTGAAAAAACTTTTTCATTCGACATATGACGACAATCACAAACGACCTTTATTTTACATTTAAACTTAAAATGAATTTATTTTAAGTGATTCAGATAATTTATTGACGATTTATAAAAGCAAACACACTTATTACTGTCTATGGAGCTAGGCCTCGGAATTAGGGTCTGTGGGTTTTAATTTCATGATTGACTTGATGGTCTAGGCTGTTTAAGTTAACTTTGAGTTAACCTGCTGTGAAAAGACTTTTTCATTCGACATATGACGACAATCACAAACGACCTTTATTTTACATTTAAACTTAAAAAGGATTTATTTTCAGTGATTCAGATAATTTATCGACGCTGTATCAAAGCAAACACACTTATTACTGTCTATGAAGCTAGGCCTCGGAAATAGGGTCTGCGGGTTTTAATCTCGCGATAGACTGGATGTTCTGGGCTGTTTAAGTTGAAGGTCTCTGCCTGTATAACTTTGTGTTTCAGAATAAGATCAGAACACTTTGAACCAATTTAGAAAATATACACCAAGATTTTTGTCGGCTGTAACAGGAGCACCCTATAGGTGAATCTTCATAATTCCAAACAAGGGAACGTCCAAGTCTTACCTGGGATTCGCATAATGGTCCTTGCTGTGAAAGCTCTTGGCGCTAACTACCATACTTTGTCATGACAGTACATTAAGCATTACTAAATTAAAATACCGATCACTTCATAGCCCCATAATGAAATCATATGAATTTGTGTCTAGAAATCTTATACTTACAGACAGAGATATTGCGTATCACATTTATTATAATATGTAACAAACACTTTGGTTAAGAATTTTTATAGATAGCCCATGTTTCGTGGTGTTACTCACAATTCAAAGTTACCGATAACTTAATCTAGTTTAGATACGGCCACATAATGAGGGTACATTTTCTGACAGTTTAGCTGAATATTAAATGAATCTCCGATACCGATTGTACGAAAATGGAATTGAATATGCGCCTTTATTTCGAAAGTCTGAACTGATCTAATCAAAGCGCATTCTTTAAGCAATTACACATTTTCTTTTTTTTTCTCTAAACTATTCCAATATCTTTAAGCATAATTACTCAGAAAAAATATAGTTTTGAGTACATAGAAAACCCTCCCTTAGCCGATAGATGACAAGCATGAAATTTTAAATCAGATTATCTTTCGCTAAAACTTAATAGGAATTACGTGATTAAAAGCAGCTGTTGTTAGAATTCCCTATACCTTTCATGTTTTATTACTTTTGAGGACAATGTTGTGTGACAATTTGCAACTGTTGAATTTTTTGGAAGATAATTAATATAATCTTCCTTTCTTGAACCACCTTCAAAAATTAGCCAAACCCTACAAAATCGTCAAATTACGATTTATCAGAGTAACACTTTGAAAAATTATTATTCTTAGATAATCCCAAGAATGATTTTTTCCAAAATAATTTTTTACTGGTATTTTTCATTTCAAGGATACATTTTTTATTTAAATGTAACACTATTTTGCCTTATTTTTGTTCTATTAAATTAAAAATAAGCACTAAAAATTTCATGTTGTATAGATTTAAGTGAAAGAATCCCCCCCCCTCCCTTCAGCAAAAAATAAAAGTAAAATAACAATTAAAGAGTTTTAACACTTAAAATAACATCCAAATATTAAAACTATTTACGTTTCCTCCAAATTAATCTACGCAGGCATAACACATTCCTCTAAATAACATTAAAATAACAAAAATTTTACACTATTTTTTGTACAAGAAATTTGAAAATATTGGCGAAAAATCGTTATGAATTATACAAAAAAATCTTCAGTCCAGTATTTAAAATGCGCTTTAAAGAATAACGGAGCCTTATTAAAAAAATAGCATTATTTTCTTTTCTTATTATTTTTATTTTTTTATGCTAACCTCATAAATATAAAGTGTAAGAATCTTAACAGTAGTCATTGATCTATCAGTCGGGAGAGCCATTTACCGAACCCTAAGAAATTCTTATGACCAAGGTCCAGTGTTAAGAATGTGCGTTTCATCAATTCAGTAGCACAGTTCCGTACATTTAACACCCCCGTGTATAGACCTGTTATGTTCGTTAAACCTTAGACCGAAAAGTCCCTCTATCACGTCAGAGAGGGTGGGAGATGGTACGTTCCTTCCAGATGTAGTCCCTGGAAGTGATTGGTCAAAATGGAGGTCGCATCAGGCTAAATCAAACTCCGACCCTTGAAGTGCCTTTATAAACCGGAGCCTCTCCCTTCCTTCCCCCAGCTTATATGGACCTGGTCTGGAATACTTCCGGCGTGGGGGATTTATAAACAACAACGTCAAAACATTTAACACTATAGTGATAGCATTTTAAAAAAGACTTTTTTGATTTTGATTTTGCCGTTGTAACAAAATCCTGCAACTATCATGATTCCCTTTGGGAACTTTTCTGTACACCGACGAAGCCATTTCGTAGGTCATTCCCGTTAGAGGAGCAATAGAAAATTGATCTTTTTTTATTACAGTAACTTAAATACATCTATGCCGCATCGAGTGTTACCACAAATTTCCAATTTTCAGCAGTCAGATGTTTTTCATATAATTTTCTACAATTTGCTTATCTTTGAGCAATATTCTTTGGCAAAAGCAGATGAACTTTAGGTTTAAACATTTTTGAACTTCAAATCTTTATGAATGATTTTACTTACAGTGCCAGAAGACATTCCTAGTTCCGATGCAATTGATCTTTGAGTCAGTGGATTTTCTTTTAAGATCAGAGACTTCACTTTCTTGATATTTATCTGCGTTCGAACATGGAGGATGAGGTTTAGTGGTCATATTTTCTTTTTTTCTTTCAGTTAGCCTTTTTTTTTCTTTCAAATTTAATATATTTTAAATACCTTTTTTTGAAATGCCATAACCGCGATTTTTCCCCGCTTTATAATTTGTTGAATATTTGTTGAATATTTCTCCTTGGAAAGCGCAGTTTAGACAGTATCAGCACCGCTGATGAAGAGATGCTGTCTAAAACTTATTTAATACTTATCTTTTCATGTTTTTAGATTCTGGCTGCAAGTAGTTTCAGAGCGTATACTGGTTTTTCACTTTCAACTTTGTCTTATATATATATATATATATATGATACGTAAATCATTAACATTAAGGTACCTCTCAGTAATTTTGTATCAGGATAAATTGTGCAATCTTTTTCATTAAACTTTATTTGAAGATAGTCAAAGCAAAGGAGAGAGAAGATAAAGTTCACTGCAAAAAATTAAAATGAAGTTTTTTTAAAGTTCTTAATTATTCATGAAAAATAAGAAAATAGAACAAACTCTACGGAATATGTCAACAGCGCTCAATAATGAAAGAATGTAAAAAAAAATAAAAAATAAAAATAAAAACCTCATAAATTACCTAAGTTTTATTACCTTAATTAAAAGCTCCATAAAAATTATGTAAATTTCTAGACTCCCACAAATTTATTTTACTGAGGCAGGTTTAGATTATCTATGAAGTTTTTCGATAGGAGATCCTTTAAATTAAACGGGGAATTTTCTCTGAAAAGTCCGACATTAAATTTAGCAAGAAGGACTCAAGCTTATTGTCAAAGTTACCCATATGTAATTAAGTTGAATCATTTGATAGTGTTTAAATCTAGACGTCTAATATTTTATTCTTTGAAATACTTACTTACAGCCCTTTCACATAAACCTAGAACATTAAAAAATAAGAATGCATATAAGGGAGATTTAAAGAAAATTAGAAAAAGAATAATAGTCTCTAATCAGAAACTTACAAACTATAAATGGCCTTACGGGGAGAAAACCGACTTAAAACATAACGAGGGGAAGAGAGTTTAATATCAAAAGATTGAAATAAAAATAATAGGTCTAGATCTGGTGTCAAGGGACTGTAATCGGTTTAATGTTAATCGGCTTAAGTTTCTTTAGAGTAAAGAACGAATGTAAAATCTTTATCTCATGCCTTAAACTATGAAGTCAAGAATCAATTTAAGTGATAATATTGTGCTCTGAATATCTCATATATATTTATAACATAATATGATGTGACGAAAATTCTAAATCTCTCGGTACAAGAGATTATTTTACAGTTAAGAAAATTTTTATCGGAAATAACAAAGCATAGAGAATTCTGGAAACCTATCCTTCGTTTGATTTATAATAATGTTAAAAGAGATGTTACCATGAACCTTGAATTCATTAGAAATAAAAGTTTTCTTTTCCTTCATGTGTTAGTGTTTAGTTTCAGCATAAATATTTCTTTTTTTGAAACTGTTACGTTTTGACCATAGAACGGGAATATTTATATTAAAAATCGTCTTCATGCAATAAAAGCAAAGTATTCGGGCAATTTTTGTTCATTTATGTAATATATCGCACGTACGTACACACACACACACACACACATATATATATATATATACAGGGTGATTTTTTTTAAAATTGACACTACTCAGGGCCGCCTATAGCGCTATCTATCGGTCGGAATTCCAGCAAAATTGATTAAGGAACTAAGGGCGACATGGGAAAGAGTTTCTGTGAGAAAAACAGTTCCAAAAGTAGCCGATATGGAAATATATGGCGCTGTTGTTCTTGGCACACCCGAGAATTTATATAAAAGACAAGTAAAGCATTTAAATACAAATTCACTACTATGCAGTCGACATCAGCGCCAATATTTCGGACTATAAAGATAAGGGATGAATACTGAAAAAGTTGTAAACAGACAAATGAATTACAAAAAAATTTCACTGCAACACCACTTAATGCAGCAAATACACTTCTCTTTCCTTCAATGTGACCACAGTCCTGGTGGACGTCACATTGAAGCAAATTCACTTCTCTTTCCTTCAATGTGACCACAGTCCTGGTGGACGTCACATTGAAGCAAATTCACTTCTCCCTCCTTCAATGTGACCACAGTCCTGGTGGACGTCCCATTGAAGCAAATTCACTTCTCCCTCCTTCAATCGTCACATTGAAGCAAATTCACTTCTCCCTCCTTTAATGTGACCATAGTCCTGGTGGACGTCACACTGCATCCTGAACACTACATTCTCAACGGCCAAAATGGTATTTTAAGATAGACCGAACTTTTCTGCACCCTGCAGCAGGATTCACTTTATAAATTACGTCGTCCAAAGTAATTTAGGATCTTTTAAAACACACTATATCAGATTTTCCCCCAAATAAATTAAATTTTAAAATATTATTTGCATTTTTTCAAACGAAAAATACCCCAAGGTGTAAAATTTCTTTATCTATTGCGGAGTACAATTTAAAAAATAATCTTTCATTCCAAGTCGGCAATCTTTGAACACATTTTCTCCATAGGTTAACATTGAGGTGAGTGAATCCAATAAGGTCAGTACACAGCAGCGTTAATAGTAGAGACCCATGAAAATTCTTAGAAAGTCCTTTCATTCGGCGGAAGGACGGACGCTCAAGGAGACCTAAATCCAAGGGGGTAAGAATTTCTAACTACGCAAGGGACACACCCGTTAACCCTTTCAGGGGCAACAATCTCCCCCGTTTTCACTGTGCAGACTTTTTACCCATTTTTTTAATCTAAAGACTCTTGAATTTTTTTTCCAATTAAAGGTTGCAAAATGTTTTCATTTCTTTAAACTGATAACAGATGGCAGTACTAACCATTTTTATGCCCATTTAACTGGAATACATTGAATGCAAGGGGGAAAAAGACTAGATTTAGGCGTTTGCACTGTGCAAACGGCGCCCCTCAAAGGGTTAACGAAACTAACAAGAAAAGTAGGAAATCCAAGAAAAAAGCATTAAACTAGATCAGGGATGGAGGAATTATGAAATAAAGGAATAAAATTAAATTATGAATAAACAGCGTAGAAACTGCAAATAAATTAGATGTATGAAAAGGCAAATATATTTCTTAGCAGTAAAGCAAAATAACTTAGACATGCCATTGACTAAAACAGAGGAATTATTATAAAGAGCAAAAATTTTAGAAATTATAATCCAGATGCGGAGATAGGTTGATGAATAATTTTAGCGTCAGAAAATCAATTTAATGGTAACATTCTCAGAAGTGTTTGACCATCATTGGTTTATATAATTCTTGTATTTTAAAGCACCAAGAAAGGTCTTTAATGCTTATGTTAAGGGAAAGTATAGTTTGACCAGTTTAGGACAAATGCAAATCGCTGGAAGTTATGCTATCAGCACCCCAATAACGAAATAGTTGCTCCTCTGTATTTTTGCTGTTGATTTTAAGACTCTGTGTGTTTTTCATTTATAAGTCTTTTTTTAAATTTTTTTACGAATGCGGAGGCCATTCGCCTATTAATTCCCCGCATTTTTGCTGGCCATTTTATTATGGGGGTACCATATAGGCGGACCAGCATTACCCCTATGAAAGGACGACAGGAATGGAGGCATTTTAGTGACGCCTCGTTGGGATTCGATCCGAGCACCCTCAGCACCGAAAGCCAGAGTGCTGAACCGCAAGCCCTCCACGACCCAATTTCTAAGTCATTGTTTAGATATATTTTTAAATTTATTCGTGCTATTTATTTTCTAAGAATTAAACTTATTTTTCCTATTTATTTTCGGATGTGACTTTTCTGTGTCTCCCAAAACATATTTTAGCGCCATTCCCCACTATTCATCATTTTAACTACAACTCTCAGCTCCCAGACGATGAATACACAGTCTTCACAAATGAAGTCTTTGTGGGTTACTTTATTGCTAAATTTCCGTCACAGCCGGTGAATTGCGTCAGTTTTAACATAAAAGCACACTTGAATAAAGAGTTAAGTGATATAATCTGTTGAAATAAACGTTTCAAGGGCTTTAGAATCAAGAGCATTTAGAAAGTTTGGTAACTTTTTATATTAACGTCAATAAGTAGGTTTTCTAATCACGTTAAAGAGAATATTATTGATAGAAACAGTATATAACCGTAAAAATGTGTGTTACTTTACCTTCAGAATTTGTCATAAAACACAGTAGTTCTGGCAGATTTTCCCACACTCTAGAGTAGAACCAATCATATGCATTTACGTTCTAATCTAGAATAGATACCATTTTCCCTTATAACTTCCATTTTCTAAAAATTTTAAGTTAAATTGGTAATGTCGGTTTATAGACGAATACAAAAACAAATGGAAACAATATTTGTATACGTTGCTCTATCTATATGATACAACAATACATTTAACATATTGTTTTATTTTGATTTCCATGCATTAAGTAAATGTAGCAAGTTTAGGTATAGAATTAGTGTAGATGTATCATGAATTTAATACCATGTATATTCGTGGTGAAATACACAAATTTTAAAATTTCCTTAACTTACTAATAGGTATAATATTCTTCATAGTTTGGAAAATATTGTGCCATCCAGATGATTATTTAGTTTAATATCCATCAATTACTCTGAAAAAATAATGTTTTATCCTGTTAGGTTATTTGCAATGATGACTAGCAGAGTGGTTACCTCAAGCTTTATTTACAGCAGAAACTATACACATTAATTAAAGATTTAAAACGAGGAGCGCTTATGGACCTGGATCCTCTTGTAAAGACATTCGCACGCCAGAAAGACAAGAGGCGAAGTTCAGTCATTAGTTAGTCAACCTTAGCGGCGGCTGAGCTCTATCGCAGACTTTAGCCTTCCACCACGCGCGCTCAGCAATTTTACATGACCGCGCGCGCGTCGTATTTTTTACGACAGATGTTATTTTGCCATTTTTGGCACGAAAAACGACATAGATGAAGGAATATTAATAATAATTTTGTTAACAAACAAAACATTACATTATTGTTGCAAAATACAAATGGTGTCACATTCAAATGATATATCATTTTTAAATGCTTATATATTTATTTGTACACTCCAAAATTTCATTAAGCATATTTATATCAATTATTTCCAACAATGATCCTATTTCACCCCCTATTTCCTTGGCATGGTGTTTTAGGTCAGGTAACATTTTCACAATATTCATCTTTTTCGTCTTTGAGCAGTTTGCATACATCTCTTTTCGCCACTTAGAAGATTTATCCTTACCAACATGGAACATTTCGTTCCTCTGAATCATCATTATCATCATCATCCGAAATATATTGTTCAGATTCAATACTGATATTATTTATTTCTATATATTCTTCACTCAAATCTCTATCGTTCTAAAATCCAAATGTTTCCTTCCTTTCGTTTTCTTCATCAGATGATTCCTGAAGAGTGCTGTAAAAATCAGCTGATTGTATAAATTTTTTGCCATGGAAACCGATATAAAAATTATAGATTCGAATTTATACAAATTAAAATAATACCCGTCAATTATTAACACAAAATTACAAATTATATGAGAAAAATTTTTTCCGAAATTTTCACCCATGACCACGCGCGTGACGTAAAGTTTACGAACAAGCAACCACATAGCACAAAAGCCAGGTTAGCAATAAAAAATTTCCTGTTGGCACATCCCATGATGTAGGGAAGGGTTGAAAGGAGGAATAGAAATGATCTTCAGATGTCCCAGCTGAAATATGCGAAAAAAATGCATTAAAAACCGAATTTGTCGTAAAATTTGCACAGATCCCCGTGCTGGAAGGTTAGCGACAAATGGGGAATGAGTATTGAATATCCAACATATCTATAACATAATAGATAAATCCTCTGCTGAGAAAATGTAAATAAAATAAATGATAAATTTCAAGCCATTTGAATATCCACGCATAATTGTTAATTTTACGGCAAAATCAGTGAATATCCATGATTGCTACAGTTTATATAATCGTTAGATCTGAAGTCGATTCGCTCTTTATGGTCACCTCAAAGTGTTGAATTGAGCTGAATGTACTATTTTGAACTAAGATAAATTTAGGAATAGCTTGTCAGGCTGCTGAGTTGGTTCAATACAGTGGCGTTATCATCAGTTGGGGTAGCGTTAGAACTTTTCCGTTACTTAGGTTTAAAAGAAAAATAAACTTAGACATGTAATGCGACTAATATTGAATCCTTAAGGGGACAATGGACCTTCAACCTTGTTTCTTTAAAATTTTCAATATTTTACTCTATATACAAAATGAGAATATTTAATATTGTTTTTTACTTCATTGAATAGACTTAGAATTCACAAATAAATATTTGTGGACTGAATAAGGCATGTTTATAAAAAAATTCTACAAACATTCTAGAATTTTCCAAAATGCTCCATGTGCACTCTTTTTCTTCCGATTTCTTCCAAATTTATCTGGATTTGTAATGGAAGTGTTTGTCACAAAACTGTGCATCATTCTTTGAAACCACAGATATTTTCAAATTCATAGAGCACAGAGTGAAGTAAAAACATGCAAAACCCTAAGAAAATAACAATGAAGGAAAATTTATTTATGGCTTTAGATTCATACTAAACAAAATTCAGTGAACAATTATATTTAAATTTATATGGTAAACTAAAATTAAAAAAATAAAGTAATTAGGGGATGTGAAATGAACACGGAACATTTTCAATTATGCTAGCATTTTTGAAATTTTTTTTGAAAAGCAGACAATATTCTGCAAAAAATTCTTGTTTTGGATTCTAAGAGTCTTCAATGTAGTAAAAAGGAATATTAATTATTCTCACTCTGTATATAGAGTTGAAAATTAAAAATTGAAAACTTCGAGAAGAAAGGTCCTTTGCCCCCTTAAGTGCCTTTAGAAATGATGTAGTTGTTGTTTTCATCTCTTGCTCTAATTCGCGGTACTAATTCCATCGATGGTGGAACACATTGTGTATCAAGTTTAAAAAATCTGATTTTTAAAATACGGTATTTTAGCCTTCATAGTTTATAGTAGAAGACAATAGCAATGACACATTTCTTTTATAATCGCATATGAGCAATACGGAGTGGTAAATAGAGAAATTATTACAAGTAATTAGAAAACTATTATTTTACTATTATTTTCTTACTATGTTTATTTTTCTTGAACTGCAATTCATACATACTCCTACTGATAGCCAATACCCCTGAACACCTATCGTTAAATTTAAGTGTATTTCTCCGCGCGCTAACTACTACTAAAATTATCCCACATTAAGTTCTAATTTTTCCATTTCATCATTTCTATAAGGCATGTCTAGTCTCGTAAAAGGGTTTGATCATGATAAAGTTCCTTTTTCAATGTTATAATGTCTGTAGCCTTGCTTGCTTGATGGTAGAATCTCGTATTCTTTTTTAGTTAAGGTCTTGAATATGCTAACGACAAGTTACGCTATGGCTGTAATTTCATGCATTCAGAGACTGAAGAGCCGGAGTTTATTGAAGGGCAGTTAGCCGTGTTGAATTTTATCTAGAAAAAAAAAATAAGTACGAGTAAATTAAGCGGCTGGCATGCAAACAGAATATACTATCGTAATGGTTACATTGGAGGAATTAAGTAGGTTAATTCTTTATATTCAATGGCTAAACAATTATTTTGTAACATATATATCTTTAAGTTTGTAACTAAGTTTTTAAATAATCACAGGCATTATTTTTCTTATATTTCCATGCTTACTTGTTCTTTTAATTTACTTTTTATAAGAATATCCTGGATTACAAAGCATAAAGATAACTATTAAATTTAAGCTGAAACTTTTCATGAAGCCTATTAAATTCTTCTTCAATGAAAACTTAAAAATTCTCTTTTTTCAAATACTGTTTAATATGTTTTTAACCATTTACCTATTTATATATATAGTCTATTTTATATATATATATATATATATATATATATATATATATATATATATATATATATATATATAAAGGGACAAGCATTGACAAGGTATTTTTTAAAAATTTAATCATGAAATAATTATTTTATTATAAAATATCTATAAGGTAGATTGTAATGATGTTTCATATAAAATTTTCTCAGGTATTAATAAAAAACAATTTCAAGATTATTTTTTTTTGTCAATAATTCATGAAAAATAATATTCCCAATTGTAAAGTATAATGCCAGCTATAAAATTTACCTTGCTTTTTTCTTTAAAAGTTATTACAGGTATTTGACACATAAAATTATGAATGCAGATTTTTCAATTAATTTTTCGATATTTAACATAAAAATAAGATTTTTAACCATTTGCGTATTTATACATACGTTATCTGAGAACACTCAAGTAAAGCAATATATTTCCCGTCCTCTAGTCTTTTTATGGATTTAGTCGGAAGACCTAATTTCATACTCCATGGAGTCTGTCCTTATAAATGTCCTCCGAGACACATTTCACGAATGTACATTGGAAGTTTCTATCAAAATAGCATCATATTAGTGCTTTGCCGCTCAGTTTTGCTAACTTCAAACTTGACAGGAGCTAGATAAGTTCCAGAGCCTGGTTTATTTTCCATTAACTGTCTACGCCTTAATGTCATCTTGCGGCTAAACAGCACGTAACACCATAAACATTTTGCCGTGCCTGTTTCTTAAAATTGCTCCATATTCTTTTATTATTTTTATCCTTTCACCTTTGAATATCATAACTAATAAACTCCCTTCAGCGCAAAGTGTGATTAACATGGCGTAAAACCGAGGGCATTTTTTTAAAAATTATCATAATTATTTTTTATTAACATTTTAGCTCCATGTTACAACTGACTGTAAATTATTTTCTCTTTCTATTCTTCAATATAACATTCATTTTTCGATTTCATTGGTATTGTAATTAAATTTAATAATAATGAAGTGCAACAGTTCAAAATTTGTAGACAGACAGTTCGGCAACCCTAAAGTATGAAGAAAGGGAATGCAAGACATTTCATTAAAATTGCACCAGGAATTTATAGGCTCATTTATAGGCACTTGATATACTGCATTTGGGATTTGTTTTCCCTACGGTACTTTTATACTTACATTATTTTTTTGGCAGTTAGACAAGGAAAGGGTTTTACATATTATCACTATTATTGCCTATATATGAGGAAATATTAAATAAATGTTGAAAGATTGTTTGAAATTGCCTCAAAAATCTTTAAAATCATGTACAATATCTTAACTACTGTTCCCTGCTGTTATACGAAAGAGAATTTTTTTATTTACGATGAAAATTTTCTTTTTTAGAATAAAGGTGCTAACTCGGTAATGGGGATCTAAGTAGAGTAAATTAGAGAAAACATTTTTTTAGTATTTTTTAAAAATAAAACAAATTAACCATAATTATCTATAAATCTTTCTATATGTGTTGTTGGAATTTTTAGCAAATTTAGAATTTATTTTCAGTATATAATTTACGGGTTTTATAATCAGATTTTTATCTGTCCACCAATTATCTTTTTTTTAAATTAAAATTAAAATTTCCATTGTCTATGAATACATAACCTTCGGCTGAATACAAACACACGTATAAACACAAAGAGAGTAAATAGAAAGCAAATATACATAATGTGTAAAACATAAATGTCAAAGGAAACATATTGCTGTCTTGCGAAATTTTGTTTGTAATTTAAATTTAAGTATTTTATTTTTCTTGTTTTGTGTTTTTCACTTACTTCTGTAAGCTTCATGTTATACTACCTTGTGGTGCATGAGGGGATTTCAAATGAAACAATAAAAAACAAATATAAAAAAATTTAAAAAAAAACAAGGGGAAGAATGTCAAGGGAAAGACGGGATATTTTTGCTTCGCTCGTCGTCAAACATATTATAAAGATTTTACAATCATATAATAAAATACTTATATTGTTCGAATGATTGCATTATCAGGTACAACAACTTTACTTACGGTGTTCAGTCTATGCGTAAACTTTTGTGAATCTGTAAATTATCTTCATTATTAAGTCTAATGGTTTTGTTGAATTAAAGGAATTTTTTTACTGTAACGTACAAATTCCTCTTTAGATTATTTTCCTCTTTAAAGTGCTTGAAATATTTATTAAAAACCCTTTTTAACACTAGATAGACGACTGCCGTCATTTTGACGGTTTCGGACATACTATTGAGCGCTATATCTGTATTTATGTCCTCAGGCTTCTGAAATTTTAAGACTTTTTCAAATTTTACGTGAAATATGCACACACATTTAAAAAACTATATTAGTAAATATTGGGAGAAAATGTGTTGTGTACCTACTAAGATTGAAAGCCGCCAATTTGACGGCAATATAGAAAACAGGCAGAAATCTTTAAAATAATACCGGAAAAATGTTACCGTCTCTTCTCCCTTTTGCAAATAGCAGATATATCGGTTCTTCGGAAATATTGGTGTTGAAAAAGGAGGTCTGCACAAACTATGCATATATTTTTACTGCTAAACCATTTTTATGGATAAACCATACCACGTTGTAAGCTCGGCATACCTGCATAAAAATATATCTAAATATATGCTAATTTATTATATATTGGTATGAAATAGTTCAAAGTTTAGAGTATTTAACCATTTTATAAACATTGAATATTTTAAATTCTTGATTTTATTTTTAACTGTCAAAAGGACACCGATCAATCTTTTAGTAAGAGAATAATTCCCGGCTTTCTAGCGTTAATCAGTTCAAAAGAAAAAGTACTATAACATTTCTGTACATCGTGAAAGTACGTAATGTACATATGGTTATTGGTTCTACAAACAGGCCAAAAAAGCCTTAAATTTTGAATTTTAAATGTCTTTAAAGCAAGCTTTCGAATTATTCACTTATTTTTATATGCATAAGCTTATTTATATAAAAATAAATTTGAAAAATGAAATGAAAAACATGCGTATATATATAAGGAAATGTTTTTCGATCTTCATACTTATATCTGTGTTTGCTGTATAAAGGGTGTTCAGTCCCAAAATGGGCTAAAATAATTTATCAAAACAGGCATGTAAGAAAAATTAAGAGCTACTGCAGGGTACAGAAAGCTAAGTCCAATACCACGCCTAAATAATTTTATTCATCAGTGAAAATTTGGGATATATGAAACAAAACACAAACATGTTAGTTTTCAATCCCATTTTTCTCAAAACTACGATTTTGAACTTGACACCCTTCACACAGCAAACACAGATATAGTTTTTATATTGCAAGTTTTAATGTTTGTAACAAAATAGAAAATTACAACAAATAATTATAGATTTAAAAATATAAACACCAATCTGTTTTGACAAAGCAAATTAATATGCAACCACGATGTTAAATATTTATTTTGACTTAGAGATACCTTCAATCTTTTAAGGAAATTAACGAAAAGTAAGTCTTCGAGTTTTCCAAACGAAATTTCAAAAATCGAGTAAGTAAGTTTCAGAAAATAAACTTATTAAATTGCTTGAACGAAAGGACCATATGTATATATGCATAAAATAATAATGATTAAATACTGAGGTTTAGAAAATGTCTTACAAGAATGCATTTGTAAAATGCTTTTGTTTTATAGGTGATGGATTGAGGAATGAAACAGAAATTTCCTTATTTACATGATTTTGTGTTAAAGCTACAAAATTAATTGTAAATTAAATACTTTCTAATGCTCCATTAGGTACATCCCTTCAGTGATTAAACGTTATTGCTCTTTTGTGAAGCCATGTAGAAATTTATAAAAAAGAAAGTAATTAAACCTCGCTGATTCGGTTAATTAAGAATTGCAGATGAGAGATGAAAACAAAATTTCCGCTTCTAACCATGAGTAAAATTAGTTTCAAAGCCTAGATTTTATTCGAAATTTTGGAATTCTTATACTTTTCTTCTCTTATCTTATTTGAGATTAATGGTTCAAGGTTGTCTTTATATTATTTATACACGTCGTCAGGGGTTAATAAATTTTCTTTTAGCTATTTAAATAAATAAAGAATGGCTTTCGTAAGTTAATATACATTTTGTCATAAATTATCTTAGGAAGTTTTATACTTCTGTATATAATATATTATAGTGTGCTATAAAGATAATATTTACCTTTAATTATACGGCGTAAGGAATACACATTTTAAAAAAACTCTTAGGTTCTTCTGTATGGTAATTTTCATGCCATGCCTGTTTATCTACACAGTTATTTATTTGTATTTTCACCTTTGTAAATTAGTACGCAAAGTGGTGCACGATAGATTGAACTGGTAACAATAAGGTGACCCTGAACTGAATAGAAACAAAATAAAACCAATTTAATAGAAATTGAATCTAGGCTTTATATATATATATATATATATATATATATATATATATATATATATATATATATATATATATATATATATATATATAACATAAATGACCGGAACCGGCATGTCACAGCGGGGAGTAAATAGTCGTAACCAAATAACAGATCCGCCAAAATTCGCTCTTGGAGGCATGCTTGAGATTTTATAGACTTTACGAGCCCCTTGTCACATGACATATTAGTCTGCAATTATTGGCTAAACCCAGGAATCTGGGACAGAGGTCATCTGTTTTCTTAAATAAGTTTCGCGTGGGAGATTGAGGATTTTAAGAGACGATATGTCGATTACCTACTTTACTGTTTAGGATACTTTCAATTCCTTTGTTCTAGAAACCGAAGTGCGCAATTAAAGGAGAAAGGGAATTGAAAAGAATTTAGAAATTAGTTAAGGTTATCGGCTTTTGTATGTTATATATATATATATATAACGAAAAACTTGTATTTTTACGTACGATTAACTTTGACTTTGTAGAAGAGATGCGACACGACAGTATAGACATAGCCAGAGTGGTAATACTTCTAATAGACCGGTACAGGAGACGGATTCGCATATAAACACTTGAGGATAGACTGGGAACTTGATGAATTCTTGAAATATTTTATTCCATGGAACCAACCTTCAAGACATCAGAGAAAATACACAGCTATACATAGTTGAAACAAATTGGCACAAGCTGACGACATGATGTTTAACAATAACGTCAACGGACAGCCCATAGGTGCCCAGGCTTGAGCATCAAATACGATTACATCCTAATATATTTTGAAGCAGTACGCGGGCAGCGAGCAAGGAAGTAATAAAATAGCACCAAAGAAGTAGAGAGCGTGAAAATGCTCCGTTTCACCTTTTTATGCTGAGTAACTTCTGATTTTGCCGCTAGGCTTAGAATTCTTTTAATTGGTTGACTCCGATCACGTGATATTTCTTGGAAAGGGAATCGAGATCACGGAAGTCTAAAAATAACTGTCCGGCGCAAATAACTAACACGGCGCAACTGGTTACAAACCCGTCCGACGGGTTTGTAACCAGTTGCGCCGTGTGCGTGGCTCCATTCAATTACATAGGTTGCGACTCATCACGGACTGGTTTGCGATTTGAGTCAGTTATCAGTTTCTTTTGAGTTGCCCCGTGTGCAGACGGCCTAAGAAACGATTAAAAACCTTTTAAACCGATATTTTCATGTCTTAGGGCGGAATTCAGGCTTCAAAATTCACGAATTAGCGATGTGTAAGAAAACGATTTCCGGAATGCGCACAATTTAAATGGTAATTTTGTTTAGGTCAATGTTTATTAAGGGTATACAAAATGTTAAACCCGTGTAACAAAAGGTTAAGTTAGATTCCGACCCTTATTTCGTTTAACAATATTGCATACAGCGTCATTTCCCCCCTGGTGGTGTGTTTTTGAGCTTTTTTTGCGGAAAAGAAATTCCCATGACCTCCATTAAACTATTACCAAGTTTGATAACATTTGGTCCAGTGTTTTTCCTTTTATAACCATTTCAAAGTGGAACTTTAATTATAAACACCCATAATAGACCATTTAAAGTAAAATCGATGTTAAATGAGGAGGGAAAATGTGCCTTCCGTTCTAATCACTAAGAAATAAAATTCTTTAAAAATCAGTTAATAACACATGTACTAATGTTATTATTTATATGAAAATTAATAATTTTAAAATATTCTGAGAAATGAGACCTCCATCTATTGTGACATGTCAAGAAAACAACAAAAAAGAATAGCCTTTATTCAACATATTATAAGAAGCTAATTTTCTGCATTATCTTTTAAAAATTAAGTTTCCAGAGTACTTAACCCATTTAGGGCCGCTCCATGTTTCCTTTATTGGAAATACACCAAACAGTTTTTTAACACTTTTTAGAGCATTAATTGCACAAATAAGTTGTTTCCAGAAAATTAAATTTATTTTTGCGAGAGTTACAAAATGTTGCGTTTTCGCAACATCAGTCCAAAGCGGTATAAAAATTTAAAAAATATAAAAATTTAAAATAATAAAAATTTTTCAAATAAAAATTTAAAATCTTTGAAACATTTCACATGAAGAGGTACATTACACTTATTACATACAATAATTGTAAGCCAGGAAGTGGTTAACTTTTGCAGTATTTACATCTTTTTTGTTTATTTTCACTATTTTTAGTAATAATATGGCCCATACGGTCTTTCCGAATTTTGTTGAGAATTAGATTTTGAATTGAAGATAGTCTTCCAATATGTGAAGTTTAAGGTAAGACAGAATTCATCTGCATTTCTGCAAGCCTTTTTATCAAAGATATGGCTCTCTCAAAGATATAGATCTCTGAAAATCTAATAAACTTATTTTAGAATTCATTACATCCATGTTGAGTCTCCCTTTTTCCCATACAATATGCTCCTTTTTCTTACTATCTTGCTTACTTTTACATTTATTAGAAAAAAAATGTCGATTTCACCTACAATGTCTTTAGGGGATTCGACATTTTCACATAAAATATTATCATCAATGGCTTCTTCATCCTGCAAATCATCCGGATCTGGAGGGATAATGACGAATTATGGTTCATCATTAGCTTCTGTTGAGGACGATTCTGAAATATCATCATCATATAGCCCATGAAAATACTCCAATGTCTCTTTCAATGTCAAAAATCACCTTTTTTTCTAGAGACAAATTATCCGAAATGCAAACAATACCAATTTACTGCATAACAAACTAGGCAGCACTAATAAAACACATAATAAGTAATACACATTGGACTGATGTTGCGTTTTCGCAACATTTTATAAAATATGAATTGAGAAACATAAAAACAAAAATTATGATTTACCTGTTGAAGCCATTTTGTTCTTTAATCTCTAGTAAACTCGGAACAAGCATCAAATAGCCTAAATTTAACATGTGCTGCTATCTAAGGTTATTATTTGAAATTAGTCATTTTTTTCCATTTCAAAACACCAGAAAACAACAATTTTTTGCAAGTGCTAAAAGCGGGCAAATGTGGAAACAAAAAATTTATTATGATAAATTAAAGTATAGAGAATAAAATAAAAATGTTACTTCAGACGTACAAAACTTAGAACATGCCTTTAAAAAATACAGAAATTAATGTTGCTTTTTCGCAACGCCAGTCTTAAATGGGTTAAATGGTACCAATTTAAAAGAAATAAGTAACGAGTTTATTAAACAGTATATACGATCCAAAAAAATATAAAATATAAACCTCAATCCATGTGAAACGACATTACGGCCAACTTCCAAGGACTTTCAAGAACAGTCGATTGTATCAACTGATTCAGAGATCAATATTTTTCTCATCAGTGCAACGAAAGGAACATATTTTATTTCAGACCAAAAAAAAAAAAATGCAAAAATGTGACGACATCTGATCGAAAGATCTTGAAATATTATGAAACTTGTGTGTTTCCTGATTTTCTCAATTTGCAATGACTGTATTTTCATGTTGTCATTATACGGATTATTTCATATGCTTCGATGAATCCCACTTTCTTCTTTAAATCTGGGTTTTTCCAATTGATGTCATATTCTCGCTTCATAAATTATCTACAAATAATCCTTCACCCCATTCTATAACATAAATACATTTTCTACTGCATTGCATTCAATAATAAGCACATAATATAAACCTTATGTTACAAAAATGCTCCTTGCAATGCTCTACTTTCTTTTTATTTGTGAGTTCAGCATTTCTGTCAAAAAGTTCACTATGCGGCGTTTTATGAAATTCAAGAAATAGCCCGTTTAATAACAGTAAGGATTTTTGAAAACATAGACGAGTAAATTAAATATTACTAATTAAAAAAATCTGCAATTATTAAAACTACAATTTAATGTGACAAGAAGATACTACATAAAAAAATAGCACTGAACCCCTTGTTTGTGTAATTTGGATTTAGATAAATTTATTATTTAATTAAAAATACTTTACGGGAATTTATTACTGTAAAAACAAACATGCATATTGAAATAATTCTTTTTACATGATTTATTTCAAAATACTTAATTAACATTTACTACTGCAAATACTCATAAAATTTTTGAAAATCAAATTTTCTGTCAGATACTGAGATTTCAACATAATCCATTCAACTTTTACTGAGATATTGTTGATTGTTTTAAATTAATTATTTCCTATAAGACTCATCTCAGATAAGCTCTATCTCAGATAAAGCCCCAGACGTAGAAAGACTGAAGAATATTCTGAAGTTTTTATAATAATTTGAAAAAGAAAAACTAATGAGAAAAGTCATGTGTTAGAGATTGTTGTCCGTAAAACATTTTTTTGTAATTTCTTTATTTCTGAAAAATACAGTTCCATACTTTGCAGATAATCTCATAATGAAATATTTTAATTAGATTTTCAAGCATATTTCAGAATAATATTATATAACTTCTCATTTAAATAAACTTTTTTAAACGAGCACTAACTATCAAAAACCGTGTGAAAGGCTGGAATTTAAGATCCATTGTCAACAAAGTGATTGCTTTTTAACTCATTTATGTGCAATAAAATATGAAGGGTTGTAGATAAACAAAGAGCAATTAAATTGCATACCCAGTGCAAAAATATGTTGCACGAAATGATTGCATTAAAGTATTACTTGCACAGATAGAATTCCTTTCGTCTGTAATTAAATGTTTACAATTTCAAAATATTCTGTTTACGCCATTAGTATACCTATAAAGCTTGATGTATGAAAATTTGTATCTACACGATTAGGAAAAGAATCAGGAATTGCTTTTCTTAAGTCTACCAGCGTGATTAAAAAAATATATTAATTTGAAGTACATGGATAGGAAAGGGAAAATATATACAGTCGTTAGTAGATATTTACTTTGTTAAAAAAAGAAAAAAGTTTTTTTTTTCTGGTGGGGAGGGGGGGGGGCTTGTTTGAGGCATGTACTTGAGGGCAGTACTAGTCTGATTCAAATCATTGAAAATGAAAAAAATATGGATTTTTATAGGTCACATTAGTTGGAGTTTTAAGTATGGGAAAAAAGAGAAGTGTCCAAGGCACACAAGAACGGAAAAGCGAATAGTCGAAATTTGAATCGGCTTTAAACTGTAGGTTTCGGTCAATTAGCGGTCGTGTAGCGCTCCAAACCAAACCAAACTGAATAATCGAAATAATTACTAGTGCATATCAGCGAAATGGTGTGGTTATCGAACCCATCTTCCCTTACTTAGGCAATTATTATACAAGCTCTAAATGTTTATTGTGGAATCTTTTAAAACTAGTCAGAACGTTAAACACCATTAACCGTTGGACATTTTGGGCAGGAAAACATCATGTAAACATAAATTTTAATATTTCAGCAACGATGCCATTAATCCAAGATGACAACACCCGTAGCTTATGAAATCGAAATATCCCCCTTCACCTCTGGGCCTTATCTTAGAACAGAGATACAGCTATACTGGCAGCCATCTGAAATCCGGGCCATCAAGAGAATCGATTCCCCCCCCCCCCCCCCCTCGCTTTAAGTCTTGTGTTCACAAATATGAGCAATGTTTTTCTAAGATTTCCAAAATGGACTCTTGACGCTGTTCGGTATCTCGTCGGACGTTATATACGACGAGGACATATCAAGCTTTTCTGCGTTTTGGTGGTCATTTAAGATGTGGAGAAACCGATCCGTTCGGTGTGTCGTCGGAGGTCATCTGTGGAGTGGACGGAGCAACCTGTTCGGTTTTTTTTAAATAGTATCTCTGGTGATGACTCAACAAGTTGCGCAGTGTTTTTAAAAGTCATATTTGTATGGTCTCTTCAAGCTGTTCATTTAGTACCACACACAATTGAAAGTGAAATAAGCATTAAGTGCAACTGCTCCTGTATTTTTTATTACTGTTAGTATTGTATAAAAGAAAAAGTTAATAACTTCCACGACCCTCCAAACTAAAGATATATTTCGTAAGTACTTTACAGTCATTTGCGGTCAATACCTTTGGTTTTGTGTACAAATATTTGCTTCAGAAAATTGTAACCTAGATTTGTAGCGTCTATCAATTCATTCTAGCTTGTAGAGAAGGATTTAAACCTTTTTTTAAAGGCAGGTGAGTTTTACAGATATTCCATTAAATGATCTAGATTTCTGTCAAGTTAACAATGTGTCAGACACATCAAAATTCTTCAAGGATTTGAAAGAGCCATTCATAAAGATTCAACATCGGATGGCTGTCAATCCAAATTCTAAAGTCTACGATTTGCTTTTATAGGGAGAAATGAAATTGGAAATTGACGAGTAAATTTTTACTCTGACTGTTTTTAAAAACAATATCAGAGAAGTTGACAAAAATCTAACCACTGAAAGTAGTACACGCTGTAACCAAATATTATCCTATGCTTCGAAACGAGATATGATCATATGTGCTCGTATACTATTTCGAATCTCCCATTATACCGTGAATATCATGTTGTGAGACTTTTCTTATGTTAACATTTTTAGTACGATAAAATATGTTTCTCGCTATTTTTAGTTACGAATAAAAATAAATCTGAATAAGTTATAAATTAATACGTTATAAATATGAATAAGATATTTTATGATATTTTATCATGCGAGTAAACATACATGCAATTGAAGGATGTTCGAATGTTATACCACCACTGCATTAATCTTTCTCACTGTGAAAAACACTTTAAACAGAGATTAATAAGAAAGTTTTTTCTGGCTATAGAATTCTAAAATGCAAAACTAGGTAAGATTTTAAGTTTTACTATTAAAATAAAGCTACAAGAAAGTAATGGCATTTAATAAAGTCTACACAGGAATATTAAAGCATTTAATAGAAATTTCAGTATAACTAATTCCAGAAGCAATTTTTTGATCACAAGTCAAAATTTTCTTGCCAATTTATAAATGCGTATCTTTAATTAAAAGACACGTTTGAAACTATAAGTAAAATTTTGTCAATAGATTAAATCTGTTCATTTTACCATATCAGGGAAATTCTATTTTCCTAAACCCGTACTTTGCTCGAAACAGAAAGTGTTAATTCTCCCATGCATGGAAAATACCACTATATGAAATGTTTTTAATTAAGGATTAAAGTGAAATGCATCTGAACCCAAAGCAGTAAATTGCATTTTAGGTATTCGAGGCACCTGTAACAGACATACTATGATCAGATTTCTACGATTTATCCAGCATAAGCTTTTCGACATTATTAATTCCCAGTAACACGTTATTTTATGTAAATGTGTAATTGCGTAGGAATTCCTGGATAGTATAGTTTAAGGATCTATATATTCTGGAACGCTTCAGATATGGCAGAATTTCTGACTGTAAGACTAACATTTTCGTTGCATTTAGTAAAGAATAATGGTTTCGTTCATTCGCAGTAACTAAACTTTAAATGAAAGAAAAACAGACATTTTATAAATTTTATTAATTTTTATACAGAACTATTATATGTTACGAATAAATGGAGGAAAAATCAAAACTTATAAGAGCGACTTTCGTAGGAATTACGTAGGAATTTACGTAGGAATTCCTGAATAGTATAGTTTAATGATATATTCAGGAACTCTTCAGATATGACTGAATTTCTTCATGTACGACCAACATTTCCGTTGAATTTAGTATCGAATAATGGTTTCGCTCATTTGCAGTAACTTAATTTTGAATGAAAGACAATTCTAAAGGTTCCGCTGACTACAGCGATAAGCTTATACGGCAAATTTGATTGAAATCAAGTCATCGCCCACCCCAGCAATCCGCTCATCAGGGATCCATTGGCTCGGGGCGAACGACTTACTGAGACACCACCAAGCCAGATTTATTTTTCCTGTCCAATTCGCATACCTCATCTATCTATTTAACCAATTTATAATGGCAACCCCGCTTAAGTTCCCCACCAGTTCCCTGTTGATTTTTCCCCTTTCCTTATTTATATATATATATATATATATATATATATATATATATATATATATATATATATATATATATACCGGGTGGCCATAATTAAACTGACAGTGCTCACAGTGTTCTGTAGCGCGATCTATTCGCGAGAATGACGCCACGTTTTGTAGGAAGATTAAACAAGACGGGGGACGAAGGATTCCGCGAAAAAATAAATTAGTTCCAAAAGTCACCGCTAGGGGAATATTTGGCGCTGTGTAATAGAAAGTAGAGTGTTAACAAATGCAAATTAATACGGAATAAAATTACCTTTTATTATGCACATTTTCTTATTTATTTCAAGTGCAATATGGCAACACTTTTAAAAAAGCGTAAAATCTGCATAAACACCGATAAAGTCTCGTGATCTGCAATATCACGTACGCTGAGCAGAAGAATTTCTTTATTCAAATTTCACGTTACATCCATTGGCACAGTGCCAGCTGCTTGGGTTTTAAAAGGCAATGTGTTACGTTTCGAATCAATCGGATTGAAAGTTTATGTGCAATTTCTCCTTCTTTAGTCGAGCGTGCGTTACTGGTCAAATTCTTTTACCTCAACCAGTGCAACGCGTCAGCCGCTCTTCGTGCTTTTAGAACGCACAAAAAATGCGTAAAGGTAACGGTCCTGTGTCAGTTAATGGGCTAAAAGCAATGGTTGCGACGTTTGAGAAAACAGGTTCTCTGATGGTTCAGTCAGGCAGAGGACGAAAACCTGTACCACAGGATACAATCGAAGCAGTTGCCACGGCGATTGTCGACAGAGGACCAGACAATATTGCTGCCACCTCTAGCGCTCGTGGATTAGCTCGGAATATGGATATGCCTTACAGAACGGTATGGAAAATCTTACGAAAGATTATCAACTTCTATCCGTACAAGATCAGCCGTGTACAGGAGTTACTGTACCCCGACCATGATAAGCGATTGACTTTTGCTCTCACCTTTCTTGCCAGAATGGAGGTGAATGATGCTTGGCCGTGGAAAATCTTATGGGGAGACGAGGCCCACTTTTACCTGCATGGAACTGTGAATACCCAGAACTGCCGAATTTGGGATGACAAATCACCACATGCAGTCACAGAAATTCCCTTACATTCACCAAAGGTAACTGTTTGGTGTGGGTTCACAGCGGAATTTATCGTAGGTCCATTCTTCTATGAGAACATTACCCCGACAGGACCGGAAACCTGTTCTGCTACCGGAGAGAAATATCGCCACATGTTGAACAGCTTTGTCATTCCGGCACTTCAGCAAAGACAATGCCTGGAGGAAATCATTTTCATGCAAGATGGAGCCCCTCCACACGTTGCTCTACGGGTGCAACAGCTGCTACGACAGAAATTCACAACAGAAAGAGTCATTAGCCGCTACTTTCCAACTGCATGGCCACCTCGGTCGCCTGATCTTACCCCATGCGACTTCAGGCTATGGGGTTACCTTAAGTCCAAGGTCTATCAAGGAGTGGTCCAGGACCTGGCTACGTTGAAGGATAACATATCACGGACTGTACGGTAGATTCCTGCAGACATGTTACTTTCTGCTGTTGTGCATACTGTAACACAGAATGCAATATGTGGTCCACAACAACGGCAGACACATTGAGCCTCATTTGAATGCAAAATAAAAGGTAATTTCCGTATTGATTTGCATTTGTTAACACTCTATTTTCTATTACACAGCGCCAAATATTCCCCTAGCGGTGACTTTTGGAACTAATTTATTTTTTCGCGGAATCCTTCGTCTCCCGTCTTGTTTAATCTTCCTTCATAATGTGGCGTCATTCTCGCAAATAGATCGCGCTACAAAACACTGTGAGCACTGTCAGTTTAATAATGGCCACCCGGTATATATATATATATATATATATATATATTTCTTATTCATACCTTGCAAACTAATTGCGCGTTACAATTCCAAGTTACATTATAAAATTGCCATTTTACATTCAAAATGCAATTTCAATTACAATTACACTTGCGAACATATTACAATTTACAATTACAACTTACTTTATTTACTTACAATTTTACATTTAAGATGTAATTTCAAATACTATTACTCTTACTATTACATTTTACAAATACATTACCAACATATTACAATTTATAATTTCAATTTATATTATATACTAACAATTTTACATTTTTGATGCAATTTCAATTACAATTTCAACTACAATAACCTTTACCATTACATTACGGACATATTGCAATTTTCAATTACGATTTACATTATATACTCACAATTTACATTTAAGGTTGAATTTCAGTACAATTACATTACTCTTACAATTTTACATTTAAGATGCAATTTCAAACATAATTACACTTACTATTGCATTAAACAATTACATTACATACATAATATAATTATATTACTAACCATTTACAAACAGGTTTACTGGTAAACA
Organism: Dolomedes plantarius; assembly: GCA_907164885.2. Lineage (NCBI taxonomy): Eukaryota > Metazoa > Arthropoda > Arachnida > Araneae > Dolomedidae > Dolomedes > Dolomedes plantarius. The sequence continues at coordinate 10,869,010 of OU015490.1, forward strand.
TTTTATGAATGAAAGACAAACAGACTTTTATAAATTTTATTAATTTTTATGCAGAACTATTATATGTTACGAATAAATGGAGGCAAAATCAAAACTTACAAGAGCGACATAGTAGGAATTACGTAGGAATTCCTGAATAGTATAGTTTAAGGATCTATATATTCAGGAACGCTTCAGATATGGCTGAATTTCTTACTGTAAGACTAACATTTTTGTTGCATTGAATAAAAAATAAACGTTACGTTAATTTGCAGTAACTAAACTTTGAATGAAAGACAAAGAGACTTTTATAAATTTCATTAATTTTTATGCAGAACTATTATATGTTACGAAAAAATGGAGGTAAAATCAAAACTTACAAGTGCGACTTACGTAGAAATTACGTAGGAATTTACGTAGGAATTCCTGAATAGTATAGTTTAAGGACATCTATATATTCAGGAACTCTTCAGATATCACTGAATTTCTTAATGCACGACCTACATTTTCGTTGAATTTAGTAAAGAATAATGGTTTCGCTCATTTGCAGTAACTAAATTTTGAATGAAAGACAATTCTAAAGGTTCCGCCGACCACAGCGATAATACGGCAAATTTGATTGAAGTCAAGTCAACCCCCAGCAATCCGATCAGCAGGGAACCCATTGGCTCGGGGCGAACGACTTTCTCAGACAACAACACCAAGCTGGATTTTTTTTCCTTTGCAATTCGCAAACCTAATCTATCTATTAAAGCAATTTATAATGGCAACCCCGCTTAAGTTCCCCACCAGTTCCCTTTTGATTTTTTCCTTTCCTTATATATATATATATATATATATATATATATATATATATATATATATATATATATATATATATATATATATATATATATATTTCTTATTCATACCTTGCAAACTAATTATGCTTTACAGTTACAAGTTACATTATAAAATTGCAATTTTACATTCAAAATGCAATTTCAATTACAATTACACTTGCTAACATATTACAGTTTACAATTACAACTTACATTATTTACTTACAATTTTACATTTAAGGTGTAATTTCAAATACTATTACTCTTACTATAACATTTTACAATCACATTACCAACATATTACGATTTACAAATTCAATTTACATTATATACTAACAATTTTACATTTTTGATGCAATTTCAATTACAATTTCAATTACAATAACCTTTACCATTACGTTACGGACATATTGCAATTTTCAATTACGATTTACATTATATACTCACAATTTACATTTAAGGTGGAATTTCAATACAATTACATTACTCTTACAATTTTACATTTAAGATGCAATTTCAAACATAATTACACTTACTAATGCATTAAACAATTACATTACATACATAATACAATTATATTAATAACCATTTACAAACAGGTTTACTGATAAACATTTTATAAATGAAAGACAAACATACTTTTATAAATTTTATTAATTTTCATGCAGAACTGTTATATGTTTCGAATAAATGGAGGCAAAATCAAAACTTACAAGAGCGACATACGTAGGAATTACGTAGGAATTCTTGAATAGTATAGTTAAAGGATCTATATATTCAGGAACGCTTCAGATATGGCTGAATTTCTTACTAGAAGACCAACATTGTCATTGCATTTAATAAAGAATAAACGTTACGTTCATTTGCAGTAACTAAACTTTGAATGAAAGACAAACAGACATTTTATAAATTTTGCTAACTTTTTTTTCAGAACTATTATATGTTGCGAATAAATAGAGGAAAAATCAAAACTTACAAAAATTACTTACGTAGTAATTACGTAACTTACGTAGAAACTTACGTAGGAATTCCTGAATAGTATAGTTTAAGGATCTATATATTCAGAAAAGCTTTGGATTTGACTGAATTTCTATACTGTAAGACCAGCATTGTCGTTGCATTTAATAAAGGACAATGGTTTTGCTCATTTGCAGTAACTAAACTTTGAATGAAAGGCGAACAGACATTTTATAAATTTTTTAAATTTTTTTTCAGAATTATTATATGTTGCGATTAAATGGAGGAAAATTCAAACCTTACAAGAGCGACTTACGTAGGAATTACGTAGGAATTACGCAGAAACTTACGTAGGAATTCCTGAATAGTGTAGTTTAAGGATCTATATATTCAAAAAAGCTTCGGATATGACTTAATTTCTTACTGTAAGACCAACATTGTCGTTGCATTTAATAAATGGCAATGGTTTTGCTCATTTGCGGTAACTAAACTTTGAATGAAAGGCAAACTGACATTTTATAAATTTTATTAATTTTTTTATAGATCTATTATATGTTACGAATAAATGGAGGCTAAATCAAAACTTGCAAGAGCAAATCATGAAAGTAGTTTTTACTACTTTAAATCTCCTGGTAGGAAATTATCATAATCTAAGACATAAATAATTTCAATTTTTTTTTTACCTGAGTAAACTAGAGATTAAAATTCCTAGCTATGATAACAATTTTATAATTGAAGTTTAGAAACCCTATAGCGGTTAATTATATTATCCAGAGTTAGAAGAAACATTAAATTTTAAGGCATTGAAAATAAATGCTTTAAATTAAACGCTTTAATTTTTTGTTCAAGATGAAACCATTCTGGGAAAGATTAAACCCGTTGGGAAAGTAACAATTCATAGGTTTTAGGGTAATCAAGCTAATTTCAGTATTAAATGAAGGTTTATCGAAATAATTAAATGTTGTCTCTCTTCGCGTTTTCGAATATTTCCAAGAACCAGAGGTAATAATTCCCAATTATTTTGATAAAAATATTTTTGAGGTCAGATGGGAGAAATTTCTATGAAATGTGTTTAAGATTTACTGTCTATTAAAATCTTTTGGATGTTTTTGTTTCTTTTTCTTGTGCAAAGAAGCGGATTTCCTGCTTGGCGCAGTTTTCTCTGTTTAATTTTGAGTAAATGGATTGTTCTAACTAAAAGATTACTGTCTGCATTGAAATAGCAGGAATGAAAAATTGTAGGATCCCACCGATTTTTTTTTTTACTTTATGAACACTCACTGTGAAATATTAGTAAATATAGCTCTAATTTTCATTAACAGTCTTTCATGTTTTATGACTTTTTGTGTTATCATATCGTCAAATATGGCGTATATAACATCTTTTCCTCCAGTATTCTCAAAAAATGTTCCGAACCAAAAATTTCTCGAAATCTCTAATAATTAAAGATACGCGTGTATATACTGGTAGGAAAATGTTGACATATGATCACAAAATTACTTCTTGAATTAGGTATATTGAAAATTGTATTATAAGTCTTAATATTCCTGTGTAGACTTCATTAAATGTAATTACTTTCTCGCAGCTTTATTTTAATAGAAAAACTTAAAATCATACCTAGTTTTGCATTTTAAAATTCTATAGCCAGAAAAACATTGTTATTAATCTCTGTTTAAAGCGTGTATCACAATGAGAAAGATGAATGAAGTGATGGTATAACATTAGAAAATCTTTCCATTACATGTCTCCTAATCTCTCGAACAAAAAATTTCTCCTCAACTTACCTATTTGAAAAATAAGATTTGAAGATCTATAAATTGGTAAGTCGTTCTCCAGTTTTAACAAAATTTGGGTTATTCAAGTTCATTTCAAGGGAAACGCATTCTTACAAATAAGTTTCTATTGGCAAATAGTTTTAATGTATTGAATTACAGACAAAGGAACTTACTGTTTTAGAATTTCTTAATAGAGACGAGAGCAGTAATGCGCAAACCATGGGCCGCTAAAAAATTTAGAAGGGTTGCAGATGGTCTGAAGTAAATTTATATGTTTTTGAATTATCATTTAAAATTATGCCGTAAATGTTTTATTTATTACATATTTCAATATTTTTTATTTGGTAAAAAAGTGCGTTATGGTATTGCTTAATAAGGTATCAAACAGTCTTGTAATAAAAACGCCGTTAGCAAACGGCTGTACTTCCACTGCATCCATTTCCATCTACCTATGTGTTTGTAACAGGGTTTTGAAATCTGAAAATTTAAATTACTTTGTCAAAATGTGCTTCTTTTTTCTATTCTTGCTAACATTTTAAAAAAATTTTGCTTCAATCAAAAAATTTCCTTGGGGTCGTGTGATTTTTTATTCAACCTTTTCCTTACGGGGTGGGATAGCATATATTCAAGAATACAGGCCCAAGAATGAATATATATATATATATATATATATATATATATATATATATATATATATATATATATATATATATATGTGTATGTGTGTGTGTATGTATGTATGTATATGTATATATATGTATATATATGTATGTATGTACATATATATATATATATATATATATATATATATATATGTGTGTGTGTGTGTATGTATGTATGTATATGTATATATATGTATATATATATGCATATGCATAAATATATATCTATATATATATATATATATATATATATATATATATATATATATATATATATATATATATATATATATATATATATATATATATATATATATATATATATAAACCCCCCTTAATAGCCGTTCTTACAAAGGGGGTATGAAATTTCCCATTCTAAAGAGGGAATCGGAAAAATGAACCCCGTAAGCTAAAGGTTAAAGAAAGTTGGTCGCGGTCGACAAAAGTTTGCTCGCCACTGGACTAGAGCACCTAATAACCATTCATTTTTATCCACCACTTAAAATGTAAAAAAATTCACTGTTCCCTTAAATTGATAATAATAATAATAATAATAATAATGATGATGATTATGATGATGATGATAATAATAACGATAATATTGATAAATATGGTGATGATGATGGTGGTGGTGTTGGTGATGGTGATGATGAGGATGGTAATAATAATAATAACAATAATAATAATAATACCCCAAGTAATACCATCACTGGAAATTGTTGGGCAACTTTCTTTAGCATAGTTGGTGCACACTTGAATTTCTGTACAATTGAAAGTTCTGTACACACGGATTTCTGCTGGTTTTACTTTAGAAAGTTCTGCTGGTTTAACTAGCATTCATGCCGCCATTCTATAATGAATAAAAACTGCAGCTGGTGATTAAAGTTTTGTGATAGTGAAATACTTGAAGGCCAGGTGCTGACTGTGCTGACGAAAAAGTGTCTAGGTATTGTTCGATGACCGAAAGCTGGAACTTTGAACGCTGTATACTTTGACAATCAAAAAAAGTCAATACCGTCTATTGAAGAATGATGAGGTGAGCAATTGAAGTTCCTCGCCGGAATTCCCGCAATCATCTAGACCAGGGGTGGCCAACCCGCGGCACGCGTGCCACAGTGTGGCACGGCGGCGTTTAACAGTGGCACGCGGAGAATTATTGAAAACTTAAGAAATTTGAAAAAATAATAATTTTTCAAAATCTGTAAAAACCCTACTCATACGCTACTGAAAATAACAGCGCAGGAAAGCGGCACTGCTTGACACCAGTACAACGAGGTGTAGGTTTGGATCAACATATGTTTGTGAGCAAATGTTTTCTATTATGAACATAATAAATTCAAAATATAGATCAAGATTAACTGATATGCACCTAAAACACCTAATTTTGTTAGCATCTTCAAGAACTAATCCTAATATAGATGACTTGGTAAAAAACTACAAATTCAAAAGCCAAATTAATTAACTTCTGACTGTTTAATAATTATTTAGAATTAAATGTTTCAAGTTATTCATTTTATCTTATACATAACCTAACTGACTGAACCTTTAAAATGTTTATGAACAATAACCTTTTAAAATGTTTAAAATGTAACAATAACCTATTAAAATGTTTATTAACAATAAAACCTATGTTTGTACTTTTGTTTTATTTATTACTAGCTGTACCCGTCCCGGCGTTGCTCGGGTAATGTAATTACCAATTTTTTAGTAGCCTTAACCCTTTGTTAATGGGCGTCGCTGTCATCCTTTTCCTCACCACGATACATTATTTTGCCCATATAAATTTAATCCTTTCTGGCACATTTTGGCAAAATTTTTGACATAGGATTACTAATCGAATATCACTGCAATAGTAATCGATTTCCTTGAAAGCGAATATATCACATTCTCCACATGCTGAAATTCTTTGAAATCTTCATAGATTTTTTCCACAAATACACCACAAATTATATGATATTAACTAAGTGCTGGCCAAAAAAATTACGGCATTACTAAATGTGATTTTTTAATCGATTATCACTGCAATAGTAATCGATTTCCTTTAACCACCGAATCCCTCATAGAAAACAAACGCTCCAACACATCACGTGCATGACGTCGAAAAACTGGTTTTTCTCCTATTTTACCTTCGTCCGGAAATGAAGAACGAAATCTCCAAAATGAGATTTCTCGCAAGAGTTTCCGAATCATAAAATAAATTATTAAAAAATAACTACAATTTGTAAATTAATTTTGGTTCTGGCTTTCGAAACTGTGATGTCTAGGGTCTCTGAGATAAAAATTTCGTAAAAATGTAACGACATTTACGTATCGATTCGACAATTTGGAAAAAAGGGTCACGGACAAAATCGCGTTTTTTTCCGAAAAACGGGTGCGTACAGGCGATCGAAAAAAAATCACAATTAATCGATAAATTAAGACAGACAATTTTAATTGTGATTTCCGTATAGTGTCATCTTTCCCGTATAGGCTCGTCCGAAAAAAAAAAATTCTTGGACGGATACGTTAGGATTTACTCGTCCGGGAGCTCCAAATCGCGACTAAATATTTAATTACGGAAAATCTAATTAAAAAATCGAAAAAAGGGCTTCGAGGTGCATAATGAGACCTCGGGAGGCATCTTCGTGTCGAATCTAAAGACTGTCCGACCTACCGTCTTTGCGCTGTGCCGAGAGCAGACAGAAACTCGGTCACACACACACAGACTTTGCCTTTTATATATAAAGATATTTTTTTAATCTCCACTACTCAGATAAAAAAAATGTGCTATTTGTGTAAAAATTCCATAATCAGCCTAAACATAACATTTTTTCACCTTTTTATATTTTTTGTATGTTGGAAAAGTTGGAAGTGGCACGCATAATATTTTTTTTCAGATAGTGGCACTCTTCCCAAAAAGGTTGACAACCCCTGATCTAGACGAATGCCAAATTTGTCGGTCATGACAAAAAAAAAAAATAAGGGCAACGTTGTAGAATACAGGAGAGTTATATTTTATACTAAACGAGGACAACCAGTTCATTAGAACGGTATATAAAAGTTCTACACATGGACGTGGCCAAACAGTGAAAGTATAGTGATGAATATCAAAAGATCAGCGTTGTAAAATCATGAATCCATCGTCATCATAACTTCTGGGTAATTACGAAAGTCTTGAGGCAAAGAAAGAAGACTGTAGGCAAAGAAATAATAGCTCAAGTTCGTTAAAGTTAACTTTTATTTAAATGAAATAGAAAAAATGCTGGAGCGACAATTCATTCTCTGGGTTATACCGAAACGTACATAAGATTTAGCTTTATACATAGCAAGACCAGTCAGGTCTGCAGCGAGTCCTTGCAAAAATTATAAAAATGGAACGTATAAGTTCACCAACAAAAGTAATTGCAATAAATAAGCTCCCACACGGAATCAGGCATGGCCTTTTTCTGGGGGGACTTCTAACAAAAAGCAGTTGCAGCACAAAGAGCGATGCTCGATTGTATGATATCCTTTTTTTCAATTCTAGGCAGAAATAGGAGAAAGCGAGGGTTGTGATATTAAAATAAGTGCCAAGGCGTGGCAAACGAGGAAGCATAGGCTTTTTTGTCCGGTGAAACTCGGGAGAATTTTGCCCGTAACGCGGGGAGACTTACAACCGTGCAATAAGAGAAATAGCGATCTCTCGCCAAGAAAACACCCCTTACTCGCCAAGGAGAGGGAGCGGGTGATTTTGAATCATATTATTGGAGCAAGGCGTACTGACGTCACGAACCGTGATTGGCCAGATTTCCCTTACGCGCCGAGATGTGCAAAAACACTTTTTCCACGAAATTCGGACTTAACCACAGAAAGAGGTTACTAAAAAGAGGAAGCTTTTAAAAGCAAAACGCCCTATCTTTTGTTGAGGAAATTGACGTACGTCCCTTCTGAACACGGAAATGGGAACTCTACACAACAGCTTATTTTAAAGCATGACACTTTCCTTGTTATACAGATAAAAGGACTTGCAACATAATTGTAGCGAGGCGATAGAAAACGTCAAGGTGTTAAAATTACAGATGTCACCAGAAAAGGAAATGGCATAACATCGAGTAGACCACCCATCAGATTTATCAGGGCCCAAGAAAAAATTAAAATTGTATAGCTAAGATACTAAAGCATTAACATTGAGGACTGAAATGATGAAGAGAATTTTAAGAATTATTGAATTTTAGACAATATATTAAAATTAATTTTAATTTAGAAAAGGTAGTAATACAAATAAATAGTGTAACGAAAATTCATTGTTACAGTTGGCCAACAGTTAGTTTTGGCCATTGGGGTTATATTGAAAGAACAGTTGACACTGCAGCTCACCCATAGTTTGGAAGTTAGTTGGCCCAACGTATAAGAGAGCAGTTCAACTCTCATTTCCAGTTGGGACAATAATTGATGTGCCAGCGTAAAAATATTGCAGTTAGCCCATATGTATTTCTAGATGTTCTGCCAACAGTAACAATTCCCCGACGATGTAACGAAATATTCCTTACGATGTGTGTTACGTAGGAAAATTTCAGTTAGACTAAATTTTTTTTGGAATAGTTAAAGGTAAGTAATAAGGTTTAGTAATTTATTGGAATAGTTTAAATGGGGTGATTAAATGCATGGATTTTGCAAAACTAGTACCTTAGCATTTCAAGAAACATTAAGATTAAAATGTATTTGAATTAGTGATATTACATTTAATCTATTCTGTATAACTAAAGTAAATTATTCATGTTTAAAATTTTAAGTTTTAAATATCTAATTAAGATTCGAATAGGAATAACTTTCCTTGAAATAAAATCCTTTCGACGTAAATTATATTTTTATACGAAATGTCTACTGCGATTCTGTATAATTGCTTGAAAATGCAAATTAAAATCTGCATTCTAGGTCACTTTTATTATTCCTTTATTCACTTAATAGCTCGTTATATATTCCGTGCTTCGTGACGGAATACATGAGTACTGTCCATTATGCAATTTGGTCCATTTAATATAAATTAACTTTAGCAATAAAATTTTATCGTTTCCTAGAAGAGTTAATCATTTATTTGAGCGACCGTGATTGCGCATTGTTGTTGTACCTAATGCCCCCTGGTTGGAAGTTCGAGACCAGGTCCATATAGATTTCGGGCTGAAGTGTGCAGCTCCGGTTTATATAGCACCACAAGGATCGGAGTCTGTATTACCTAGTTACGACATCAATTTTGACCGAGGACCACCATGGGTGACATCTGGGGAGGTTGTACCCTTTTCCCATCCTCTCTGACCTCGTAGAGGGGCTTTCCAGTCTACGGATTTAGCGTGCCCATATGTGGGCTAGACAAGGAGGTATTTAATGATGACCGACGGGATTCGATTCGAGCACCGTCAGCACAGAAACATTCAGAACGTTTAGAACACAGAAACGTTTAGAACATTCCTACGATTTGTTTTCAAGCTAGACGTATTTCTATAGCTTCCAGAAGACGAATGGAAGATTCGGAGCGCTGGCGTGTTGTAGGACTCATTGAAGCAGGACATTCTATCACAGATGTTGCTTTTTTCTTCAGCGTTCATCAATCCGTCATTTCACGGTTATGGAAACAATTCCAAACCAGCCAAATAGTCGTCCGAAGACCTGTAACCGGCAGTCCAAGGGTTACGACCCCCTCGGAAGTTTGATATATTGCTGTTGTAGCCAAGCGGAATCGAAGATCGAACTCCACACATGTGATATCTATGGTTGCACTGGCCACTGGTAAGACAATATCTGCCACTACTGTTTGTCGAAGGCTACACATGAATGGTCTGTACGCTCGGGTACCACGAGTTTGTGTTCCTTTATCCGTCCAATCTGGAGGGGCACGATTAAAGTGGTGCCACCAGCATGTGAATTGGACGGTGTCTGATTGGGGCAACGTTATGTTCACAGATGAGTCTAGATTTGCCCTACAACTCGATGATAAGCGTGTAAGGGTCTGGAGGGAACAAGGCACACACAATCGGCCCCAGTACATCACCGAACATCACGCATTCCGCGGTGGAAGCATCATGGTCTGGGCAGGTATTTCATTGGGACATCTCACCGACCTACACATCTACAGGCGAGGTTCTGTGACGGCTGTACGGTATCGAGATGAAGTCCTAGACCCCACTGTGAAACTGTACACTGCAGCAGTTGGTCCTTCTTTCTTTTTAATGGACGATAATGCCCGTCCCCATAGAGCTGCCATCGTTGACGACTTTCTGGAGAGTGAGGGGGTTGCGCGTATGGAGTGGCCGGATTACTCGCCGGACCTTAATCCAATTGAAAATCTTTGGGATGCCCTCGGCCGAGCTGTATGTAGACGCTTCCCACGTTCAGCCACTCTCAGAGATTTAGAAACTGCCCTTCAGGAGGAATGGCGATTACTAGACTCTGCAGTGGTTGATCACCTTGTAACAAGCATGATCACACGCTGTACACTTTTTATGAAGGTGAGGGGTGCTCACATACCCAATTAATGTCGGTTTTTGTTGTTTGTTTTGCATTTAAACATCATTTTGTTAATGTCGCAAATATGACGTCATCATATAATTTATGAAAATTCAATATTTTTTTATCTCTGTATGTAATGCTTTGTCTTGTTTCATGAATAAACATAGAGCTACTTGCAGCTCTATGTTTATTGCATTTCATATCAGTAAAAGCAGTACTTGTCCATTTTTTCGCATTTTACCGCTCGGTGCTTAACTTTTGGAAGTGAGTGTATATATATATATATATATATATATAAATATATATATATATATATATATATATATATATATATATATATATATATATATATAGAGAGAGAGAGAGAGAGAGAGAGAGAGAGAGATAGATAGATAGATAGTTAGGTTGATAAACTTTATACTGAATTAGACGATGATGTGCTAGTTGTTATATTTGTACAAATTAGTTAAATACTGGGTATGCAATAAAAGATGAGAAAGATGTAGTAGAAAGACTCATGATTTTAATCGATATAAGGAAAAAAGTTTCCTTAACCCATAATTTATTAATGTTCACCAAAGAAAACTGTATTCATAGTGAGCTGTTATTACAATTTGCCAATCACTAAATAATTTGCTTGATATCTGTAACGCATTTTTTTCATTATGAACCGTAGTGAAGCGTAGCTGTTGATTGAATCACGGTTTAGAATACTGAAATTGAAATCACGCATTTTTGCAGTCATTTGCCTGTTAGGATGCAGCAGCAGTGTTAATTGAGATTAGAATTTATAGAAATATGTGATTAAATTTAACAATAATATTTGTCTTTAAAATCATACATGAGAAATTGTTCTCCGTAGCAAAGCCCGGGTATTCAGCTATTGCATATTATATATATATATATATATATATACATATATATATATATATATATATATATATATATACATATATATATATATATATATATATATATATATATATATATATATATATTCAAAAGAAAAAACGATTTTTTTCATTTTCAAATGAAAAGTGTTTTATAAATGAAATTGTTGAATGTAACGTAAATTACTTGTTTCTATAAATAGTAGTGTTACTTCTAGATAATCTAGATACCAGGAAATCTTACATTTATAATACGATACTAAATCATAATTTTTCTGCAATTCTAGGAATATAACAACACTAGTAAAGAATTTTTATCCAGAAATAAAGAAAACTAAAATAAAACTTGGTTCGAAATTTTAAATACCCATCAAGGTGCTACTTATTAAATGTATTATATTCTCTTCCTTCGTTGGAAATCACGAAGGCATTGCTATATTAACCGCTTCATTGGAAATTCTGGTGAATTTGAAAAGCCAAATACTTAATTTTGTCAGATCGGTGAAAATAGCACCGAAATTCTGACAAAAATTGTATAGTAAAATGACACAAAATAGGATAAAGAGCGAAAATAAATTTCGTTTTGATGCAAAACATGAAAAACCTCATAAAAATTGATTTCAGAATTATGTTTATGCCGTATAAATGATATTTTTGTATAAGATTTATAACGGAGTATTTTGTTTAATTACTGTGTATTTTGGAAGCTACTAGATGGCCCATTTTGAGTCTCCTGAGATCCACGACCTACTTAAACGTTAAGAAGAATTTAAACTCGTTTTAATATTTTACGAGAAATGTCGCAGAATTCCTGAATCGTTATATCAGTTACTCAGCAGCATTTTGCAAAGTACCATTCCTGTTACATAACCTTTTTTCCAATGCTAACAATTTCTTTTTGATTTTTAAATTTCTAAAACTACAATATCTTCCTTGTTGCCTTCGGTTGAGAGGCACACAGACCTAATGTTCGTAACTTGTACTGTACTAACTTGTAAAAAAGAATTGATTTTTTTTAGATTTCAATGGACAGCAAAAAAGTTGTGTGTGTATACGTACCCATAATATTTCATAGGAACTCAGCTGAATAATACAATTTAATTGAACCAAACATTCGTGTTACGTGCATCATGTGACCGCGTTTTAATGAAACTTTATTTAATCTGTTTCTACGGGTATGACTTACAAATATAACGCTCTTTTGAACCTCTTCTGGGGTATTAGATTACACACCAAATTGTAGCACTATAAAATTGTAGTTTAAGTATTAAATGGTTAAAATTTAAATATACCTCAATTAAAACATGGTTCTGCAAATATTTCAAACTATCTGTCTGTATTTATTGAAGCATATACAATTTAGTAGGATTAAACGTAAGCAGCCAGAAATTAATTTAATTGTGGCCATATTTTCTCATGCATAACAGTATATTACAGGTAGAAAAATTGGAAGAATATGACTTTGAATTGTTTTCAATCTTTTTAATCAGTTTCCTTTAGAAAGATCTTTAAATTCGTTGTAGTTTTGTTTTCAAATTGGCTGCAGACATGCGTATTATAGTTTCGTTCTTTACAAATTTTTGTACACTACTCAAAATAATTCTTCGTTTTTACTTAAAGCATTGTATTACTTCGTGTGATGCAGAAAGAAAATATTATATTAGAACTCAAAAAACTGATTTGGAATGCTCTTAAATCCCGTGTGAAGCCTTTTAATAACTGAATATGATTCCCGTTCAATCATTGCTTAATGGAATGCCAATAAGACTCTGAATATTTAAAAATATATATATGATTGATTAACGCTTAAAGGATTTGTCTATCAATGATTAAGGGACAAAATATATGGAGCTATATTTTCCTATACATCGAAACTTATCTATGGCGGCCAGTAATGTGTCCGTAAAAAACTGACAGTTTTTAGGGGTGGCCCTGGAAAATGCATTTCTTCTATAATATTAGCTGTATGGAGTCTTTAGTCGGTTCTGAACAAAATACGGTCGTTTAGAGGTGTGGTCTGCAGGAGAAATTTCACTGTATTTTAGTTTTGATGTCTGTTAGCAACAGTTTGAAATGAAGTACAGGAAATGGGTGAAAATTGGAAACAAACGGAAATCTAATACCTCTATTTTAATATTAAGAATGCTCTAAAAACAGTATTAACAATAAACAACGTTTATCAATTTCAAGTATAAAGACTATTCTTATGTTTTCGGGGACTGATAAAAAAAGCAATATTGTTTTTCGGAAAGAGATATTTTTCCGTTCTTTTATCAGTGTGAAAATACCCTAACAATCTGAAGTTGCATAAATTAAATAAAATTAATTTACTATACTGATGTATAATTTTCCAGAGATTTTGTACACCTGAATTTATTTGCAAACTAACAAATATCAGTAATTACTTTTGTCAGTCTACAGTTCATTGCTTGACTGTTTTGTTACCAAACTGTTTTGTATTTACATTAGGCAGTACTTATGTTAAAAATAATATATTCTAGATTCTCTGATTTTTTATATAGCACTTTTCAAAAGATTTATAGCAATTTCAACTATTTGTTAATTTCCAATAAAAATATTCCAATTATTATTATATATATATATATATATATATATATATATATATATATATATATATATATATATATATATATATATATATATATATATATATATACATATATATATAATAATAACAGTTTTTTTAATGTTTCATCGGTTTATCAGTGCTACAAAAGAGATGTTTAAACTAGGCTATTAGAATTTTAGACAGGTAAGATTGAGTACGTGTAATCCAGAATAAAAGATACGGTCCTTAAATTTTTTTATTCCATATTTGTATTTGAAGAACCCTTATTGGATGAAGATGAATATTTTGCATGTGCAGAAACGCAAAAGGCAAAATAATTTCCTTAGAGCCGAACAGAATTCATTTCTTTTACATAAAAAGAATGTAATATTTAATTCATTTCAGTCAGTATGAATATGAATATACCCTTAATCTTTATTTTTTATCGTAAGATTAGAACTATCCAGAAATTGTTAGGTTTTGACGGAGAAACACTAGGAAGTATACTCATAGTTGTAAAATCAGGAATTCTTGAAAAAATTGTCAAGTATGAAAAGTGGTTTTCAATATTAAAAGATTAGATGCTACTTAAAAAAAAATTCAATTAAATATAAAACTGTTTAAATTAAAAAATGTAACGGAAAATTCTTGTTATGACGTTAAATATAAGGAAAAATTTTGATATTATTACGACTTTTATTTTATAGAAACAATTTTCTTGACTTTGGCAACCGATCCATATTTAAGTTACTGTATTCATGCATTATATTCAGGTTTCCTGATATGCCTCTGATGACCTGAATTATTTCGGGAAAGATGTAAATCGCAAAATATCTCTTTGCTTCTTAATTAATTCATACAAAGATTAACATAACCTTTTCCTTTCCTTACGTTGTGGGTTAGCATGTATCCCAAGATTACGGGCCCATGAATGAATATATATATATATATATATACACTCATGGACAAAAAAATTAGAGCACCAAGAAGGAGTCGTCAAAATGAAACGAAATTTTACATACGTAATGACTACTTTGATATAAGTAAATGATAAGAAAATCAAAGAAAAAGGATAATTTATTTCAGAGAAAAAGGCAAAAGAACGGAGGAGTTAATACTCCGTTGGACTCCCTCTAGCGCGAATGCACGATGCGATACGATCGGGCACTAAGTCATACAAGTTCTGTATGATGTCTTGAGACATTTCATTCCATATTTGCTGTAACCTTGCCTCTAGTTCGTTCAAACTCGTGGGATGCCCAATTCGTCGTCCCAAATGATCCCAGATATGCTCGATTGGAGACAAATCTGGGGATCGGGCAGGCCAAGGAAGGGTAGTAACAGTGCGGAGACAGTCTTGTGACACCCTTGCCGTATGAGGCCGAGCATTGTCTTGTTGAAAAATGGCTCCTGGGAGCCGTTGCATGAGTGGCAACACATGTGGTTGCAGGATTTCATGAACATACCGCTGGGCTGTCATGGTGCCACGGAACAATACTAGGGGTGACCGTGTATTGTAGGCAATGGCACCCTATACCATCACACCAGCTGTGGGGGCGATGTGTCGCTGTACAGCAAAGGCAGGATTGAAGCGTTCACCATGGGCTCTCCACACACGAACACGATTGTCATCACTGCCGAGATTGAATCTGGATTCGTCGCTAAAGACGACCTGGTTCCATTCCGCTGCAGTCCAGTTTCCTCGTGCGCGGCAAAACTCCAAACGGAGGCGTCGATGGGTGGGCGTCAAGGGCAGCACACGTAATGGGCGCCGCGATACCAACTGTCCTTCAGCCAGGCGCCTTCATATGGTTCGAGAAGAGACAGAGGCCCCTAGTGAAGGTGCTACCTGTGCCTGGATGGCGGCCGATGAAGTAGTTGGCAGTACGCGTGCATTTCTTACGATGTGTCGGTCTTCTCGACGACTGGTCTGTCGAGGTCGTCCTGAGCCTGGTCTTCGTGTACATGACATCTCTCGGGTGAACTGGTCCCAACACCTCCTCAAAATACAATCAGAGCGGCCTAATTGACGAGCAACTCGCCTAGCTGACCACTCAGCTTCCATCATCCCGACGATTCTCCCCCTCTGAAACTGCGATAACTGCTTATATTGTCTTCGAACACGGCGTAATGGCATGTCTATCTCAGCTCTTCTTTTACAAATGATTCAGCACACTCAAACAAGTTTTGGTTACCTGTTTTATACTCCACAGAGTGCGATATTCAACGCCCTCTACCGGCTATACGTAATGCGTAATCACGCTGCATTTCGTATCATTTGCATATCTCCCCGACATTTACCTTCATTGCAAGTTTCGTTACGATCCCGCAATTATTTCTGGGTGCGCTAATTTTTTTGTCCATGAGTGCATATATATATATATATATATATATATATATAATAATAATAATAAGAGTTAGAAGCTGGACGGCTTGTAGTCGCATAACCGGGATTGTAATCTCAGTAAGTCGTAGCGAGTGGCGAAGGAAGAAAGTCCAGGCAGAACAAACATAAACTCCACATAGCTGGTATACGTCTTTTATTACACAGTACTTAGATGAGGAAATATACTCCGTGACTCAAACACTGAACTTCCAGTATGGATATATCGTGCAGTAAACGGGGAACGGGGCCCCCGGCCCGCAATTTGGGAGAACGAAGTTCTTACATCCTGATGGTTTGCTGGTTCGATCACAAAGAGCTTCAGAAAGGGCGCCAAAATCTACCAGGTAGAGGCGCACTGACTTTTTAATTGGCCAGAAGCGAACACATGACCCTAGCGCGTCATATCGAATGATGTTTCTCGAGCGTTCGATCTTATATAACTGTTATATAATGGTCCGCGCGTGCAACAGCTTTAGGGGAAAAATAGATTTATATTGGTTGAATTTAGGTCGCAATCCAAGGTTAAGGGGACGGTATTCTGTTGCATTTTGATGAAGAATTTGGAAAGGGTGTGTAAAACAATAAAACGGGTTTTAAATTTATTTCAATTTTATATATACACTGCTGGCCACTGTAAATTCAACACCCTGAAGGAAACATGCAAATAACATGAAATTTACAACATGCATTAGCGGAAGTGAGATATGCAAATGATTAGAATTTCAGCGCAGACGCACATCACGCGCGCCTGTGGCGCCACTTCAAAGCGCTATTTAAGGCTTGGAGATTTTGACGATTTCAAGTTCGGCAATTGTGTTTTTCTTGTGGTTTTTTCAAAAAAACGATCAATTATGCCTCGTCGAAAACAGCGATCATCTTTTGATCAAGTATCCGAGTTCGACAGAGGAAGGATAGTGGCCTACCGAGATTGTGGATTATATTTCAGGGAAATCGGTAGTCGTGTTGGACGAAACCGAACAACTGTAATGCGGATATGTGATCGTTGGATGCAAGAGGGTACGAAGGACCGGCGTGTTCGATCGCATCCACCTCAGCGCACCACTTCTCGTGATGACAGGCAAATTGTGCGCATGGCAGTGACGGATCGCTCAGTCACATCACGAACCATAGCACAGCACATGCAGTCTGTAACGCATCATCCAGTGTCTGCGCGTACCATTCGATGCCGTTTACAGCAGAATGGTCTGTCCGCAAGACGTCCATTGCTTTGTCTACCCTTGACGCAGAACCACAGACGAATCCGCTGCCAATGGTACGATGACAGAAGGATGTGGAAAGCAGAATGGAATGAAATTGTCTTTAATGACGAGTCACGCTTCTGTCTGCAACACCACGATGGTCGCATTCGAGTCTGGAGACACCGTGAAGAGAGGATGCTGAACAGCTTCGTTATGCACCGCCACACTGGTCCTGCACCGGGTATTATGGTATGGGGCGGTATTGGATATCCCTCTCGCACACCTCTAGTACGCATTTCCGGTACTTTAAACAGCGCTACATCTCCGAGGTGTCCTTCCTTACCTTCCTTTGTCCTTCCTTACCTTCAGGGCTTGCCCACAGCCATATTTCAACAGGATATTGCGCGACCACCCGTGGCACGCATTGTCCAACGGTTCTTCGTCAATAGCCAGATTGAATTGCTTCCCTACCCACCACGCTCTCCGGATCTTTCGCCGATAGAAAACATGTGGTCCATGGTTGCTCTACGATTGACCCAGATTCCATCCCCAGCTGCCACAACAGATCAACTTTGGCAACGTGTGGAAGCTGCTTCGTCTGCTGTACCCCAAGAACTCATCCAAAGTCTCTTTGAATCAATGCCGAGGCGTGTGGCAGCGGTGATCTCCAACAATGGCGGCTACTCTGGCTACTGATTTTGTCAGAAACCAAACTTCACAGAAGTCTATAAATTTAATCATTTGATACTTGGTCAACATGTTATCTACAAAATAAATTTTGTTGTGCTATCTCTTGTCTTTCTTGGTGTTGCAATTTAGGTGGCCAGCAGTGTATATATATATATATATATATATATATATAACCCTCTTAATGGCTGTTCGTACAAAGTCGGTATGAGATTTCTCATTCTAAAGAGGGAATCGGAGAAATGGGCCCCATAAAATAAAGCTTAATAAGATAGGGTAGATTTTTATCACATCCGATTACTAATCCACAAGCAACAAGTTAAAGGAAAAATAATATGAAAGCTTGAAACGTAAAACATTCACTCAGAATTTAACAAAATAACTCTATGAAAGAAAAAAATGAGAAATTTTGAAAATTTTCTGCTCTTTTAGATCCGATTACTCCTGAAAGAACCGTTGAAATCTCAAATTACAGGACTTAATACCATCATTTTTGCTTAAATTAACTGTATAACTGTAGAATAACTTTATTTTAAAAAAAAACATTCACAAGTATCTCTATTTAGAATTTAATATGAGAAAAGTAAAAATAAATTAGCTTTGTGCATGAAAAATATAATAACATTACATATCAAATGGTGATATTTATTTTATTAAATCATTTTGGCTAATAAAATCC
This sequence comes from Dolomedes plantarius, assembly GCA_907164885.2. NCBI lineage: Eukaryota > Metazoa > Arthropoda > Arachnida > Araneae > Dolomedidae > Dolomedes > Dolomedes plantarius. The sequence goes on from OU015490.1 coordinate 10,888,076, forward strand.
ACCGTCAATACTCATAATTAGTATATGCTTATAAAATTTCTCTCTTTCATTTAGATCACAAAGAAAGCAATGCATATTTTAAAAAAAAATGTATGTTTGATATTTTTGAAAAGTATATCGCGATTTCGTAAATCAAAAATGGTAATTTATTTCGCTTGAATTTAATAATTAACTTGATGGTTTTAAAAATTTGCATCTACGAATGTTGCAGGAAAAAAATTATCCACAATTTTTACTCATTTAAAATAGAGATGCGCATATTATAATTTAATTTCTCTTAGCATTTTTAATGTTATAATTTTACCTTTTTTTAAATCTCACTTATTTAAAGAAAAAACAACTGCCAATTGACAAACAGATATAACTAGGGCATAAACAAGTGACCTTTATGTTTTCGAATTTAAAATGCTCGATAAAGACTCATTGCAGTAGAGTAAGATGATTTTTGTTTTAGTGTGAAACTCACATAAGTGTAAATCCTTTTATAAGTTTCATTAAAGAAACGCAATTACTTCTACTGAAGTATTAAAAGGAAATACACTCATGGACAAAAAAATTCGCGCACCAAGAAGGAGTAGTCAAAATCAAACGAAATTTTACATACGTAATGACTACTTTGATATAAGTAAATGATAAGAAAATCAAAGAAAAAGGATACTTTATTTCAGAGAAAGAGGCGAAAGAACGAAGGAGTCGTCCCAAATGATCCAAGATATGCTCGATTGGAGACAAATCTGGGGATCGGACAGGCCAAGGAAGGGTAGTAACAGTGCGGAGACAGTCTTGTGACACCCTTGCCGTATGAGGCCGAGCATTGTCTTGTTGAAAAATGGCTCATGGGAGCCGTTGCATGAGTGGCTCTGGATTGAATCTGGATTCGTCGCTAAAGACGACCTGGTTCCATTCCGCTGCAGTCCAGTTTCCTCGTGCGCGGCAAAACTCCAAACGGAGGCGTCGATGGGTGGGCGTCAAGGGCAGCACACGTAATGGGCGCCACGATACCAACTGGCCTTCAGCCTGGCTCCTTCGTATGGTTCGAGAAGACACAGAGGCCCCTAGTGAAGGTGCTACCTGTGCCTGGATGGCGGCCGATGAAGCAGTTGGCTGTACGCGTGCATTTCTTATGATGTGGCGGTCTTCTCGACGACTGGTCTGTCGAGGGCGTCCTGAGCCTGGTCTTCGTGTACATGACATCTCTCGGGTCCACTGGTCCCAACACCTCCTCACAACACAATCAGAGCGGCCTAATTGACGAGCTACTCTCCTAGCTGACCACCCAGCTTCCATCATCCCGACGATTCTGCCCCTCTCAAACTGCGACAACTGTTTATATTGTCTTCGAACACGGAGTAATGACATGTCTATCTCCTCTCTTCCTTTGTAAATGATTCAGCACACTCAAACAAGCTTTGGTTACCTGTTTTATACTCCACAGAGTACGATGTTCAACGCCCTCTACCGGCTATACGAAATGCGCAATCACGCTGCATTTCTAATCATTTGCATATCTCCCCGTCATGTACCTTCATTGCAAGTTTCGTTACGATCCCGCAATATTTTCTTGGTGAGCTAATTTTTTTCTCCATGAGTGTATATTTCAATCATGAATCAAGAAATAAATATATTAACAGAAGAAAGCTATAAAAATGAACCAAATATTTTCCTAAAGCTGAACAAATATCACTGAACAATTTCATTAAAAATTAGAAAAATGTCAATTATTTGTGAATTTAGAGGAAGATACTCGTTTAAGTAACCGACAATAAATGACAATATAAATAATTGTTATTTTATGAAATTTCATTCTTTTCAATGCATTTTATTGTGCTCTTTTAATGGCTTTTTTACATTCCTTCATTTAGAGATATTTATTTATTGTCTAAAAATAGATGCCATCCAAGGTCATGTAACTATTTATTTTGTAATTCAAGGCTTATTTTTCTAGGGAAAATAAATTCAGGTTTTCAAACCTTGGAATTAGTGATGTAAAATTTAACTATCCTGCGATACTCTGAATACTTATTTTTTGAATTCCCTTCTATAATGTGGAATTAAACAGGTAATAAAATAGAGAATCGTATAGTGGCACTTTTAAAATTGTAAATTGTAGAAAACACATTCTTACACATGTCTGAGATAATTAGAAAACAAACTCAATTTTAATAAATAATATTAGCATTTAATTTATCCTCTTCTTATTTAAAACTAATTTTATCGTTAGTTACAATTTTCACAGAAGAAACTCAATAATTATCTCCATACATTAAGAAAGTATTTGAACACATAAAAAAACCTAGCTATATATATTAATTATTCTGTGCTCTCGCCTGATTAAATATATTGCAAATTGTTTTTACTTACCACCACCCTTATTGTAGACTGATGATTATCTCTCATTGTTATACTAAACTTGGTCCAAAAGCAGACCAGAAATCTCGAGATTCCTCAGTATAAAAAGGTCAGTAGGACCGAAAAGAGGACAACCTCGAGTTAGATCACTGTCGCAACTTTTTGTTCAACTGACTCAAAAAACCGTTAAAACTTCCCAGCACCGAAAATCGCAGCGTTCAGAAAATGTTCTAAAACAATTAACACCTTTCAGACATATGATTGGTTAAAAGACGGTTGCTGGGTGGTTGCTATGGAGGACCTATCTCCCCCTAATGACCGAGGGGGTGGTAAGTAGTTCTCCCTTCTTGTGCAAATGACCTTATGTACAATCCGTAATGCTATAGATCGCACTTAATTGCCTGTGGGGATCACATTCCCTTCTTCCAGGAAACCCGGTTTGAAAAACCACAGGAATGATTTTCAGAACATAGAAAATTTAAGATTTTACAAAATAAAATAAATACACTTATAAATGTGCATGGAACCGAATTAATGTTGTTTAGAAATTATGGAAATAAGAAAATAGTATTTTTTCCTTAGAGTTAAAATAGTATATTAATTAAAAAATTACAAAAGTTGAGTTCCATGTCACACATTTCTTTTAAAGCATTTTTAAAATATAAAATCGAAATATATTTCTGGCTAACCTGTCATAGTTGACAGTTGCATTTCGTAATTTTTGTTATATTTTAAGGTGTTGTAACTGAACTCCTTTTCAGTGCAGTCGATACATTCATAAAAGAACGAAAAAAAATTAGAAGAAAAACAATATTGCTTTTTTAGCAGTTTCTGGAAACATAAGGATCCTTATTTCATTAATACGTAGAAAACTTTACCTAAAGAATTTAATATAAGCGATTAAAAACATGGATAATTAAATTCGCGAAACTGAATAATGTTGTTATGCTTTAACAAAATATGTACAGATAAATACACAATGTATATTTCTACTAGTTTCAAGACCAGTTACATTGGCTTAATTCAAGGTATTAACAGGAAAATAATATGCATTTTCTGTCTTTAAAAGTTTTAATTTCTTGATTTCGAAATGGGATTTTTGCAAACTGATTTATGCACCAGCAGAAGATTATTACTGACTTCCCCAGCGCAAAATCTATCAAATAAATGCAAACAAACGTCTTAAATATGAAACCCATTTATTTTACGCGTTATTCTAAACTGAACTTTTTCTACCTTTTCAGGAAATAATGTGAGAAATATCAAATAAATGCAAATTTATGACAGTTATTATTAGTCGTATCTCCTAGAAGGATATTTCTGCTAATATCGTACCAGGTTTATGATATAAGCCATAAAAGTTAAGATTTAAAAAAAACCTTCGTCTTTGATGTAAATAATAAAGTTCGAATTCACGCATCGATAGAGAGGAAGCTCAAAACATATGTTCTGACCTCATGAATAATTCAATTTTCTTTTCATTTCTAACATAAATGAGTATGAGAATGTCACATCATCAAAATCATAATACTTTTTCCTACGACATAATACATTTTATGTCACCAAGTGTTGTGACACATTCTAGACATGAAAGGCGGAAAGTGAGAAATTTTAACGAATCTTTTGAAGCCAAGATTAATGTATAATAAAAAGCTATAATTTACCGAAGGTACGAAAGACGCCACATTAAAGTGTTCATGACAGGTTTTAAATTATAATAATGAAGTAATAGCATTATGCTGTATTATACTATCTTTTGGGTTAGGCAGCAGATGTATCTCTAGTTAACAAAGTTTCACCGGAATTAAAAATTTGAATAATTTTAGAAAATCCGTTTAATACATGTTCAAGAGTAACTTATATAAAACTGAATCTAAGGAAATATAAGATGTTTAAAAATATCTGCATAATATATTACATGTTAGGGAAAGGGGATTTATGAATAGAAGAAAACTTTAAAAAATAGTAATAAATAAGGGTTCAAATAAGTAAAGGGGAAACAGTTGTAGTTATAAAGGCAGGGAACCAAATTGCATAAATAATAAACTATAAGTATTAACGTTTTTTATTATATATATTGTTGCGATTGGTTTTTTGGTGCGGTGAGGAAACTGAGATAAATTACGAAAGATTATATTTACAAAAAATATTTACAATTTAAGTATTGAGTTTGCGTTAACATAGTAAAAGGTTGCGGGGACAAAATAAGACGCTCCGTATGGAGCGGTGCGAAGTTGCGTCTAGAGACAAAGGAGTCCGCTAGTGAAGTGTTCGAAGGGGGCTCAAGTTCAATGACCTGAGCTGGAGATAAGAGTCAGCGAGCGCGTCCTGCTGGAAGCACAGAGGGGTGTGGGTGGAACATTCTCCCACCCTATCAGGACCTTAGTTCTGATATAAAGGAAGAGGAGAAAGTTTGGTGATTGAACGTTTTACAACGTTGTTTTGAGTTTTAACTGTAGCGACTCGAACAAGATTGTCCTTGCCAGGATGAGTTTCTAGGATCCTTCCTAGTTGCCAGGAACCTGGAGGAGCATCATCTTTTATGAGTACGATTGAAGTAAAATTGTGGTGGTAAAGAGGTAAAACAAAATTAGTTCAAAGGTTATTAAAGAGAGGTATAGTGGTTTTTACATGTGTACATTGCAATAAGACGTTGTGCATGTTCTGACAGTATTAACAAATTGAAAGTTAAATAACTTCATTTTTTATCAACTCACTTGACATGCAGATAACCCGGAAAATGTTACTTTGTTGGAATTCTTGACTCTCCCACTTCTGTGTCTCTCCCACTTGAGCATTGGAGGTGGGAAACCGAAAGACTGAAACAGTTCTGTAAACTGGAGCAACGTTGAACAGATGAAGCCCACGATGTCGAGGTTTTCAGTTCAGCTACCGTGAATGATGGATCGATTTCTGCCACGTGGAGACCGGTTCCTTATCGGTACGTTGTTTACTGGAACTGCATCAAACTCGCAGATAAAACTGGAATCACACACCAAGCACGAAACGCAGGGGGTAATTTGCAAGAAGACACTGTATCATTGGAACTTGAAAAAATTTAGACTGTGTACCCTTTAGCACTGCAGATGACGAATAGCAGAATCACGCATACTGATGTCAAAGAAATTGGCACAGACAAGATCTCCTCGAGAAACACTTGTTTATTATTTTCCTTATAAAATTTCCATTCTACACCTTCAGCCAGCCAGTATCACAAAAAATAATGTCCGAATATAAAAATTTGGGGAGACACGCTCCAAAATTCCAATCCCTATCCATGTCGCTAACAATCGAGCTCCCTCTTTTATGGAGGGGAAGCAAACCTTTTGTACCCAAAACCTGTTCACACAAGCCTAGGTTAAAGTGCTTCCTCTGATAAAGAGATCCCATCTCCTTTTAGAATAAACAACAAAATAATGTCTGTAGAAAGGGGATAAATATTTAATAATAGCTGTATCAAAGGACTAAATTAGCAGAGAAATTAAACTGCGATTATATTGTTATTATCTTTAGGAAACATCGGCGTATGAATACATGTAAGCTATTGCACACGTGGGAAGTAGTTATTTTTGCAGTTAAGTTGAGAAATCGAATCGCGATGCGAAATTCGAATGAGGTAATCGATTCTATTATTGGAAAATGTAAACATATTTAGCTATTGTAGATATTAACAGTATAATCGCTTTAAGCATACAATATGTATCTGGAAAATAGTTATTTTAAATTAATATTAATACAGCTAGCAATTAATCGTTTAGATGATATTAATTAAGTTAAGTTAATAGCGGTTATCATTAAGTCTTTAAATTCTTGAGTAATAAATTTTACATAGTGGCATTATGCCACATACCTCCCCCCTACAGAAAAGAAAAGAAAAAGGAGATGGATCTTTACAAAGTAGCCAGGATTTCTGACTGATCAGAGCAGATACACACCTTCAACAATTTTAAAACATTTTTACAAAATCTATTATAAAACACATTTAAAAACTGTTCTAACACACATTTAAGCGCTGACTGGCATGAAGAATTTTTTACAGGTTTAAATACCTTGACTTAATACTTTTTACATGATGCTAACTATAAAATTACATGATTCAATACAATTAAAATATTTGTGATTTACTGTGCTAACAGTTTGACATTGAATACACTTTCAAATTTGTTTTATCCAATAGTGATAATCTCCTGAATATTTTTTATGTGAAGTTATCTAATCCATTCTCTTGGGAAACAATTAAAGTTGGATAAGAATCAATCAATCAATGTTAATTATACTAATTGTGAAATATCAATACATCATTATAACAAAATTTTGACACAAACACATTTCAACCTTGATTTGTTACTTAATTACACCATTTGAAATTCTGAGCAAACATGTGGTGTGGCGAAAGGATGTATACATCATTTTGCATTATTTGTCACTCTTGAAATTTCGCACACACCTAAAAAATTTTTTATTTTGATTCATTTTACTTTGTATTTAATTGTGATTTAGCTCAGATTTTTTCTTTTCAAAAAATTATTTGTTTTAACACATTGCTAAATTTTCATTTTAATTCTGCCATTATCAAATTATACAAATGCTAGTTTCAACACATGAACATAAATTGCCATACAATTGAGTACGAGAACTCCAATATAACTGCAGCGTCTCCATGAGTCCTAATTACAGTGGCAAATTTGCTAACGCAAAAACTTTCAAATTTGAAGTTGCATGTAATTACAGGATGCTATACGCATAACTCGATGACTGAACAGTAATATTCATAAAATAGTACCTAACTCATTGAAGATTTTTTTTTGGAAAAAACACATTACACACATTAATAAAATAATTGGGTATTGTAAAAACTATGATAGTTGTAGATAAAAAAATTTTTGTTATTCTGAACATATAAATATAAATCATATTGAATTAAAATTTCCCCTGATTAATTTCGGACCAGCCAGCAAAATAATCAGCACATATGCATTGATACGTCTATCAGTTCATATGAAAAGGAATGGCAACAGAGATGATTACATAGATTGTTGATGAAACATGTGTAAAATAGTTTTCACAAAAAGGAAGCAATAATGAACATTTTGGTAGCATGGTTTGTACAAAATTTGAAGAAAAATTTCCATTTTTACAATATGGCACTAGGTAACATTGAGAGAAGGTTGCAGAAAAAGTTTACTAACATGTAGTTTAATTTGTTTTTGGTCTTCGCCATCAATTTTCCTAATAATGTAGTTGTTATTACGCAGTTTTCTTGTGATTGTGTACGGTCCATTATATTTTGGGTGTAGAACATTAGGATCCGTAAAAGATTTTACGTATACAACATCATTTATATTAAAAGTAGGAATATTTCTGCCCTTGATGTGTTGGGATTGGCTATTAAAGTAATTTGTCTCATTTTGTTTGACAAGTTTTCTAGTTGAAATGATGTGTTGGTTTTGTTTTTTAATGTATTCTGAATATTGTTCTGAAACTTGAGGTTCATCATAGATATGTAAAGGTAAATTTAATTCCCTGCCGAAAAATAGTTGTGCAGGACTAAACTTTGTCACAGAGTGTTTGGCACAGTTGTAATGTAATTTAAAGAATAATAATCTATCAGACCATTCAAAAGTATTATCAGATAACGAAGCAATACTCTCTTTCATGGTACGATGGACCCTTTCAACAACTCCATTGGAAGGTGGGTAGTAAATGCTACTTTTTCTGTGGTCAATGTTTAAGTTTTTAAGAAAATTAGTGAATTCATGTGATGTAAAATTAGAAGCATTGTCTGAAAGTAAAATTTTTGGAATACCAAATCTTGAAAAGTATTGATTAAGTGCAGATATAATCGCTGATGACTTGGCACTATGTAAAGGAATGGCTTCGAGAAATCTTGAATAATGATCTATAATTGTTAGTATGTAATTCTTATTGTCATGGGAACGAGGAAGTTTACCAACAATATCTATGGCTATGAATTCCCCAGGAGCATAGTCATGCTTGGGAATCATTTTAGTTTTAGTTTTTGATGGTTTTGGCTTATTTTGTAGACACTTGTGACAATTATTGCAAAAGTTTTTTGTATCATTAAACATATTAGGCCAGTAATATTTGGATTTTAAAAAATCAAAAGTCTTATGAATTCCAAAGTGAGGAGCATGTGCAATTTTTAAGCAACTCAATTTTAAAGAACTTGGAATTAAAATTTTCTCTGTTATAGTATTATTAGATTTTATTTTTTTCATTACCAGATTAGTGCTGCTATCAATAAAGTAATTACCATAGTCGTTATTACTATCTTTAGGCTTTTGAATTATCTCACTAATAAATTTGTCCTGTTGTTGATGAGAGTTTAACAATTCTTTAGTGATATTCTGCTCTATAGGAAATATATTTAGGTTATGTACAGATAGTTGCTCATCAATTACACGAGAAAGGTAATCAGCTGGGTTGGTAAATCCTGGAATATGTTTAATAGTAAAATCAAATTGCTGAATGTAGAGAAGCCATCTTGACACAATGTCAGGTTGTTTGTCTAACTGCAGATGATGAGTGAGTGGTTTGGCATCTGTTAAAATTGTGAATTTTGTCCCATATAGATGTTCATGAAAAAATTTTATGGAAGAAAATATAGCAAAAAGTTCACGCCTAATAGATGGGTAACGTGACTCAGCAGGATTTAGCTGTTTAGAATAAAACTCGACTGGAAAAAATTTATCATTATGTTTTTGTAAAAGAATGCCAGATATAGCAATACGAGAAGCATCAGTAATTAAAAATAACTCTTTACGAGAATCAATATTCTTTAAAGTGGGTTTGTTTAATATTATGTTCTGCACTTGATCAAAAGCTGTTTGACAATTCTTGTCCCAAATGAAAGGTGTATTTTTTTTAGTTAGTTTTACAATAGGATTAACAATTTCTGCATAATTGTGTATGAGATGTCTAAAGTAGTTTAGCATACCTAAATATGCTTGCACTTCTTTAACATTCTTAGGAATAGGGAAATTAGTTACTTTTTGAATATTGTCACTTGATGGTGAGAAACCATTTTTATCAATATTGAAACCTAAATAGGTTATTTGAGATTTGCATAATTGAAGTTTAGCTGGATCCAGAGTTAAATTAAATTCTTGTAGCCTATCAAATACTTTTTGAAGAAAAATTTTAAGTTCAGAAATAGAATTAGCAGCAATAATAATATCATCGAGGAAAAATTGAATATTTTCCCCCTTAATATCAATAAGGCATTTTGAAATTAAAGTGTGGAAATAAGATGTGCTATTTTTTGCACCAAAAGGAAGACGAGTAGGTTGGAAATTGCCAAATTCAGAACAGAAAGCTAATTTATGTTTGTCAGACTCTTTTAACTTAATTTGAAAAAATGCAGATTTAAGATCTAGCACACAATAATATTGTTTACCTGAAATGTTATGTAGAATTTCTGAAATTTTTGGAAGACAAATTTTGAAAGATTCAGTTATGCTGTTTAATAGTCTGTAGTCGACAACCATTCTAAATTTTAAATCTTTAACATTTTGACCCTGAAGTGGCTTTTTCTTTACGAAAATTATGGGAAAACTGTAGCTAGATGAAGAATGTTCAATTATCCCAGCTTCAAGCAATTTTGAAATTTCTTTACTAGCAAAATCTTTAGCAATTTTAGGAATTGGATATGGCTTGGTTTGTAAGGGAAAATCATGTAGGAGTTTAAAGTCAGGAATTACCTGGTCAGTAGACCCAAGTGTGGAGTAAGATTTAGAAAATGTTTTGTAGTTTGACATTAGAAGATTTAAAATATCTTTTCTATCATTAGGTTTTAAATGCTGTAGGTCAAAGTCAGATTCTTCCAGCTCTTGCTGCCTGAGATGTATTATTTCATTAAGACTTAAGTTGTTAATCTGAAGAATTTCAGAGTATTTTGGATCAACTTGCTGTTTTTGAGAAAAATTTTCAATGTTTCCTAATATGGTTTCTTTTCTGATAGTAATTTTATTAGAGGTGTTGTTCTCAATCAAGGTGTAAAAACAGTTATCATTATCAATAACATTAATGGAGTCAGACATTACATAATTTAATTTGTTTAATTTTGGAGTGAATATTATCTGAGATTGAGAAGAAAAATTATCAGGTGCTTTGAGCTTTACAATCCTGAACTGCTGAGCAGGTATAGAAATTTTGTATGAAGCTTTAATGTTGTTTACAGTGTGTTCATTGCTTTCAGGAGTAGAATCATTTTGATGAGAGTTTTGTTCAGGAAAGGTTTCTTGGAATGGAAAAATTAAGTTGTTGTGGATTAATTGCCTATTGACAGTATCAAGAACAAGTTTGTTTCTTTGTAAGAAGTCATATCCTAATATTATTTGGTAGTTAGAATTCCAAGGTTGCTTGGTGATGTAAAACAGATTGTTGAACCACTTATTGTTAATTTTAAATTTGATATTAGCTGCAGACATGTATGGTATAGTACTATTATTTAGAGTTTGAATGCGAACAAATCTAGATATGTATTCCACCTTGGTGTGAGCCTTGATTTTCTCAATCACTTGAAATGGAATCAGACTTAAATTTGCACCAGAATCTAATAAAGCTTGATATTCACTTTGTCCAAAACTTAACGTTATTAGAGGTAAGGCAGAATTGTTACTATTACATGAGGAAAGTCTTAATGTTGGAATATTTTGTGGGTTATTTTTTCTAGCATTATTTACGCTTTCTGAAGTTTTACTTTTCTTAGAATTTTGCTTATTGTTATTTGCTGGTGTCTCATTATTAGCTTTATTGGGGGAACTTACTTGTTTATACCAGCATTTTTTATCTTTTCAATAAGATCCCCTTATGAGTTTAAATTTTGCCTGCTATTTCTACGATTACTATTTGAGTTGGCGGCATGCCTTCTGTAGGGATGACTAGGAAAATGTGCTCTATTATTTGAATGCCTGTATTTTCTACCATTATTTCTGCGATTTTGATTATTGTAATTGTTACTGTTGAATCTATTAGCCTGATAATTACTTTCAGCTGTATTAGGATTTTTATTTGTGGGAAAATACCAACAGTCAGTTGTACAATGAGGTTTTGCACAAATGTGGCAAGAAACATTGTCTGAGAAATTACTCGAAGAAGCAACATTGCTTTGCATCTGCATATTATTTTGTGCTTGCAATTCTTGTAACTGTTTGCTTAGTTCCAAAATTTTTTTGTTGGTTTCTAACTGGTTTTGCAATAGTGTATCAATTTCAGAATGCTGCACATGGGTGTTTACTATCTGTACTTCCTCATCTTGAAATGCTTTGTTAATGTTTTTAGCCATTGCAAGTACCTGATCAAAATCTTTTGGACCTAATTTTTTTACCTCAAATTTTATATCAGGTCTCAAAGCTTCAATGAATTTGTTTAGAGTCATATTTTCATATAGTTTTAGTGTGTTTGCATCACTAGAATTACTTACGCCAGTTAATTTTGTAGCAATTTTTCTAATAGACTCTGCCAAATCATCCAGACTTTGCCCTGGTTGCTGTTTAAGTTTCTCAAATTTTTCATTTAATTCACTAAATGATGACTGGTTCTTGAATTTGTTTTCTAAGATAGTTGCAAGTGAATTATAGTTATCAGCCTTAGATGCATTGGTATCATCAATTATGAAACTTAGAGCTCTGTCTGTTAGATTAAGTTTAAGAAAAACAAATTTTTTGGAATCAGACCAATTTTCCAATTTTGCAACTTCATCAAGTTGTTTTAGAAAGAAAGATATGTTGTCTGTACCAGTACCAGCAAATTTTGGCAAAATACTGGCTAATGATTGCTTGTTAGCCATATTAACCTACACTTGTATACACAATATTTCACACAATTATATCATACAATACACTATAAAAAACACAGAATATTAATACTTTTGCATATATATAACACACTATATATCCATTTCAATTTATCTTAATGGTATGCACTATCAAATAAGAATTATATTTCACAATGTTTTATAAATTTTAAGTATGATCAATTATTTATATTTCATGCATTGATTGATTCTTATCAAAATAATTATTAACACTATCAGAACATTTCTAACCCTGATTCGAACCTAAATTACTTTAGTTTTTGAACACGGCACCAATGAAGTAAAATTGTGGTGGTAAAGAGGTAAAACAAAATTAGTTCAAAGGTTATTAAAGAGAGGTATAGTGGTTTTTACATGTGTACATTGCAATAAGACGTTGTGCATGTTCTGACAGTATTAACAAATTGAAAGTTAAATAACTTCATTTTTTATCAACTCACTTGACATGCAGATAACCCGGAAAATGTTACTTTGTTGGAATTCTTGACTCTCCCACTTCTGTGTCTCTCCCACTTGAGCATTGGAGGTGGGAAACCGAAAGACTGAAACAGTTCTGTAAACTGGAGCAACGTTGAACAGATGAAGCCCACGATGTCGAGGTTTTCAGTTCAGCTACCGTGAATGATGGATCGATTTCTGCCACGTGGAGACCGGTTCCTTATCGGTACGTTGTTTACTGGAACTGCATCAAACTCGCAGATAAAACTGGAATCACACACCAAGCACGAAACGCAGGGGGTAATTTGCAAGAAGACACTGTATCATTGGAACTTGAAAAAATTTAGACTGTGTACCCTTTAGCACTGCAGATGACGAATAGCAGAATCACGCATACTGATGTCAAAGAAATTGGCACAGACAAGATCTCCTCGAGAAACACTTGTTTATTATTTTCCTTATAAAATTTCCATTCTACACCTTCAGCCAGCCAGTATCACAAAAAATAATGTCCGAATATAAAATTTGGGGAGACACGCTCCAAAATTCCAATCCCTATCCATGTCGCTAACAATCGAGCTCCCTCTTTTATGGAGGGGAAGCAAACCTTTTGTACCCAAAACCTGTTCACACAAGCCTAGGTTAAAGTGCTTCCTCTGATAAAGAGATCCCATCTCCTTTTAGAATAAACAACAAAATAATGTCTGTAGAAAGGGGATAAATATTTAATAATAGCTGTATCAAAGGACTAAATTAGCAGAGAAATTAAACTGCGATTATATTGTTATTATCTTTAGGAAACATCGGCGTATGAATACATGTAAGCTATTGCACACGTGGGAAGTAGTTATTTTTGCAGTTAAGTTGAGAAATCGAATCGCGATGCGAAATTCGAATGAGGTAATCGATTCTATTATTGGAAAATGTAAACATATTTAGCTATTGTAGATATTAACAGTATAATCGCTTTAAGCATACAATATGTATCTGGAAAATAGTTATTTTAAATTAATATTAATACAGCTAGCAATTAATCGTTTAGATGATATTAATTAAGTTAAGTTAATAGCGGTTATCATTAAGTCTTTAAATTCTTGAGTAATAAATTTTACATAGTGGCATTATGCCACAACGATGTCATCTTCTTTAAGATTCGGCTGCGAGTACTGCCACTTCTTCCGCTGTTGTAGGGAGTGCAAATAAGAATACCTCCACTGTTTCCAGAAACCTCTTCTCATGTTTTGGACGACCGTCCATCTGCTAGCTAGTGGAGGAGAAGAGAAAGGTTGATCACGTACAGAAGTGAGCATATCTCCTGTAAGGAAATGGGATGGAGTAAGTGCGGTAATAGAGTCTATATCCGAGTTTTTAATGTATGTAAGAGGTCGTGAATTTAGTAAAGCTTCTATTTGGCTGAGTAGAGTTGATAATTCTTCAAATGTTAGGAGAGTTTCTCCCATCACTTTTTTAAGGTGAAATTTTATTGAGCGCACTCCTGCTTCCCAAATTCCTCCAAAATGAGGAGAACCAGGTGGAGAGAAATGCCACTCGATAGAAGTGTTGGCTAGGTCGTGAGCAATTGATTCATTTTCAGGCAATAAGCACCACATTTGTTGCATTTCGTTGAGTTTTCGTCGAGCACCCACAAAATTGGTAGCATTATCGCTATGAATGTGGCGAGGGGCACCACGACGAGCACTGAAAAGGCGAAGAGCAGCTATAAATGATTCAGCTGTTAAATCACTGACTGCTTCAAGATGCACAGCTTTAGTCAATAAACAAATGAATAAAGCTATATATCCCTTGGTAGTTTTAGAACTTCGACCTTTGCTAAACTTTATGGAGATTGGACCGGCGTAATCAATGCCGCAGTAGAAAAAGTTCGTTCCAGAGTTACTCGAGGCTTAGGTAAATTACCCATCAGTTGTGTTTTTGTGGAAGTCTTGAATCTGCGACATTTTAAGCATTTGTTTATACATTTATTAATTAATTTTCTTCCACTAATGATCCAGTATGATTGCCGTATGATGTGCGCTACCAATGTTGGGCCAGCATGTAGATAGGCTACATGCCGTTCTTTGATGAAAAGTTCGCTGAACTTATGTTGATACGGCAGAATAACAGGATGTTTCTGATTAAATTGTAGTTGCGAGTTCTGTAATCGACCTCCCACCCGTAAGAGACCGTTTTCGTCTACAAATGGGTAAAGAGAGCGTAATTGACTTTTATTTGGTACAGGTTCTTGATTTTTGATGCATTTTATGTCTTTATGAAAATAGCTATTTTGAATAGAACGGATAACTGTTTCTTCAGCTTGTTTGATTTCTGAAAATGTGAGTGTCGTAGATTGATCTTGGAGATTTTCTGCGGATCTTTTACAATTTTTAATAAACCTTTGGCAGTAAGCTACAATGCGAATTATTTTAGCCAAGGAAGAGAATTTTTCAAAAAACTCATCAACTAAAATATTTGAAGTGTGGAGGTGAAGGCTAAAGATTGGGTCAGCTCTTTGCTCAGTCTTCACTTCATCCTCGATTTCTTTCGAACTTGTTTTATTCTTAGGCCAGTAAGATGCATCCAATTGTAGCCACTGTGGACCATTAAACCATAAAGTGCAATTTGGGAGACATTTAGGATCAATGCCACGTGAAGCGATATCTGCCGGGTTTTCTTTGGAAGGTACATGATTCCAGTGTTTGGTGGGAAGCACTTCCAAGATTTGGGAAGTTCTATTGGCCACAAAGGTCTTCCACTTTTGTGGATGAGCGGATAACCAAGAAAGAATAACCTTGGAATCAGTCCATGCAAAAATTGGAAAGGTCTTATCCTTGAATGTGTTCAAAACTGATGCAAACAATTTTGACAATAAATGATCTGCACAAAGTTCTAACTTGGGGATTGATATCTGTCTGATAGGTGCACATTTGTTTTAGAGACTAAAAGATTGACCTTAGTAACGCCATTGTGAGTCTGGCGACAGTAGATTGCAGCCGCATAGGCTAGCGATGATGCATCGGCAAAGCCATGCAGTTCGACTTCACAATCATCTGCAAAAGTAACACATCTAGGTACTGTGAGTTGGTTGATTTCATTAAATGATTCTTGAAATTTGAACCAATCATCAGCTAGATGCTGCGGAATAGGAGTATCCCAGTCTCCCTTTGTGAACCATAATTTCTGATAAAAGATTTTAATTGCAACAGTGCATGGAGACATTAATCCCATTGGATCAAAAATGCGGGCAGATTCTGATAATATTCGCCTTTTTGTTATGGGCGATGTAAGCGCTAATGTAGCTTTATAGACAAAAGTGTCAGTAGATGAATTCCAAAATAATCCTAACACCTTTGAATTGACATTGGAATCGGTTGGTATTTCAAAATTTGCGCTATTGCAAGAATGTTCTTGAAATTCAGCAAGAAATTGGTGGGAATTCGAATTCCATTTTCTTAAATTGAATCCATGTGAGCGTAAAATCGAAGCAATTTCTTTGCAAGTGGATATTGCTTTTTGAACTGTATGAGATCCTGATAACACATCTTCCATGTATATGTCTTCCTGCAAAATTCGAGAAATAGTAGGATTCCCTGCGTATTCGAGAGCGATTTGCTTTAAACAACGGGTGGCCAAAAAAGAGGCTGGAGCTAAACCGTAAGTGACGGTTTTTAATTTGTAAGTGCGTATGTCATCAATAGAATTGTACCTCCAAACAATTTGTTGATAATTTTGATCTTCTTCTGATACTAAAATTTGTCGGTACATTTTCTCTACGTCAGCTATGAAGACTATTTTCGGAAATCGGAAATTAAGCAAAATCTCAAAAATATCCCGTTGCAATTTAGGGCCGACTCCTAAAACTGAATTTAAAGATATACCGCTTGAAGTCTTGCATGAGCCGTCAAAAACTACTCGTAATTTGGTAGTGGTACTGGTTGGTTTAATTACTGCGTGATGCGGGAGAAAATATTGTTCCTTTTCGGACCAATTGCGTAAATTGTCATTAACGAGCTCCATATGAGCTAAAAGCTCGTATTCACGCATAAAATCTTTGTACTGTGAATTAAATTCTGGCTTATACTTAAATTTTCTTTCCATGGCTAGAAGTCGGGAAATTGCTGCTGCTTTCGAACTGCCTAGTTCTGTTTTTGATTTGTAAAATGGTAGCTTCACAACAAAACGATTATCTGAATTAAGGGAATATGTTTCCTGAAAATGTGCTTCTACAAACTGTTCTTCGGGAGTAAGCATCTTATTTTTAGAATTAGGAACATCTTCTAACTCCCAAAATCGTTTGAGCTCCGTGTCGATATTTATTTCGTAAATATGCAAACTAGGTATTGAATCGGCATTTGTGCTTGTGTCAGGCAATTTACCAGAAACCAGAAAACCGAAAATTGAATTCTGTGCAATTAAATTACTTTGAGAACAATTTATTTGACCAGGAAGTAACATCGAAAAGAAAATATCTGATCCGAGAATCATATCAATTTTATTCAGCGTACTAAAATTTGGATCAGCAAGTTGAATATTTTTTAAGTGCGTGAAATGTTCATCTTTTATCTTCGATACAGGCAGAGGTGCCGTTAATTTATCCAAACCATAAGCTGTAACCGTCAGCTTGACCCCAGGTTCATGAATCGAAAGTAAGTCAAGTGCTATACACCCCTTAGTCATGGCAAGGTCCTTTCCAGACAACCCTTTAACAGGAAATCTAGCATTCTTCCTTTTTATTCCTAAAATATTCATGTAAGTTTCACTAATGAACGATGACTCACTACCCGAATCACATAAAGCTCTCAGTGTATGTGTTTCTCCCGTACAATCTTTTACCATGACACATGCTGTGGGTAAAAGTGCGAATGGAGTTTGGGCCGTATTTAACAAAACAGTGTTAATTTCGTTTGATGTACTGGGATGATCGTCACTAATAGCAGGTGCGTTTTTCCGATTTGTAGAGCCCTTTGAATCGAAAGCGGAAGCAGAAACGGAATAATTCTGCATATTTTCATGCAAGCTAGAATGATGCTTTTCTTTACAGAAATGACATGAATAAGTGGAATATTTTGACATTAATATTTGACATTAATATTTTGACATTAATATTTTGACAACATCCATTTTAAGGGGACAAGGGACCTCCAACCTCGTTTTTTAAAAATTTTCAAAATTTCACTCTCTTATACAAAAAGAGTATAATTAATATTATCTTCTACTATATTGAAGACGCTTTTAAATAAAAAATAAGTAGTTTGTAGAAGAATAAGACCTCTTTTTCAAAAAATTCTTCAAAAATGATAGCATTTTTCAAAATGTTCCATGCGCATTACTTTTGTTCTGATTTCTTCCAAATTTCTCAGGATTGTTAATGTAAGTATTTCCTATAAACCTGAGCAATATTCTTTGAAACCAAAAGTATTTTTCATATTTATAGACCATGAAATAAAGTAAAAATATAAAAAATAACAGGCAGATTAACAAAATAGTTATTTATGGATTTTGATTCATACAAAAACAAAATCATTGCACAGCTAAGTTTATATATGTACGGTAAACTTATATTAAAAAATTTAAGGTTTTTAAAGTATTTGGAATGCACATGGAGTATTTTGAAAAATGCTAGAATTTTTGATTTTTTTTTAAACAGACATTATTCTGCCAGAAAATCGTTATTTTAAATTCTAAGGGTCTTCAATTGTAGTAAAAAAGAATACACATTATTATCCTATTGTTTATAGAGACAAAAATGTAAAATTAAAAAATTCCCGGTTAAATCTCCCTTTTCCCCTTAAGATAGATTCTATGTTTTCCATACTAAATCTTCTTTGTGATTTAGAATGTTTACTTAAATACCAAATTGAATCACTCAGAAGTCTTTTAGGATCCCTTCTGAACAGGCAAGAATTATGCTAAGTTATCTTTCCTAAGACGTACTAAAAGTGCGAACTAGACAAAACTAATACTGCTATCATATCCACTTTTGACAACCATATCAATGAGCAACCTGAGCTTTCCTCCACCCCATTTCCGTTTTATACATGCTCCTGCATCAATTAGCAGATTGGTATGGAAGATATAAGATCCAGAAGGACCCATTTATACTGCAAAGACTCAGGGGGAAAATCACTCGTTTAAAAATCATAGTTTGTGTATCATTGCACGTTTCTTGCGGTCATTTAGCTTACCGAAAACATTATGTTAGAAATACAATATATTAATGGTCTTTATTTAAACTTTTAATGTTCTATTTATATTTAATAAATCCGTGAAACAAACTGAATTGCATTTGAAGTAAGAAATTGCATTGTTCAAAATAATTTAACACTAATTCCTTAAAAAGACTAAAAATATTAATAATGGAACTGAGATGAATAATAATTGTATTTGTTATAATAAAAGAAATGTATTTAACAATATTTTATTTCATTACTGATCCCCTCTGTGGTGAAATTAGTTTTAATCCTACAAGAACGAGAATATTGATCTTTAAAAAGAAAACAAATTTTTATGGTACATATAAAACAATCAGGATAATTATTAGTCCTAAACACTACTGTAAATAAATAAAAATACCTAACCTTTTAATTTCAAAGTATAATCTATTTATCCGTATGGTCTGGGGTTAACAGGAATGTTTTTTTAAGTTTATTTAATGTAATGAAATTTAAGTATTAAAAATAAAATTAGGCCTTTTGTCATACAAATTATATAACTCTCGAACAGTTTCTTATTGTACTCTAAGAAATTTTCATGAAAACTGTGATTACCAATTGATAAAAGTTATGAAGGTTTTGCATTAGAATATATATATATATATATATACACACAAGATGTCCAGCGAAGAAGTCCCTGATTTCAAAATTAAAAATCTCAAAAACAAAAA
Source organism: Dolomedes plantarius (assembly GCA_907164885.2). Lineage (NCBI taxonomy): Eukaryota > Metazoa > Arthropoda > Arachnida > Araneae > Dolomedidae > Dolomedes > Dolomedes plantarius. Next base: position 10,907,581 of record OU015490.1, read on the forward strand.
TTTGTAGAAGAATGCAACAAACGGTATTTTTATCGTAAAAGCTGTAAGATTTTTATACACCAATTTTCGAAATTGTTACAAAAGCTGCCAACAGATGGCGCTCTACAACCCGTATCAGCATGCATAAATAAACTCGTACTCTTTTCAAGCAGTCTTTGCAATCACTATATCACAATCATTTCAAAATGTCCACCATTCGCTGTACGGAGGGGGAGCAAACGAAGAATAAAAATCGCCATCCCACCCTGTAGTGTCTCAACAGAAATCGATTCAGCTGCCCAACAGATCACCGACTGAAGCTCGTCCAGCGTGGTGGGATGGGTTCTGTAGACAGTATATTTTAATGTGCTCCACAAATAATAGTCAAAAGGACTCAGGTCCGGCGGATATGGAGACCAGTCCATTCCTGCGCCTGTAAATTGTAGTAAATTTGGCTAACAGTGCCATCTGTTAGCAGCTTTTGTAACTATTTCGAAAATTAGTATATAAAATTCTTACAGCTTTCACGATAAATATACCGGTTGTTGCATTATTCTACAGATCTTTGTTTTCGAGATTTTTAATTTTGAAATCAGGGACTTCTTTGCTGGACACCCTGAATTTATATATATATATATATATATATATAAGCACTGGTATTCAAAATTAAGAGAATTTCACAATTCACAGAAGATTCTGATTGGTGAGATGTATAGATATAAGAACTTACAGCCCTATGTTCGACTTTTCAGAGACTCAGTTGACTCTCGGCTCATTGTGATGGATGACAATGCTCGTTTGCTTAACTCTCACTCAGTACCGATTACTTTGAAACGAAGGATATTCGCTGGAGTAATAGGCCAGCCAGATATCCAGACCTAAACCCTATCGAAATTGTCTTGAACTCTCTTGGGTAAGCAACTCCATCTCACCTTCCCCTTCCTAGACCATCCCGGACCTAAAAACTGCGTTTCGGCAGGAGTGGGACCGATTGCCACGATAGGGACACATCAAACTACTTCGTTTCCAGTAGGGCGACCCGATGTGAGAGATGTATGACTGTGAGAGGGGGGGCTACATCTCATATTAGAGTTATTGTATTTTCGATCTTACAACGGGGGTTTCGGTCATACCTGCGCTGATGAGCCTAACTGACGATCATGAGTGCGTACCATGACTATTGAATGGTACAATATTTTCTCGTATATAAATGTGTATCCATACCAAATTTCATTAAAATCTGTTCATTAGCTATCCAGAAATTCATAAAATGGGAAATTCATTCAGTCTATCTGTCTATCTATATCTATCTATCTATCTATCTATCTATCTATATATATATATATATATATATATATATATATATATATATATATATATCACAATAATAAACTGACGTTTGTTACTGGATTTTGGTTCACTGTTGAAAATGGACTACACACATATAAAAAAAAATACAACTTATAAAATTTATTCATCTCAGAACACAAAAGACCTTAAGATAACATATTTTCCTCCCCATTCATAGCAGTAGATAATTCCCGTACTACATGAGATATATTTTGTTCACCACTCTTCGTTTCTCTTTGGTTTCAATTGCTTCAAAAAGGAACTCGACGATGGTCAACGTTCTCTCAAAGTTTGATATAAGCTTCGCTACTTGCTAGGTGGGAAAAATCTTCCACCATTCGATCACTGCTTTTCTGTATATGTAGCTTGTGCGGTATTGACGTTTTTCTTCATAGAAACACGATGCATACAAGTTCTCCGATTCGATTTTTGAAAGCTGAGGGAATGGTTGGTACTTGTCGACGTCGCGAGATGGGGAAGGGGACTTGTTGTTGTTGTTGCTGCTCATGTCCCTTGACCGACAGTAACATCAGATCAAGGGTCAAAGTCTATGGGCGATGAAGGTGCGGCTCCTGTTTTGAATTAGCCCCACAAGTGTCGGAGTCCTACTTGGCTAAATGACCGGTCCCGTAATTGACGAAATCAACCCAGTTAATTGACGAAACCGGAACACTTGTCCCCGCACCTCCAGAGGTAAATTTGAGAACTTGGAGGACATTGTAGCCACGCCCTTTTTTACGTGCCCCGGCCACCATTAGTGAACACGGCGGTAGATTTGCAGGGACGAGCATCGAACCAGGGACCTTCAGATCACTGGCCCGCTGATCTTCCCAACTGGGCTACCGCGCCCCTGGAAGAGGACTCAGTCCTGATATACAAACAGGAAATTATAAAAATGCGCTGTAATACTATTTTTTATTTTTTCTATACTAGTATAATAGGTTCCATATTTCTCATTTAAAATCTTAACAGGTATTGAAATTAAAATGCACGTAAAGACTGATATTTCGAAAATTATGTAACTGGACACTGAAAGTCTCAATTTCATGTGTTTGTGTAGCTTATAACACGCAATTTTATAAGTAAGATAATCCTTAACAGTATTGAAAGATAGTTTATTTTAAACTTCACCTAAAAATGGTAAATGTAAATGGACAAAGTGTAATCAAGCTGTTCCTAGGGTAAGTAAAAAAAAATGTTTTATGTCTTGTTACTGTAGAACATACAGTTATTGAATCTTCATCAGCATGGAAACTTTTTACTCTCCTAAGCCAACATATTACGTTTCTAATGGCAAATATGCTTTAAACTGTGGGAATCAGAATACACTTTGTGTACTTTTAAATCAAAATAACTGTAGCTCTCAAACATTACTAGAAAGTAATAGTGCTCCAACTGCTAAAAAGTGACAGAGTATCAGGAATATTAAAAAAATGATAAGCCATGGATTTAAAAATATTCTAAGCATGAAAATGTTGACAGGATTAATTAGAAAACTGAAGTTCTTGACCATGGATTTTGAATTTATTAAGTAATTAAAAACTAAAAACGGCCAGTTTTATAACGGAAGGTTTGATAGTATTTCCGTTCAGCTCGAGGCATACGCTACAATTTTTTAATAATGAATTTGAATATTCTTCACTTCTCAAAAACAGAATTTTAAGTTTAAAGAATTATACAGCACGTCAAACTCCTTAGAAATTTTTTATCATCTGTTTTACTAAGAAAGTGCAAGAAGTTTGCTGCAAAGAAATTAAAAGACATTGCGTAACGGCAAATTTAATCTAAAACCTGGCTGATTAAATTTTCAATGCACATATACACACCTCAGGCATTGTTGTAAATATTGACATGCCTTGAGTTAAAGGCTATTTTCTCTCTGAAATTTCGCATATTTTTTCAAATTCATAACGAAAATAAAACTTGTACAAAATAGATGATGTATGATAAAATATCATTATATGGTGCAGAATTTATTTAAACATTGAGTATATTTAGAAATGATAATACACCAATGTATGTGTTTCTTGAAAGTTTAAGAACATTTAGAACATATTTATATATAATATATACTATTAAAACGTGTTTTCAGTGAATAATATAAACATATTCCTCTTATGCAATCCTTATATTGAGATTAAATAGATTTCTTACATAAATCCAAAATGCAATTAACGGGTAACTGTGTAGATAATTCAGAAGTTAATGTTGTAATTATGGATCCTAGTTGTAGCATAAAAAAATCAGTAAACTGCATCGTAAAATACATATAACGAGTAAGATGCGTATACGTCTTTAATAACCTTGATTTTAAAGCAGAACAGGCTGCTGTGTTTCCCTCAATTTTTTTCTCGCTATTTCTTGTCTACTATACTATATTATTTCTGTAACGTGCACCTTTCGTGCTACCCACTCACCAGTCCCATTCATATTGAAAATAAATTTGAATAACAGAAAATGATTTCCGTCTCGACATTTGTAAAAGAAATAAAAAAAAAACAAAAAAAAATGCAAAAAAGAAAATGTTTTCGTTGACATGCGTAAAAGAAAAAGGCCATCAACCAAAATTTACGTAATTTATTTCGACTTATTAAAGAAATTTTAGTCACGGAATTTGTCGAAAATAAGCCAGTCTAACTTATATATAACATGAGATGAACCATTTTTCCCCTCAAAACAGAAAGAAAAAAAAATCAATCATCAGTTTATCATATCACTGTCACTTTGATATGCATGACGAAGAAAAATTTTATTCGGTGATAGTTAAATCACCAAAAAAAAAAATTGAAGATACTAGAATGTAGTCTTAAAAAGCTGCATTATACTATCTTTTCTAAGAAGCAAAAATTTCTATCTACGTAATATTTCTTTAAAATTTTGTTTGTTTTGCTTAAAAGCAAACCGAAAAAAGTTTAGATATGTCTCAAAACGAATGAAAGGAATATTGGAAAACTTCCTATGCAGCATTTTTACATAAAAAGTGCCAGAATACTTTGAAATACAATTATTACTTCATGACAAAACTTATGGTAGTTGCAAAAAGATTTAACAGGCTTACATATTTGTCTGCTTTAGCAGTTTACTTTCGTTGTTAGTGATATTTAGCGATGCTCAGGAGATCAATCGGATATGTTTGATGCGTAAGAGTTGCAAAATTTCACATGAAAGAATTTTTTTAATATATGTTCTTGTGGACACAAAGATAAATGGAATTTTAATCGAAAGAATAATTTTTTTCGTCGTTTGAGGAATAATTATAATTCTGCTATGATGTTGTTTAAATTTTATGTTACTGTGCCTCAATGGCATTTTTATGGCAGTGCCTCTGAAAAAATGTTTTTGGATTATTTTCAAGGAATACTTATTCAACTATTTAATTTTAAATTTTACGAATATTCTTTTCCAACAAATAGGATGAAGATATTCCTCCATCGGAATGCTTTACGTAAACTATTTTTAACAAAAAACTTTTAGGTAAAAGTTTTTTACCAAAATGCCTGAAGTTAAACTATTTTAAGCTTGAATGGCTTTAAATTTTCTGATAAAATTTTAAACAAGATTTCAGCTGCCTTTTCATATTTTGGAATTGAAACGACCCCGGGTTCCAAAGCCAAAAAAAAAACCATGAAAACTTATCTTTACGTAATGTTTTTATTTTTATGTTAACACTACTAGAAGATACTCTTTGATAATTGTTTGTTGTGGTGGTAAAATTATTGACCGCGGATGACTCTTTTTTCAGTCTATATCTACAGGATGATTCCAAATTCATAGGACACACTTTAAGGGTTGGTACAGGACACTGTAACAATCATTTATTGTTTAGGAATATATAGGCGCAAGTGACACGTTGAGGCACAAACACGGGAAGGATACATGAAAGGGAAAAAATTCTTTATTGACAGCGTCATTGACAAGTGATATGTTTACAACAAGTGTTCAAAATTGCCTCCACCAGCAATAATACATTCTTGGTGGCATCGATAGAGAGACTGAGGTACAGTTTTAAAGATGCCAGATATTTCCCGTAGACGTGCAGCAATGGATATTTGAGCTACGAGATCCTCAACAGAATCAACTGGAGTCGCATAAACGTGACTTTTCAGATGTCCCCATAAGATGTAATCGAGGCTCGATAAATCAGGAGATCGGGGTAGCGAAGGGACTAGTCCAGCAAGCTCGATTCCTCGCTTTCCAAAAGTGGCATCCAGATAATTGCGCACAACAGTGGTGTAATGGGCTGTCACTCCATCACGCTGAAATCATATTCGGTCCGGCATTTGTCTATGAGGAAAGCGCTCCTCATATTTTCGTAGCGTTACTCTGCCGTTACCGTTTGCACGGCTGTACATGAGATTCATGTCTGCTTTTTCGGCATGGGTCTCCCATCACGGTCGACAGCACAACTAAAAATGGCATGTTCCCGCAGATGCACAATGTTGAGGGGCGGCAATCCACCTACTGCTCTCTCTCAGCGACGAAACCAACCAAATCACTCCATTTTTCAGTCTTTTCATGCCTCTTTCTAGAGTTTGTGCTTCAATGCGTCACATGTACCCACACATTCCTATACAATAAATGACTGTTAATCTGTGCTGCACCAAGTCTTAACACTCGGACGACCGAAGGTCCATTTTGCAGCTTACTCCAAACACCGTTCGGGCCGAGGACAAGAGAAGCGGTTTTCCCTTCCCCCAAAGAACATCCTGACGATTGTACTGAAATTTGTCACGGTGGGGTGCGGTTCCAATACCAGCATCAGGTTATAAAGTACGCCGAGATCGGTTTTAGACAATAAAATATTGAAGAGGGTAAGCTGTCCTCCGCGATATGCCTATACAGCGAATTTTACTACTAACGACCCGTCGTCACGAAGGTAACCGGCCCGATAACGAGCAGCCACAATTCAAACACTCAGTATCATCTAAGCCCCCGTGTCCAGAAGGACAAAGCTCAACATCCCACACCAGTTCAACTAGCGACACTGTCCGCTCCACTGCCTACAACCAGAGACATACCAACAGACAATCCATAAAACCAACTTTCCCCACTTTTAACTCCCATAATAGACGGCCACCATACCAGAAAATATTTCAACCTGTTCCTCAACCGAAGGCAGCTTTATTAAATCAACAATAGATACAATTGAATATTCAATTCTAGACAATAAAGATGTTCTAACAGATAAGAGAATGACTCCGTGGGAGCGTTGAACTGTTGGTAGTATTGACCACCTACCAGGCACTAGGAGGGGGGGGAGGAGGCAATCCAGGAGAATTTCGGCTGGCCGTCTGGACTTCTGAATGTTCGGTCGGGTAGGCCTGTTCGGGATTTAGAGGGTTAAAGTTTGTACCATGAATTTGGAATCACCCTGTATATTTTTTCGGCTATATATGTAATTAAAAAATGGTACATTTTGTGAAAAAAAAAGGCTTGGAACACACTCTATACTACAAGACTAGATATCAATAGAAAGTTATATGCAAGTATTACATTTATAGCGAATCTAGCAATCATATACCTGGGTTTGCCCTTCAACATCACATAATCAAGAAATCTAGAAAAAAGATAATTTCACTAAATATTTACTGTTGACTGCCATTGTACAGTCTAACTAGCTCTGGAGGAAAGAGCTAGTCCTTTCCACGAAAGAACGTTTCCGCGTTCTTTCGTGGAAAGAAAGCAGAAAATTCGCTTTTGTAATTATTATCGGCTTAGAGTACTTGGATATGTCGTGTTGAAGAGTGCTTTACATGGTCGAAATCTTGGTCCTCAGCTATTACGTACACTAATATTTTAACTATCGCATATTGTCTTGCATCTTGCGTCTAGAATCTGATTTTGCAATTACAAGACAGGTGAAACTTAAAGTTAGAACATTAAGATTCTGGAGAAAAGTTTTCAAAAATCAAATAAATAAATATATAATGAAAAGAAAATCGTGAATACTTATGTTCTAGTTGGTTCCTTTTAAATATGAGAGGCGAATGTACATTAGTAAATTTTCCACAAACGTTTGAGTACAGCAAGGCAATAAAATTACAGGTGATTACTAGGAATTGTGGTGGGTTGCAGTGAAAATTTTCTAAAATCACAAAATTTAATACGTCGTGTCCACCAGTACTAATAAGTGTTAGTAATCTATTCCATTTTTTATATTACATGCAAGTGAAAGTTTTAGAACTTCTATTTCTTTATTGAGATCATTTAAAATTATACAGTCATTGTTTTTGCCTATGCGGAGAAATAACCTGTGAGAATTGTTGGTTGCTTTCAGTGAGGTCACCGTATAGGTTAACCAACACCGCCCCCTAGTGGTACCTCAATTTTGACAGAGCACCCGTATGGGTCATTTATAGTTATAATAGTATATTCTTGGTTTATATTTTTAGTTTAATTGTTGCAAAATATCAAAATATTTAAGAAGTATGTATATTCTTACGTATTTTGCCACATTGCTTTCTTTTTGTACGTTTTCCTTTGAAATCCTCATCCTTATCTAATAATTGGTCCCAAAATTTGCTGCCAATTTAACAGGAAAGGTTTTTTCATAAAACCAACAGTACTCCTTCTTCTTCAGGAATGCATGAGATGTTGCCCAAAATAATCTGGCGTAGATAAGTCCTTTCCTGTTAGGAAAACTGATTTCCAATAGCTAAATCCCTAATACTGTTAATTACTCACAATATGGAGAGCTATGATTCAATTGCCCGAAATTTCTTAGCGAGTGGGGTAACCCTCATCAATAGTAACACATAATATACGAACTCAAAACTTGCCACTAATGATTGCAATACCGGTATACCGGTCTATCGAATACCGGTATTTCATTCTATTTTGCAAAACTGGTATTTGCTAAGGATAATTACAGGTATTTAAGTATTACTATAAATAATAAATATTTTCTAATCAAAAGTTTTGACTTAAATTATTGGCCATCTACCGTTACTTGAAGTATGTACTTTATTTTCATTAATGTGGCAGTACTAACATAAAGCATTTGCTTTCTCATTATCGCTCCGCTTATGTTAGTGACTTCATTACAGGTATTAGCTATAAATGAAAACATCGTTACAAACAGTGATACAAAAGCAATAAAAAAATGGATTTATTCAAAACCGTCAGACAAAAGACTGAAGTGTTAGAAGACGAAGGACTTCGAGGCAAATACGCAGAGTAAGTATATCACTCATTATTAACAGTACCACCAACCAGCGTGGATGGAAAAAGTGTATTTTCAATTTGCGCACAAATATATATATATATATATATATATATATATATATATTTTGGCTAATGTCCCTCGGGGATGACGACATCACACCCCAGTCCGGTGTACATATGAATACAAGACATAGAAACAGACAAATGACACAATCACAGAAGAATTTTATTGACAAACGATGACACCGGCGATGGACGATGGTTTACAGCTCCCCTTTCTAGATGGGGCTCCATTTGCAGGCGGAAGACTGACCGGTTCCCCAGAATACAGCCAAGTCTTATGAGGGAATCGAATTCGAACCCCCGGCGTGGCAGGCTGATGCCTTTAACCACTTAGCCACTGGGCGACACAAAAACATATTCCCGGCTAAAGGAGAGTTTAATTGATGCATTTTGTTTTTCACGATCACATTTCAAAGATACGCAGTTTATAAATTAGTTGTTTTTTTCTTTAATAGAAGATATTATATAATAGACAACACAACAAAATTTTTGCCATGTTTTTATTAACTTGCTTTCTTGTTTATTTGTGTGTGTGTGTTTGTCCCTTAGAAATCTTGCAATCGATTTTTAACTAACTTCCCGACTAGCTAGGCATTTGAAACTTTTAGAATAGCTCAGAACACGATGACAATGCATTATTTTAATACTTTTAGCCATCTTTAAGCAGAACCGAATCAATTTTCAGTTAATTTTGTTTTGTAGACTGGTGCAGCCATCTATCTCTCGGTCGTGAAGGGAATGAAAAGTTAAGCGCAAGTTGACTTCCAACTAACTTCATTTTCTTTCAAGTGGATGGGATAATTCATCAAAAAAAATTTAAAAAGTATTTATTAATACATAGAATTGTCAAGTTTATATGATTCAACAGGAAATTTAAAAACATGATGTATAAAAAGTTCTTTTTATCTTGTAATTTTTATGTGATATTTACTCCTCGCAATAAAATTACTAAATATTTTGTTACTTTATTGTATTGTAATACTATAGTGATTTATTTTAAATTTATAATTTTTGTTTCTAATATTATAAATTGCTATTTTACAGCTATTATTAATAATATATGATATAACATAATATTTAATTATAACATTTGTTCCTTTATATTTGTACATAGCAAAACTGTTTACATTTTTATACCTTCTGCATTTTTTACAAAACTAATTAATATGACAAAGAAACAACTGTGCTGTTGTATCTTTTTTGAAAAATTCCGAATACCGGTATTAATACCGGTATCCCGGTATAAAATATGAAAAATACCCAATACCAGTATTGTATTTTTTGTCCGGTATTGCGATCACTGCCACGTCTCTTTCACGTCGGTACTTTGACTATATCTCACAGGTTGCTTTCATGGTATGACTAACTATTCCTAATATGCACACTAGATCATGAAGTATTTAAACATTCACTTCTACTTGCAACAGTTACCCTATTTAAAATCAGCTTTAGCATTAGTTCTTCGGTGCCAGAGTTTAAAGGGTCAAGAATTTGCTATATAAGGTAATTCTCGCACAAACCTGGACATTAACACAACGTCTGGACTTTAGACAATGCCTGATCATTTTGATCCCTATTTAAAATTAGGACAAAATTATTCAATATTTTTTTTTATTTATTGCGAATATTTATTTTTCAAACAGTTAGAAATATACATTAAACAAACTGAAATTAAAATCAAATTGAATTATTATAAACATCGAAATTAAAGTCAAGCAAATAACACTTTTAGTCCCACTCTTTTACCGTGACGGATTTCTACATTTTTAGCAAATATTTGATATTTTGTTTCCTTAACAGTTACTAACATTGTAATTTCAGCGAGAAATAGTGCTTGATTTATATCTTAAATAATCTTTGCTTTTTCATCTACCAGATACTGGTAATGTAATTCTCCGCATTAAAATTTCTCTCAAAATACTTCTGTTATTTATTTCGAAAGTTGCAGAAGTATTTATGGGAAGACAAGGAAGTTTAAACTAAATAAAAATAAACTTATCTCAATTTGAATATTTATTTTCACCAAATCACTCTAATAATTTCTGAAAACCAGAGTAGATGTTACATAAAACTATTTACAGCTTATTAGAACATTCGTTCCACATTTATTTTTTTATTTTTGTACAATATATGAAATAGAGAATTTTGATACTTCCAGGTGGTCTAGGTTAAATAGGTTGTAATTTTGAAAGACAGCCAGAGCAAAACAAAAAATATCATTATCTTAAGTGAATCTATTAATTAGGAAAAGTCGTAGATAGCTAAGTTGCTAACATTTATGAAAAGAAAGTTATTAAAAACCAACATTTGAAAAGGATCATTTTGACCTTACCGGGCGTTCTAGTTTTAAATGGTATATTATCTACTAATATTCATCGACTTGAAAAATTATTATATATATATATACACTGCTGGCCACCGAAATTGCAACACCAAGAAAGACAAGAGATATCACAACAAAATTTATTTCGTAGATAACATGTTGACCAAGTATCAAATGATTAAATTTATAGACTTCTGTGAAGTGTGGTTCCTGCCAAAATCAGTAGCCAGAGTAGCCGCCATTGTTGGAGATCACCGCTGCCACACGCCTCGGCATTGATTCAAAGAGACTTTGGATGAGTTCTTGGGGTACAGCAGACCAAGCAGCTTCCACACGTTGCCAAAGTTGATCTGCTGTGGCAGCTGGGGATGGAATCTGGGTCAATCGTAGAGCAACCATGGACTACATGTTTTCTATCGGCGAAAGATCTGGAGAGCGAGGCGGCCAGGGAAGCAATTCAATCTGGCGATTGACGAAGAACCGTTGGACAATGCGTGCCACGTGTGGTCGCGCATTATCCTGTTGAAATATGGCTGTGGGCAAGCCCTGAAGGTAAGGAAGGACAACTGGCTCCAACACCTCAGAGATGTAGCGCTGGCTGTTTAAAGTACCGGCAATGCGTACTAGAGGTGTGCGAGAGTGATATTCAATACCGCCCCATACCATAATACCCGGTGCAGGACCAGTGTAGCGGTGCATAACGAAGCTGTTCAGCATCCTCTCTTCACGGTGTCTCCAGACTCGAATGCGACCATCATGGTGTTGCAGACAGAAGCGTGACTCGTCAGTAAAGACAATTTCATTCCATTCTGCCGTCCACATCCTTCTGTCATCGCACCATTGGCGGCGGAGACGTCTGTGGTTCTGCGTCAAGGGTAGACAAAGCAATGGACGTCTTGCGGACAGACCACTCTGCTGTAAACGGCGTCGGATGGTACGCGCAGACACTGGATGATGCGTTACAGACTGCATGTGCTGTGCTATGGGTCGTGATGTGACTGAGCGATCCGTCACTGCCATGCGCACAATTTGCCTGTCATCACGTGAAGTGGTGCGCTGAGGTGGATGCGATCGAACACGCCGGTCCGTCGTACCCTCCTGCATCCAAAGATCACATATCCGCATTGCAGTTGTTTGGTTTCGTCCAACACGACTACCGATTTCCCTGAAAGATAATCCACAATCTCGGTAGGCCACTATCCTTCCTCTGTCGAACTCGGATACTTGATCAAAAGATGATCGCTGTTTTCGACGAAGCATAATTAATCTTTTTTTGAAAAAACCACAAGAAAAACACAATTGCCGAACTTGAAATCGTCGAAATCTCCAAGCCTTAAATAGCGCTTTGAAGTGGCGCCACAGGCGCGCGTGATGTGCGTCTGGGCTGAAATTCTAATCATTTGCATATCTCACCTCCGCTAATGCATGTTGTAAATTTCATGTTATTTGCATGTTTCCTTCAGGGTGTTGCATTTACAGTGGCCAGCAGTGTATATAGATAGATTGATAGATATAGATATATTATACATGTGTGTACAGTACGTTATTTCAAAGAAAAGGAATGCCAAACATTAATTTCAAGGGCGCATATTGAGAATTGAAAATGCTAAAATACATAAAAAATTTAAGGATGTAGTTAAGGGGGTAACAAAATTAAATATCGTAATTTGCAAAATACATCTTACAAACTTAAGACACAAGGCAGTATAAAATTTTAAATTCAAAACTTGCTTCAAGATAAACATGTCGTAAAATCTGCATCTCTCGGGAATATTTCATTGCTAAAATAAGCTTTAAAACTTTGGCGTGTAACATAAACCCTTTAAAAAGTAACTAAGCCGATGCAGTAGCTACAGTTTTAAATGTACGTGAGAGCTTTATGCCTAACATGCTCTAATTTTTTTATCACAAGGCCATTAAAGCAAATATATACAATATTTATAGTTGTATAAGGAAAAAAAAACCAGTAAAAGTTAAACTTTTTGAAGTAAAACTTTTTACTTTTTTAAGCATAAAAAATCGAAAACTTTCTCACCTGTATAATGTAACGATTTTCCTAAACAGTAACCAAAGAAAAACTTTTTTTAATTCTTTCATACTGGAAATTACTATGAAACTGAATTTTTCAAACAAAGTTCTTTTAAATCTATAGCATTTTAACTACATCTTGTAAGTTCTTATTTTAACAGGTATTAAAATTATTTAAACAATTTTAAACCACAAAAAAACTGTTTATTCGTTTTGCACATTTTGACCAAATCATAAATTACCAAATTAATAGTAAAAGGAAAACAATATATTGCCATTATAATTGGTTAAATAAACCGTTAGAAAATTTTGTAAGGAAATAAAGAAGGTACTAGAAATTTTAGAAATATATCACTCGTCAAATATTTATATTTTACTAAAAATTAACATATAAACTGATCTTTAGTATTCATTCTTTGGAATGATATTTTGTGTGACCTGAATATAATGTTCTTCATACATTTTATATTTTGTGATATGTTTCCTAAATATTTAAATTTTTATCTCTCCTAAAACCAGACTAAAAATAAGGGTTTGAATTTTGCAGATTTTATGACATCTTTTAAAATTTTTCATGTTGTAAACTTTAAAAAATATATACTTAGTAAGCACGATATTCAGTAACACAAAGTATAACAACAAACATGTCTCTTATTAAAATAGGAATTGTCATTTGTTACTGCCTTAAAATGGAAAGCAATTTTAAAAAAAAGTATATTAAGCAAGGTTAAAAGTCCATCGTTATCTACCATAAAAAATCCAAAATTATTTTCGAAACTATCCTAAACCTTTCTATAACACGTACTCTCAAACATAAAAGTAAATTGAGAGGTTAACGCTTTCATATTGAAGACATTTCAGCCGGAATTTCCTTAACTTAAAAAGAAATTATGTTGTTAGAAATTTCGTACTATATCGTACTATCGTACTATCGTTAAAACTATCGTACTATCGTTCGTATATTCGTACTATCGTTTACCCTAATTTCCTAAATAACTAAAAGTAACTGTGTAATTAATCTTTTCCTTACGGGTTGGGATAGCTTGTATGCAAAGAATAAGGCCCCATAAATATATATATATATATATATATATATATATATATATATATATATATATATATATATATATATATATATATATATATATATATATATATATATATATATATATATATATATATATATATATATATATATATGTCAGACTTGGTTTCTACTCCCATACTATTTAATATAAATCCGAACCTCCTTTGTGTATCATGATGCAGTCGGTGAACCGGTGGTGACGCTTATCCTCTAAATATTTCCATCGAACCGTGTTATGTCGACACAAAGCCATAAAATAGTCCAATTGTTGTTCCCAAACATATTTATTAAATTTCATTAAGAATCTCAGCTCCATCAAACATTAATTAATAACCCCAACCAATTTAAATCTGTGCTCCTTCGGCACACATCCTTTCCATTCCCTAGTTATCCATGACTCTGAAATAAATCCTTTGTCCCTAAGTTTTAATAGTGCGCTACCGACGCTCATTACTTATTCATTTCGTCATCATCGGATGATCGTTTTTGTTAAACTAAGCCTTTTCTAAGCGCCAAAACTACAAGGCTATACGTCTACCTAAAAATTCTCCCATGTGGTTCTGCGGTTCTTCGGTAATCGAATCAAGTCGAACCCACTAATTCTATTTTCACTGCAATGCCTTATGCCGCTTATTTGAACTCCCAGACTTTTAAATTGTTAATCCTATAATTTACTAGCTAATATCCCGTTTTAAGGTTTCGCGATCGCCCCCCCCCCCCATATTTTAGCCTCACACACACACACACACACACACACACACACATATATATATATATATATATATATATATATATATATATATATATATATATATATACACGAGTATATATATTCATTGATGGGCCCATATTCTTGGGAAACATACTATCCCACCCCGTACAGAAAAGTTTAACATTCTCGTGGTAAGAGAACTTTAATTAAATTCCCAAAATTAACTACGAAATTAGCATTTTCGTATTAGGAAGATTTTACCCTAATTTCACAAACATTTAAAATTTCTTCTTAGTAAAAATTTTATTTTTAAGGGTTTTTTCTTCAATTGCATAGCAAAATGTCTAGACTTGTCCATGTCTAGCGAGCTCCATAATCTATTAACATAAAATTCTCCAGACAAGTGTAACGGGAGGGAAGGAGGGGTGAATCATGCTGAAAAGATTTTTAACAGTATTTGTACGGTTGTACCACGTTAAGTTGAATGCCAGTATGCTCCTGAATGCGACGGTATAATCTAGTGCATAGCTGTCGCATCAACTATGATTTATTTTCTATCTGTTTTTATTGTTTGACCGAGATGCGTCATGTTAATATATTTTTCTGTCGCTAGTATTAGAACATGTTAAAAGACTTTGGCTTCCCATAATCTATATATATAAAACAGTTCCGTTACTGACTGATTGGTTGACTAACAGATAACGCAACTTGACTGAAAATTATTATTTTCATTGCCTTTACATTGAAGAATAAAATTCAGTACTTGAATCCATGAAGATATAATTTACGCAAAACAACGAAACATCAACTTTAGACCGGAAATAGAAAGAAAAAAACCTTTAAAATTCTGCCTAAATGACAGTAAAAAAGAGAGTTCAGTGTGAATTTGAGAGTTCAGTCTTTTCTTGTTGCCCTTTATAGAGATTTTAAGGTTTTTTCTAATCCCGTAAAATTTTTACTAGTAGTGGTGCGTAATTTCAAATAGATTTTATTATCCCGTATTGAAAATTCACAAAATATTTAAAGATCTCGTATCTAACCTTGAAATAACTCGTGATGGTTCTCACAGATTCCCTGCCTACTTCTTCATAATATTTTAAAAATTATTTTGAATTTTGTGTCATCTTTACGTAATTTTGTATTTGATGTTGAAATTGCTAATCCTCTTGATGCTAATTTTACATCAAGGGAGTGCTGATGGTTTTGAGGCAATATCTGGTTAAAAGAAATTTAAGTCACTGTGTGCCGAATTTTGAGTCTTAATTAAACAGTCTCACAATTTCTGTAAAATCATTAAGAATAAAAAAATGGCCAAAATAGAAAATTTGAATCCGAATAAAAACAAAATCCGAATAAAAAAGATAAAAATTTAGATTTTCTTTTAAATTTCACTTTCCCAAGCACAGAAAAAATTTAAATTTCAGTGTTTCTTTAAAAAACCACATTTTCGATCTGGATAAGTCGCCAAATAATGCGTTTAGAAGAGAGTTTACGGCATGTTTATTTCTAATTTTTTTGTCTTGTTTCAGCAAGAGTTATTTTAGTATATTTTAAAGTAACCAATCATACATAAAAAGGGAAATTTATAATAAAATATTCAAGCAGAAACAAATAATAGACAAACATCGTTAAATTTAAACAAATACTATATAAATTCAACATTACCATCCTTTTATTCAAAGTCACAAAAAAACATTAAAAAAGGGCAACATTACACAGATAAGTAATAAATGCATTTAAGGTCTGGTAATGAAAATAGGCCTCAAGTTACGTGTCTGGGTCACTGAAATTCCTGCAACACTAACTAAATAAAAATCCAATTTGAATAAAACTTTTCTTGAATGTGAAACTCGCTGTAGCTAATATCCAATACGTTCGGTAATAAACCATTCAAAAAAGTTTTTAAACTTGTAAAATATTTTCTGCATTCGTTAAAATAAATGTTGTGTTTGTTAGATACTTCGCCCAAAGTTAGGATAAAATAACAGCGCATAGTATCTTCTTTTTTTTTAAATCATATTTCAGATTTTATCTCGGATTTGTAATAGCGGTGTTTTCCATTGCATTGATATTGTTTCATGTTATGTTATTTCTATAAAGACATATTATTAAAAAGGTCAGGTAATTTATAATGTTTATAACATACCTATAAATTTAATCACTTATTCATAGATTTATGCAAGATATTGCAAACAATCTAATTCATGCCTCGTTTCTTCATTTTTAATGGAGTGCAATCATTCTTACCCCATCGCATTCGTATATATATATATCTATATACACTCATGGACAAAAAAATTAGCGCACCAAGAAATAATTGCGGGATAGTAACGAAACTTGCTATGAAGGTACATGTCGGGGAGATATGCAAATGATTAGATATGCAGCGTGATTGCGCATTACGTATAGCCGGTAGAGGGCGTTGAACATCGTACTCTGTGGAGTATAAAACAGGAAACCAAAGCTTGTTTGAGTGTGCTGAATCATTTACAAAGGAAGAGCCGAGATAGACATGCCATTACGCCGTGTTCAAAGACAATATAAGCAGTTGTCGCAGTTTGAGAGGGGGAGAATCGTCGAGATGATGGAAGCTAGGTGGTCAGCTAGTCGAGTAGCTCGTCAATTAGGCCCCTCTGATTGTGTTGTGAGGAGGTGTTGGGACCAGTGGACCCGAGAAATGTCATGTACACGAAGACCAGGCTCAGGACGCCCTCGACAGACTAGTCGTCGAGAAGACCGCCACATCGTAAGAAATGCACGCGTACAGCCAACTGCTTCATCGGCCGCCATCCAGGCACAGGTAGCACCTTCACTAGGGGCCTCTGTATCTTCTCGAACCATAAGTAGGCGCCTGGCTGAAGGACAGTTGGTATCGCGGCGCCCATTACGTGTACTGCCCTTGATGGCCACCCATCGACGCCTCCGTTTGGAGTTTTGCCGCGCACGAGGAAACTGGACTGCAGTGGAATGGAACCAGGTCGTCTTTAGCAACGAATCCAGATTCAATCTCGGCAGTGATGACAATCGTGTTCGTGTGTGGAGAGCCCGTGGTGAACGCTTCAATCCTGCCTTTGCTGTACAGCGACACATCGTTCCCACAGTTGGTGTGATGGTATGGGGTACCATTGCCTACAATACACGGTCACCCCTAGTATTGTTCCGTGGCACCATGACAGCCCAGCGGTATGTTCATGAATTTCTGCAACCATATGTGTTGCCACTCATGCAGCGGCTCCCAGGAGCCATTTTTCAACAAGACAATGCTCGGCCTCATACGGCAAGGGTGTCACAAGACTGTCTCCGCACTGTTACTACCCTTCCTGGGCCTGCCCGATCCCCAGATTTGTCTCCAATCGAGCATATCTGGGATCATTTGAGATGACGAGTTGGGCATCCCACGAGTTTGAACGAACTAGAGGCAAGGTTACAGCAAATATGGAACGAAATGTCTCAAGACATCATACAGAACTTGTATGACTCAATGCCCGATCGTATCGCATCGTGCATTCGCGCTAGACGGTGTCCAACGGAGTATTAACTCCTCCGTTCTTTTGCCCTTTTCTCTGAAATAAATTATCCTTTTTCTTTGATTTTCTTATCATTTCCTTATATCAAAGTAGTCATTACGTATGTAAAATTTCGTTTCATTTTGACGACTCCTTCTTGGTGCGCTAATTTTTTTTGTCCATGAGTGTATATAAAACAGTTCCGTAACTGACTGACTGACATACAACGCACAGACCAAACCACTGAACCTAAAGGGCTGAAATTTTGCATGGTGATTCTTCTTATAGTGTACTGATGCACTAAGAAAGATTTTTGAAATATGCTTCTTAGATTTTTTTAAATTAAATTTTTAAGCTGCTTTGATAACTTTTTTAAAGCTTGCATTTAAAGTAATAGCTTGAGGGTTATAAAATTTATATCGCAAGAAAATTCGTAAAAAATCTTTTAAAATGAAATCTTTTTCGAATCGTTATCTCCATTTTTTGATTTTTGGTGAATTTTTAAAGATTAATTTTTAGAATTTAATTTATTAAATGCTGATCACGTGATTTTTCTTCCTGGTACAACAAATAAATTTATCGTCACGTGCATTACAACTAAATAGACAAGAAACATTTATTTTCTTGCTAATGCGACAGATGATTCAACATTTTTTGTATCCAAAAAAATATTAAAATACAGTAAAAGATATTATGTTCCTCAAACTGTACTATATAAACTGTACTATATTCTTTAATATTTCCTATTACACTTAATTTGAATATTTTTTCTACATTATTTTGTCTATAAAAATATCTCTATGATTTTTTTATAAATATAGTTTTTTTTTTTTACATCAATTGTATACATTGATCATCGTATTTATTATAAATAAATAAATAATATATATATATATATATATATATATATATGGCATTAATTGCATAAATTGACCGTTGTATTTAATTTAAATGTACTCCGTAGCGAAGAACGGGTTTGCAGCTAGTATATATATAAAGCTGTTCCGTAACTGACTGACTGACTAACAGATAACGCACAGGCTAAACCGCTGGACCTAAAGAGCTGAAATTCTGTAAGGTGATTCTTCTTATAATGTAGGGGTGCACTGAGAAATATTTTTGAAAAGTTCTTCTTAGATGTTTTTAAATTAAATTTTAAGCTGTTTTTGTAACATTCTTTAAAGTTTGAATTTAAAATAATAATCTGAGGGTTATAAAGTTTATATCATGAGGAAGATCACAAATATTCCTTTAAAATGAATTCTTTTTCGAATCATTACCTCCGTTTCCGGATTTTTTGGTGAGTTTTTAAAGATTAATTTTTAGAATTGAATTTATTAAATGCTGATCACGTGGTTTCTTTTCTTTTTGTGATACTTTAAATTAATTTTGTGTCAGGTACATAACAATGAAATAAATTGAAAAAAAATATTGCAATACGATAAAAGATAAAATTTAACCACTAGACTAATTGAGATGGAAGTTTTTTAAGAATTTAGTTCAAATTAGTATGTTATATGGATATTAATCATACAAATTAATTGTGTACATTGTCCATTGTATTTAATTTTAATTCTTTCTTCTACATTATTTTGTCTATAAAAATATACGTTATGATTTTTTTATAAATACAGGTATATATATATATACGGCATTAATGGCATACATTGACCTTTGTATATACAGTTGGCTCTCTGTTTAACGACTTTCAAGGGATCGTGAAAAATCGTCCTTAAATAGAGATCGTCCTTAAACAGAATTTGTGAAAAAAGAACATTCCCCTTCACACTTTACAGGCTTAAGATTGTCAATATATTTCTTAATATATTGTCGTGTTTAAAAATGTTATTTTTTATTATCATTATTATCTTATTCACAAAAAGTTATTTTAATTTACACTGAAAAAAGAGTACAAATAATACAATTAATTGGTTTTTTAAAAAGACAAAAAGTGTTAATTACTCTCTTTTTCGCCTTGTTTTCGTGTTTCTCTTTTCCAGATTTTTTAAAATGTTAAATGTGTCACCTTCCATTTTCGATGTAATATAGCGTCGGAGAACATCTAGAGCAGAAGTTGCATGTGTGTAAGACAGTGGCAGTGTCTCGTTTTCCGTGTCTTCAACTACGCCTTCTTCGTCTGACACTGTGTTTTCGTTTACTATATCTTCATAAATTTGTTCTACATTTCTCTAATCTGTTGTTAAAACAGATTCATCGCAATTGTAGAAATCTTGATCTGAAACTTCCTCATCTTCAACAAGACACCTCCATTCTGCAGGGGTAATGTAATCTTCATTGATTTATTTCTGCATCTGTACTTCGCAGTTCCACTACAAATTCTTTGTTAATTCTAGCAACCTGAAAGCAGTTTTTTATTGTGGATGAAGAAAATTCTTTCCTTGCTGATGTTATCACGTGCATTGCTTCCAAGATCCTAAATTTTCTAATTTTCATACTGTCAGCCGAATTGTTTATTAATTTCCTAATTAAAGACTTTTGTAGTAAGTTTTCACACTGCGAATGATACCCAGGTCTAATGGCTGAAACTTGCTAGTGCAATTAGCTGGTAAGAAATGAACAGTCAAATTTTTACGTCCATGGAAATTTGGAGTATATGCAGTACAACGGTCGATTAAAAGTAAAACTTTTCTCTTTTTTGATGCATTTTTGCATAAAATTTTCTAATTCAGTTAATAAAAATTTGTGATGTCATCTACGCTTTATTGTTATTCCGGTACTCACAAGGTTTCCAGGTGATATTCTTAAAACACATTGGTTGCTTTGATTTGCCTAGAACTAGTGGTGGAAATTTCTCAGATCCATCCGAATTAGTGCACAGTAAAACAGTCAATCGTTCCTTACTGTGTTTTCCACCAAAGCACTTTTCGCCCATATACGCTAAAGTTTTATTAAGCACCATATTGTAGAATATGCCCGTCTCATCTGCATTGAATATGTTCTTCTCATTATATCCATCAAATATCCTCTTCAGCACTATTTTCCATTATTTCACTATTTTTTAATCTACCGATCCACTTTCTCGAGATATGTTTTTAAATGCAAGCCCATATCTATCTTTGAACTTTGCTAGCCAACCAGCCAAAACCTGAAAATTTTTCATTCCAACCTTTTCTGCCAGAACAATAGCATTTTCTTTACATATCACTCCGGAAATTGGAATGTTAGATTCTCTTGCTTCATGAAACCATTACAGGACTGCCTTATCAAACTTTTTTGATCGGCCACATTGAATTTTCTGCCGTTTGGATTTCGATCCCAAACCAAATTTTTTGCTGCTTCAAGAATTTTCTCTTTGCTTGCTAAAATGTCTTTGAGAGTACACTCGGGTAGCTGAAGTTGTCTTGCGAATAGGACTTTTGTTATTCCAATACTTTCTTCTTAGTCTTCAATAATTTTCAGCTTTTCGTGTACCATAAGATGCTTTCGCTTTGATGCCATTTTGCTCTCCTCACCTCGCATTCGTACTGGAATAAGCTCCTACACACAACCATGAATTCTTTAAACATGAACACCTGCTTTCGTGAAGGAGTGAGAGAGGGCTGCTATTGGACAGCCCGTAAATCACATGACAACAGATGATAGGGACAATAGAATGCTTCAGCTCCCGCACTAAGAACTCCATGAAAGAATATTCGATCTTCCGAGAAACAGTGACCCGTTTTTCCCACTGCGGCAAGTCTATGATTTCAACATTGAAACATCAAGGAAATTCCTGGTCTATTATTAAAACCAAACTTGTTTTTCTCCTCAGAAGGTTTTCCTCCTGCAGATACAATTTTGAAGAAAAAGTTTATCATGTAAAAAAAATTCGTCGTTAAACAGAAACAACGTCGTCTTAAAATAGAATTTTTTTACGTCGGAGGGGCCGGGACTGGGAAATATCGTCTTTAAATAAAGATCGTCTTTAAGTAGAGAGTCGTTAAACAGAGAGCCAAGTGTGTTATAATTTTTTTTGCCATTAAATGCATACATTGACAATTGCATTTAATTTGAATGTACCCCTTAGCAAAGCACGGGTATTCAGCTAGTTATAAAATAAAGAAGGAAAAGCACTCCTCTTCTAATAAGTTTGTATCTTTAGGAACGATAAAGGTGTTGTTCATTTGATTGAGTAGCGACCTTTAGGTTTCAAGACACACGTTTGATGTTCACCTCTGCGACGAACTCCATTAGGCCCAATCAACAAAGAGAACACGGGGCGTGGAAGCGTGGCGGTGACCTGGTGCTCTTTAAAGTTACTTCTATGTAAACAAACTGCATAATCCCCACTGAGTTGGCTTGCCAAGCCAACTGTGCCCTCTGAAGGTCCGTTCCGCGTCTCTTTGGAGTCCGAAGCGGCGTGTGGCGAAGACATTCTTAAGTGCTTTGTTCTGTTGACTATCAAAACGCGTAATAATTTTGATTTCAACGTCAATTTTGTGAAATCATTGAGACGTTTCCTGAAGTGTATGATTTTAATAACTCGGATTATTGGAATTGTAGTGTAGACTTGCCATTTGATTTCTTCCAAATATCACAGAAATTTTAATGGAAGTATTTGTCACACAACTGTGCATTGTTCTTTGAATCTACAAATATTTTCCAAATTTATAGACCATAAAATGGTGTCAAAAGAGGCAACAACGTTGATTTGATGTCAAAATTGAAGTGGCATCTGACCAAAATCGAAATATGACGCTTGTAGTGCCCTTGTAAAACAGGAGCCGCGGGCAATCGAGATCTGTTCTGACATATTCAAGCCACGCAGACATAAGTTCAAACAACAACAGAAACAATTAACCCTTGAAAGGCGTTTGTTAAATACCCAACTGACCAATGGAAGATCTAAAGTGGAAACCGTTAGTATAGCGTAATAACAGGGAAGCGGAAGTCAAGTTCGAACCAATCCATGATACCGCGCACTCTCAAGAATCAATGACCAACAATGGCCGCTCCAGAAGATCTTCCTTTTCAAGTCCCAAGCACACAAGGATATGATCAAGCGTGGCTTGGCCTTTGGATCATTTTGTACAAGTTGGAAACACTTTTTCTTTGTCGGTATAATTCAATGTTCTGAGGTGGCCACTACAAAAGCTGGTTATTGTAGTTTGTTCCTGTCTGCTGGCACCGGAGGGTCAGCGAACCACTGGGGCGATTACCCTGGTACCAATGGTGCACGGGAGATGATGAATGCAGACCGTACAAGACAGTAATGTTTAGAATACAGTTCAGTATATGTCAGTGGCGCCGGCATATCCATAGACTCGTAAGCACCTTTTTTTTGCAAGATTATCAGCAATCTCGTTACCGGCAAGGTCTACATGGGAAGGGATCCACTGTAAATCAATCTCACGAGATGAGGAGGGCCGCTTCAGCTCGTCCAGAATAGCTACTCCAGTATTATCAAGGTCACTGTGCCAGTTAGAAAGATGCTGGATGGCAGTCCGTCTCTCAAAATCCAGATTTCTCCAGCCGCAGAGAACGAAAGTACCGTGTTTGCATGGATTCAAGACCCACATTAATTGCAATCAATTCACTGCGAAAGACGGAACAGCCGTCAGGATTTCGAACTGAAATTTGATTGGATCCATTTTCAGACTTAATAAAGACACTGCTACTGGAACAAGTCCTATCATTCCTGCTACCATGCGTATAGATAAAAGTACAGCATCATCTGGGATATTATTGATCAATTCAGTGACAAGTTGCCTTAGGTACACAGGAAGATCTGAAAACTTGTTAAACTGGATATGAAGATCTGGATGAATGTATACGCCGGTAAGACCCTCAGATGGGTCAATGCATGGATTCAAGAAATACGGCTCAATATTGGAGGAACTCACCTTTATTTTCTGATATTACTCACTTCTTATAAAACGAAATTTTGGACATAAATGTCTGTTACTTCGCGGATAAATATGAAACAAATATAATCCTTAATGTGTCATAATTAAATAAAGAAATAGGTCATAAAACCCTGTTATTTTTCTTCATGAGCTTGTCGAATATTAATACCAGAAATTTCAAATTTCAATTTTCTCATCAATGCTTTTTTTTAAACAATTCCTAATGTATTCTTTCATCCCTAAGAACATTAATGAATTAGGAAACTCCATTTTATCCTGTGATAGGAAAAATGTCATACAAGTATTAATTAAGGAACATTAGCAAAATACAGCACGGAAAGCCTTTTTCTTTACACCCATTTTAAAGTCAAACAAGATTAAAATACGTCATTTCTATTTCGCAAAGAGATTAATTCTGCTAATTAAGTACATTTTTGATAATTCTTCCTAGTGTAATTACAAGTAAAAGAACAAAATATCGCCCATATTTGATCATAAACTGCTTATAATGGTTTTATTTTTCGAAAAAAGAAATCTATCAAATAGTTTAGATTCGAAGAATATGAAATGTTTTTTTTAATAATGCCTCCCATTATTTTTTCTACATAAATAAATTCCTTATCTAATATGGGATACTTTATTTTTAATGACACATAATTTATGAATTTTTCGAATATTTAAGAAGTTATTTTAAGGAGTAAAAATAATAACTGGCGAGTTTATTTCGTATTTTATTTTATGAAAGGATAAATAGTTGTAAAAAATACAAAATAAAAATTGTTACGTTAATAGGTATGGTATTAAAGAACTGAAATAATTTTTAATACTTTTGTTGAGAGATAAATGAAAGGAGAAATGTAAAGTAAAAAAGCTATCTGTGTATGGCAATGTGTTGGTTTGAATAGATTGTCATTACGTCATTAATGAGCAGGAATAAAAGGCTTTTCAGAAAATACGTTTTCTTTTCAAAAACATAAAATAAATGTTATTAAAACGGATATCGTAAATATCCGCTTGTTGATATTAATTTCATAAGCTCGGGTGTTTAATTTCGTTCTTCAAGTAACGTCTGAGTTGCTTAAGCATGAATATATCTCTAGAAATTTTTAAATGTTTATACTGTATACTAATATAGAACATTATTGTATCATTTCACTTCGGTACACTGTGCGAGAAATGTTGCTGAATTACATGTTTCCTTATAATGCCGAATCTTTCTCATCGGTATTAAGTAAACGATACGTTATTTTAGTAATCCTTCTCTGGCTTCATTAAGGATGTATTTAAGTACTTTGTTCAGTAGCATATTAGCTTCTCTATGAAAGATATAAAATGTTTTTGGTACCACAACAAACCTAACAGGTAGCTTGACAATTTCCTTTATAATTTGTTGCACTGGATGGCAGGATGTTTTAACGTAGGATTACGTTCCTCCATAACAGTCCTCCGGAAAGCAAAATTTCAGACACTAAATCCATCCGTCAGTACCTCGCGAGTTATACTTTCGACAGCGCGCCAAACATAGTCTTTATCACTTGGAAGAGTAGTAAACAGTTAAACAGAAAAGTGCCAAAATACGTCAAAATTTTGACATACATATATGTTTATATTATATACGTACATAAATATAGATACATATATACATAACACAAAACACCTACATACATATAGACATACAAAAGAGGTAGGCAACGATAAGTAATGCTACATTAACAAACCACTAAGTTTCGTAAGAAGAGACTACCGGATGTTTTTATTGATAAGAACTTCTGTGCAGTCATAGACAAATCCAAGGTCTACGTTACCAAACCGTTTTTGAAATCGGACATGTATAACGCTTGTTAAACCTGAAACTGCAATCATGTCGAATTCCAGTTGAGCAGTTGCACAAGCTATGAAGAACTTTGTTTAATCTGTATGAAAATAACGTTCTATAGTCAAATAAATTGTTTCCCTTTTCTTAAATAAAAATCATTTAACGGCATATATTGATTTCTACTATTTTATAACGTTATTTATGTTACAGGATAAGCCTTCAAAATGTTGTTTATTGAAACATTGAGAGCGTTATTGATATGATAACTTTAAAGCGAAATTTGTCTTACGTTGACGAAATATATCTTAAATATTATGCCCATGCATATCTATATATATATATATATATATATATATATATATATATATATATATATATATATATATATATATTTGTGTGTGTGTGTTTGTGTGTGTGTGTGTCAAGGATTTAGTGGGGAAAGAATAATTACTCTAAATTTAAAGAGCGCTTAGTAATTGATTTATTATCGTGGCGTAATTCACCACTATTCTCATATCTTATTTCGAAATGCATCGAGAGAAATCGGGGAAATTCCCTTTGGATTTGAGTGACAGTTCGTGGTAAACGCCTCTGCCTCATCTTCGGTGCCTACGTAACGAAGCTTTTGTGGGCATGCGCCATGGCCTTAGATGGTAAAAAACAATAGCGTTTTAATCAGACGGCGGGAAATTCTGGATTGAGACAGTCACGCGTCGCGCGGGGAGCTTGATGAGTTCTTGATAAAATTTACAGATTGAATCAGGTAGGAAATTATTGGGAAAATAAAATATGTTAGATGTATTAATTGTAGTTCTTTGCCACCAGCCTTTTAACTCATTGACTGCTATAACTTTAATAATTATGTAGAGATATATTTAAGAAGGAGTAAGTTTGGAGGTAAGACGACGTAATGGGAAGGGTGTAAGTAGCGAACGTGTCAATAGCCGCGAAGGATTTTTGGGATCACGCGAGGGAATATAAATTAAACCCCATTGCCTTTAAAAATTTAAGTTAAAAAATAAAATTTTATTCAAGTTCTCTTCATCATGTTCCCTCGTGACTGCGTTGACTGCGTTGGATGAGAAGAAAATTTTAGTTTGGATCTGCAAATTTTCGTGCTGATGCTTCGTGCCGAGTTCGAGTTGCTCAGCGATTGCCATCGCAGAGTTCCAGTCGAGATACCATTCGATTCCGATGATGAACGTCGACGTCAATGTGTGGATATACAACGCTTTGCCTGCTGTTTGCTGCAATGTGTCTTCACAGCGACCAAATTGTGCTACAGTGTTGATTTTCTTCAGCCAACAAATGATCGCGGACATCGTGGGTGTCATCAAAGGGTTTTTCTCCGGTGCCGTGAAACATTGAAATATGTTCAACTAAAAGTTTCTTCGGGCTTGGTACAATTCCCAGAGAATCAACGAGATGTGCAGCAGTGCCACAAAACCTTGATACGAGGAATAAATGTTTTTTTTTTTTCTCACGACTCTGCAACCAGCGTGAGTTAATGTTTTAAAGAACAGCGGTGCCTGGTTTGTGAGTTTGGCAAGCAACAGGAATTTTGTCAAGTTTGCGTTTTAATAAAGGATAACGCCAGGTTTTCTGGTCAGCTAAAATAAAAACGGCTGTTTATCAAACATCATCCGGAGAACAGAAGAAGATTTTGTGTAAATAAAAAATTCAATGTGCAGAAAAATTAAAATTTTGTTTGACGGAAATATTAAAAAAGGGTAAGCGATACTTATTAAATTTTTAAATGTGAAATGGGTTTTATATGTGAAAAGATTATGTTTGAAGGGTAATGTTGGAAATGAAAATAATTTTAATGATGATGTTTAAATAACTGTGACAGAATGTTAAATATGGGTTTTTTGAGGAATATTATTTTTGATGAGATTAGTTTTATGTTGATGAGTATTTTTATATTTTTGAAATCAATACAATTTTATAAGCATAGAGCTTCCCCACCCTGTTTCACTGAAGAGTATGTTAAACTTTAGTCACAAGGTTTATGAGAAGATATGTAATTTTTTCATTTTTTTTCTCAGCGGATTTAATGACTGCTGAAAAATTTGTTGTTTTTGGTAAAGGTTTTGTTGATTTGATAAGGATTTTGAGTTTTGAAAGACCTATTTCATGTTTTCAAGAAATTAATTGATATTTTAACAATTTGGAATGTTTTAAAGTTATAAAATTATGAAGTTAAATTGTGTATCCATCTTGTTCTTGGGGAAAGGGGGGAAAGCAAAGTAATGTACTAAATTAGGAGCAATTTTTAAATTTTTGCAGATTCTGGTTTCTTGGTGCAACGATGATCAATTTATTCCTTGTATATATTTGAGTTTATTTGAGTGTCATAAAGTATTATTTTAAGTTACTTTGTGATAAATATTATTTTGAGTTTCATGAAGTGTTTTTCAGTTTACAGTTATCTTACAATTTTTAAGTGCGTTATTTTGATTTACAATTTCTTCACAGGTATATTATTTTGATTTATATTGAACTTACAATTTTTATAAGTGTGCTTATATCTTGAGTCTTGACATAATTTGGGTATCCTTTTGATTGATATACATTTTTTGATAAAAATGTGTTAAATGTTTTTATAGTGTATAATTTTGGTCGACCGGCAAACTTAATGAGAAGGGCCTCTGATTGTTAAGTGTATTTTACTATATCGAAATAATAAAAAAACGAGGTGTGGAATTTGCAGTAATGTAAGATGTGAAAGTTTACGAAATATTTTGGCCTTGAAATTGGTAAGATTTGGATAGCATATTTTAAAATGTGAGTTTTTAACATGTTTTGTCAATAAATAATAAAATGATTAATGTTTTGACCGGGCATTGTTTGACCGGGAGTTGTTTTACATGCCTCCTCATGTCATTAGGATTAGATTTAAGTAAGTCATTTAGTGATCATAAAAAGTACGTAATAAGAATTGAGAAAGGAAACTGTTTTGAGTAATGTAGATGATTTTGAAAGTTGATTCCATACATTTAGATTCCAATTTACTGTTTCTCATATATTTTTAAAATTCAAATTGTGTGTTCTTGATTTTATTGATTAGGTTGATAAAATTTTATGAGGTGTCTTTTGATAAAAAATATAATAATATGAATTTCAGAGATCCATTTCTTAAGTGATTTTATATGTTGGGTGCCTAACACCCTTTTGACTCCACTTATGTGGTTAAACTTTGTGTGTTGTTTATATAAAAAAAAGAACAAAAAAGTGTTTAAACACTCTTTTTAAGCTACTTTGTGTTTATTTATCAATTTTGATCTCATAAAACAAGTGTAATATTATGGTGTAATTTCGAAAAATATGTTTTTGGGTTTTGTGTACAAATGAAAAGTGATGTATAGCGTCCGATTTACAGAGTTAATATTTTATTTTTGTTTGTACAAATTTGAACTTCTTCATTTGTTAAAAGAACTGAGTGTTTACTATATTTACTTGTGATTTTTTTAATTTTGGAAATTTATATTGTGATGATTAATATCTCGTCAATGACAATTGTGTCTCAAATGTATCAGTACCTTGATTCAATCTGGCTAGGCGTGAAGAGATAAAATTTTAGGTTAGGTTTAATTTAATTTGTGTTGACTGGGGAGACGTCCCTACTCAGCAATCATTATCGGTTGATAGTTATTTGAAATTTTGAAATTTAATCCTAGTGTTTTCTCTTCTGAAGACTTGCCATGGAATTAGCTATTCCATTTGTGTGCGTGCCTTCAGGGGGACGGGGGGGGAAACTTGTCAAGGATTTAGTGGGGAAAGAATGATTACATATCTTATTTCGAAATGCATCGAGAGAAATCGGGGAAATTCGCTTTGGATTTGAGTGACAGTTCGTGGTACACGCCTCTGCCTCATCTTCGGTGCCTACGTAACGAAGCTCTTGTGAGCATGTGCCATGGCCTTAGATGGTAAAAAACAATAGCGTTTTAATCAGACGGCGGGAAATTCTTGATTGAGATAGTCACGCGTCGCTCGGGGAGCTTGATGAGTTCTTGATAAAATTTACAGATTGAATCAGGTAGGAAATTAGTGGGAAAATAAAATATGTTAGATGTATTAATTGTAGTTCTTTGCCACCGGCATTTTAACTCATTGACTGCTATAACTTTAATAATTATGTAGAGATAGATTTAAGAAGGAGTAAGTTTGGAGGTAAGGCGATGTAATGGAAAGGGTGTAAGTAGCGAACGTGTCATATATATATATATATATATATATATATATATGAAATAAAAGGATTATGTGTCGAATTATGTGGATGCCTGTATTCCTCGACTGGACTCCCTGCCCAAGCTTTTGCCTCCACTCGTCGACCACTTCTACTGTTTGATGATCAGACGACTACAAGTACTTATGACTTCATAATGTTAATTGAGGTCTACATGATATCTGGGATTTTTCGAGTTAACGGCATGTGTTGCATCGACCCGCGACAGCTTTCATTATACACACACGCACACACACACACACACACACACATATATATATATATATGTGTATATATATATGTGTATTATATATATATATATATATATATATATATATATATATATATATATATATATATATATATATATATATATATATATATATGAAACAATAAACTTTCCCTTTCATTTACTTTGTCTTACCGCAACAGAACAATATTCCTCAATTTGATTTTTGATCTAGATATATCAATTTAAGCTATTAGTTTTCCCCTAAAATCCACGTACGGCCAACACTTATATAAGATTGAACCTCGTGGAACATTTTAAATCATTTTCCATATGACGCGTTAAAGTCAGGTGTAAATTTTTAGCCAATTAAAAGTTCAGCGCGCCTGTACATTTCGCAAGAATCAGCGTTCCACGGCGTGTCTCTGCGCATTCTTTTATATTCGCCGCAACCCATTAACATGTAGAGTTTTAGCTCTCCGTCCGTTACGTCGCAGTGTTGCGCTGCCGGGGTTTTTCCCCGTTATCAGCGAGATATGCTGAGTTAATATGTGTGCAATTTCGACTAAATGTTGTCCAGCAATAAAGTAGTTATAAGAAATAAAAGGATTATGTGTCAAATTATGTGGATACCTGTGTTCCTCGACTGGACTCCCGACCTAAGCCTTTGCCTCCACTCGTCGACCACTTCTACTGTTTGATGCTCAGACGACTACAACTACTTATGACTTCAAAATATGAATTAAGGTCTCCTACCTGATATCTGGGATTTTTTGAGTTACCGGCCTGTGTTACATCGCCCCGCGACAGCTTCCATTACACACACACACACACACACACACATATATATATATATATATATATATATATATATATATATATATACAGTCGAACCTCCATATATCGAACTTCCACATATCGAAATTTTCTATATATCGAAATTTTTTTCAAGACAAATTAGGAGATTTTATTCCACTTTAGAATAAAATCTCCCAATTTTTGGTATTTGAAACAATACGTTGTGGACTTCAACTCGCGGAAAATGTCCCTGATGAAGTTTTTAGTCCGCTGAATAAATACGAACATTTCTTTGAAATTTCCGCAAAACTGGCTGTTCAGCAAGATATTCGTACTTTTTTTAAAACAATGTAACTGTGATCATTGTAACCACTGTCTGCATTACTGTTGTTTTAAAAATATGTAGTACTCAATAAATCTTTCATATTAATTCATTTTTTAGTTATTAACTTTCATTTAATGGGATTCGCATATAAATTTCAAATGGAGTTTCGTATACGAAAATTAGCTTTAATTATTTTTTTTAGGAGAATTATGATAAAACTAAGCTCAGTTCTATATATCGAATTTTTTTCCGGCAATTTGCTATTTCGATACATGGAGGTTCGACTGTATATATATAATCAACGTCGTCTAAAGTAAATATGTCAATAATAAAGATAGTAATAAATTGAGAAACATACGACTTCTTTGGATCATATTATGTTGTCGTACATTTGATTGTCTTCGTTTATATTCAGGTAAATATCTTTTATTTAAATTCCATCATTCATCCATTGATAATGGCTACTAATTAAAAATTTTGCATATTCATTCACCAATTTTGATATTTAATTCTTATTGAGAATATGACTATAAAGGAATTTAAAATCGTTAACAATAAGAAATAAAAGTTGTTCAATTAATTTCCATTTAAAATGTATTTTGATGCAAATTAATTCAATTAAATGTAAATTCTGCAATG
The DNA here is from genome assembly GCA_907164885.2 of Dolomedes plantarius. Classification (NCBI taxonomy): domain Eukaryota; kingdom Metazoa; phylum Arthropoda; class Arachnida; order Araneae; family Dolomedidae; genus Dolomedes; species Dolomedes plantarius. Next base: position 10,939,677 of record OU015490.1, read on the forward strand.
TTATTTTAGTAATCAACTAATGTTGTTTTAATATCCTGATTAATAAGGCTAAAAATAGAATAATTTGTCTTAAAACCTCTTTTTAAGTAGATTGTTATAATTTCTGAAGCATGCGAAATGTCCTTATTCATTATAATTACAGAAATTTTTGCGTTTTTAATATATTAATTGTCTTTAATTATGTATTTATCATTTTCGATGCAGAGAATGAATAATAAAAATTTTATTTTTATTTTACGAGACTAAAATTAATTCTTCTCCGTGTCCCTTACTTCCCTTTAATGTCTTCTCTATCTATTTTGTAATTTATTCTGTACTTGCCAACAAGCAGTTCTTTTGTCATAAATAGTCTACGGTTAATCCACAGTAAAAGCATATTTTTTTCTTCTCTTAAGAATGAAGCTTGCGAACTCCTGAAACTTCTATCGAATTACTTGTAAGTCTTATTACAAAGCATTAGTTTTATTTAAAGCAGCGTTTAAGTTTAATGGAAAATTTCATATAACCCATAACAATGTATATTCAAGAAATTTTCAAATGGAGACCATTTTACTGATTTTAACAAAATAGGTTTCATAAAAAAAGTAATACATTTATAGTTGAACTTTATCCATTATGAGGAATATAAATTTTTTAAAGATGACTACTATTTTATAAACATGAAACACCCGATGTGTAAAATAAATTAAAAAATAAAATATATTTTGGTGGGATTCTGTTTATTACGATGAAGATGATTTTTAAAGATGAATACAAATTTTCAAACATGTTACGCAGTATGTGCAAGATAAATTAAAAAATAAAATACATTTTTAGTGGGTTTCTGTTTATTACGATGAATATACATTTTTCAAAGATGAGTGCAAATTTACAAACATGTTACGCATTATGTGTAAAATAAATTAAAATAATGCAATATATTTTTAGTGGGTTTTTATTTATTACCATGAATATACATTTTTTAAAGATTAATACAAATTAACAAACACGTTACGCAGTATGTGCAAAATAAATTAAAAAATAAAACTTATTTTTAGTAGTCAGTTTATTACGATGAATATACATTTTTTAAAGATAAATACTAAGTTACAAACATGTTACGCAGTATGCGTAAAAGAAAATTTTTAAAAAATGTATGAAATATATATTTTATAGGTTAAACGTATATTAAACATTAAATTAAGTGATAGTAAAATGAATTAAAATAAGAAATGCATTCTTAAAATATATTTATGGTTCTAATATTCATATGGATAAGATTTAAACATAAAATATTTTATTTTGCTCAGTTTCAAATAAATGTATAATTGTTTATCCATGCAGATTATAAGATATCTTTAGAAATGTTTCATGAAGATAAAATAAAAAATATATAGTTTCATAATAACATTAAAGCAACGAAGAAAAATTACATTAGTTTACCACACCTTAGCCAAAGCGAATGAATACCTTGAATAAATATGTAAAATATGAATATTTACCAATTGTTTTCCCGTATAGTAATTAGTCTCTGTATAGTTAATATTTTTCAAGAAACTTTAGTTAAACTCACTTTTAAGTAACTTTCTTTAAACATTACGAAATATTCATGAGGGATTTATACCAATTAGATTTTTACCAAGAAAATATAATGAAATTAAAAAATCTTATATGTTTTACTAATAAGTCTAAAGTAAACGGCGAAGAATTTTGCTAAGAGACTCTCAAAATTGTTTGAAGCAGAACTAGTTTTTCTAGTTAGTAAAGCGTAAATATTGGCTAAAATTGCAGTAAAAAGATAAGTTCTTTTTTCTTCTTTAAAAATCTTATGTTTTTGTACTGAAAGTTCCTTTTCGCTTTTGAAACAGGAATTTTTTTTAATTATAAAAAGTTTAAACAGAAAATACGCATAAACATATATTAATTTTTGAAACTCAATCAACTTTAACCTTTTTTTCGTAGCTACCATACATTTTTATCTTTTACTTATGTGATGAAAATTTCTCGAAGCTAGAAATTACGTTTAAAGTTCAATCTAAAACATTAAAGAATTTTTGATTTTTAAATTTTGAGAAGCGTTAACAAAGGTAAAAAAGTTTTCATTAGAAAGTAAAAAGTTAATTTTAATAGTGTCGTAACCAAAACTTATATTGCATTTTTTCTGAAGCTTTTATTTGATAGACTAGACTAATAGTCATTAATAAAACATAAGTTTAACTAGTTGTAAAATAAAAGTTTTTTAAAATTTCTGAATAAAATTACTGTACTGTGTAAAGGAGGAAAAAACTCATTAATTTGACTATTCACGAAATTAATATGACGTCGATATTACTTTTAATATAATAGAATTATAAATAACTAGCTTTAGATTTAAAAAAATTTCGAGTATTATCTAGTGTATTTTATAAGAAAAATAAGTAATTTCATGTAGTTTGAATTTTTACATGCGGGCAAATATGATTTACTCTAATTATATATTTTCTATTATAAATTTGGGAACAGAATGTTTGGTTATTAGGGTCTTACAAAATCACTAGTTGGTACTCCTCAAAACATGACGGCTAGATAGTAAATAAATGTACTAATACACAAATTATACTCAACACATCATTGCCAAATGTTGAAAATCATAATAAAGAGCAGAAACAAATTAATGAGTTTAAGCGGCCTCGTGCTTAGTGAGTATCTAAAACCAGATTGAAAAATATCACTGAGCATGCGCAGAAAGCAATTTTTTTTAAAAAATTGTAAATTATCGCTAATTAAACAGCGCGAACTAAACAATTACCATCAGGTTTAATCTTATATTTCACAAACATAATTATCATAAAAATAAAAATGACAGAGATCTAGAGAGACTTTCTTCGGAATAAATGTGTTTATCTTGAAAATATGTCACTGAGCATGCGCAGAAACAGTGAGTTTCTAAAGACAGATTGAAACATGCCACTGAACATGCGCAGTAATCAATTTTTAATTATAAATTATCGCTAATTAATAGAAATTGCGGTTACAAAATCCAAATTTGACAAATCTACAGATTATAATCTTTCGTTTAACACCAAAGTGAAGTAAATTGATGCAGTAGTTTCCTCTCACGGACTGCCCCAAAAGTCGGCTTAGCAACTTAAATATATCGATTGGCTGTATTCACTGAATCAAGACTTATGAAATACAGGGTCATTGAAAAAGGCGTCCGTGATTTTAGTTGTGGACATCGGGAACAACAATCGACTGATCGAATTTTGCATAGCAGCAGATGGTGTGTTAATTCTGCCAGTTTTATTTTTCCATGTCATGCAGGACCTGATTTTCCATTAGACCCAGTAGGCCCGGGTGTTGGGGCTCCCGAATGTTGGGGGTCCCCCAAAATTTTTATTTTAAAAAAAAAACAGAAAATTCCCAATTAAATTTTTTTTTAATTTAACCTTTTTTATAGCAATTTTTTTATATATCCTTTCAAATTTGATTGATAGGTTCATCATATCTATAGTTATATGTATAGTTCATCATATGTATGTTATAGTGTATATAAAGGATTAATAAGTTTTTCTGGCTGCATTGTATGGGTGTTTTAATGATGAAGTTAATATGTTGTATTGCTTTTTGTTATTTGATAATGTTCTAGGTTTCTGAGCTCCAAATAGCCAATTCGTGGTAAAATGATACTTTCACAAAGATTCCTGATTATTTTTTCTTGTGTGTCAATTTTGGAAATGTTACGCCCACATTAGTGTTAGGGGGCCCCCATCCCAAGTTGTGCCTATAGTCAAGAATTCTCTAAATCGGGCCCTGATGTCATGGTGACTGTGACTGCGCTGGGGTGACTCCCTCCTAAATGGGTTTTGACGTTGGATTCGAAGGGACGGTCCAATTTTTTTGGCCACCAAGATATGATCTTTCTAGACTTTTTCTATAGGTTTGTAAGGTATACACAAGATTCGATTCACAAGAATCGAACTTTTGAGTGAATGAATTAAAGAAGCTGCTTTGGATATGCTAATTTCGGCATACGCGCTTAGTATAAATACCATGCAGCATCATTAGTAAAAAAGGGTGGTTAAGGTTGAAAAGGTGTTATCCTGCGCTAGTGCTTAGCAGGCCCGAAGTTTACGTGGCAGTACTGCTGGTTTGACTTACTGTTTGTGAGTATTCGAAATGTGTATTTTTATTGAATGATAATATATATATTCCGTACAAGCAGTACGTATGCTTATTGCTGCAAAAGCCAATTATATGTGCAACGAATTCAATAAACATTGTTTCATGTATAAACTGTGTTTGTTTCAAATTCAAATAGAGTGCCACTTCAAATTATATACACCCAAGTCTGGGTAGAAGTGAGCATAGAAACTCTATAGGTTTAACTAGAAAACATCGTGTACGCTGAGAAGAACCTTGACTATGCGATTTATCGGACAGAATCACTGCTGCAATAGAGACTGCTCCTGCTATGATCGAGCTTTGACTAAACATAACATGTCCTGAATGGAAATATGCTATCACCTGGATATGTGCCGAGCGACGAGGGGCTACTTAATATCCATAATTTCATTCGTTTCTGTATCTTTTTGTGAGAAAACAAACACTATGAAATTTGGTATGCGGTTCTTTATTTCACGTTGCAATCAATGACACCTTTTTCGATGACCTTGTACTTAAACGGTTTCTTTGTTCTGTGAGTTTTTGATACGTATGCGATAAAAAATAAACAGAAATAACAGTTAATTCATATTGTTCGTAGTTATTTTAATATAATTACATGATATTCAGTCATAAACCAGAATTTGTTCTTACAGGAACAGCGGCAAAAAATGCGTCCAATAAGTAAATTGTCCCACCCAACAGCTACTTTATACATGCATAATACTTATATATATATATATATATATATATATATATATATATATATATATATATATATATATATATATATATACATATGTATACATATATATATATATATATGTATATATATATATATATATATATATACATATATACATATATATATATATATATATATATATATATATATATATATATGTATATATATATGTATATACATATGTATATATATATATATATATATATATATATATATATATATATATATATATATATATATATATATATATATATATATATATATATATACATATGTATATACATATGTATATACATATATATATATATATATATATATATATATATATATGTATATATATATATATATATATATATATATATATATATATATATATATATATATATATATATACATATATATACATATATATATATATATATATATATATACATATATATATATATATATATATATATATATATATATATATATATATACATATATATACATATACACATATATATATATATATATATATATATATATATATATATATATATATACATATATATATATACATATACATATATATATATATATATATATACATATATATATATATATATATATATATATATATATATATATATATATATATATATATATATATATATATATATATATATAATATAACATATAAAACCCCAAAACCCTTTAAAATTCTAAATTCTTTTTAAATTTCCTTGGGCGAAGAGTTAATTTCGTTTTCGATTCAAAGAACAAAAGAATTGTAAATAACCTAAAAACCAACGTAAGAAATTGACATGCTGTCCCTTACATTTCCCTTAGTTATATAAGTTTTGCAAACCCGGAGATCCAGGTACAGCGAATCATTATTCGTTGCATAGTCACATGACACCTGAGCTATAAAAGTTATATAAGAGCGAAGGGTCAGGTAGAGGAGAGCTTTTTACATTTGTCTTTGCCCCGAGAAAAAGTGTCGTTTGTATAAAACAAATATTTTAACGAAGCCACTCCGTTGCCGTCATTGTTCCCGGCTCGAGACTTTATTTAATTGTAGCATGGCAGGTCCTTAATTCGTCATTCTTCCCGGGGTGGGTCTATCATGTTACATATATATATACTTATATATAACTATGGTGGCCAGTAATAGTTCCAAAATAACCATAAATGCTCAAAGATGTTGAGATCAGAGGAATGACGACACCACCTGAGAAGGTCCGATTCATCATTATGCTCATCTAACAATGTTTGAACACAGCGAGCTGTGTGAACAGACACATTATCATCTTGGAGCACAGGATGCTCCAAAAGGAAACATGGTATGTAGCATAGGATGGAAATGATCTGAGAGAATACTGTGATAATGCTTGCATGCTACCTTCGACCTGAGGACTAAGAGTGGTCCCGAGCCACGCCACGATATCGTGCCCCATACCATCACAAATTCTCTTGCATGCTTGAAAAAGAGGGGAAAAACCAACTTTCATAAACGTTTTCTGCAATTTACCGATTTTAACTGAAGTTCTATTAAAGTTTTAATTTATTTCAAGTTAAATTTGGGGGGCAACCCCCGAAGCTACGTCTGTGCCAAAATATGTGTAAATTTAATTTGTGTAATATGTTTATGAATTTCAGAATTTTACATCCGTCTTTTCCAGACTACCATAATTAAAGATTGTGAACCTTTTATTTATTTTTAACATTAATTTTCCCTTATTGCTGAAAACAACATAAAGAAAAGATTTCTTGAAAACCGAAATTGTCTAAACGTAGGTATACTATATTTTTATCAGAAATTTCAAAACAAGTATAATTTAGATCCTACTGGTATCAAAATTTGATAAATGATATTTCAGTGTACAAACACAAAAAACTGTTTGATGCACTAGAAAAACTGCCTTGTTCAAAAATTTCTAACTATATAAAAGATTGGACCTGAAGTTAAACCAGGTATAGAAATAAAGTTTAAACAGGCTATTCTAAAAAAATTGTACAAAAATGCTACATTTTTTAAAAATACTCTATGTTCATTAATTTTCTTCTGACTTTTTCCAAATTTCTAAGGACTGATAGTTGAAGTCATTGTCATAAAAATAATTCTTTGAAACCATGTTTTTTAAAATTTATTTATGGAGCATAAAATAATGTAAAAACTCGCAAAAACTTGGGAAAATAAAAAGCAGATTTAAAAAAATATTATATACGGATTTTGATTCATACAAGAGCAAATTCAACGCCAATTTTATACGCTCAGTCACAAAAAAATATATGCACCCAAAAGGAAACGAGCTACTGTCTACATGTATGTAGTGTATGAAGAGATAAGCAAATGATTACAAATTCAGAAGAACAGATCGTTTTATTAAGAAGATATGGCATGAAAAAGATTACAAATCAGTAAGTAGGAAATCCACCTCTGGCAGCTATACAGGCCGAAACGTTGGCGTGGCATCGAATCAATGAGGTCACCTATGACCTCCTGAGGAAGATCATGCCATAATCTTTGCAACTGGGCAATTAATTCACCAGTATTTCGGGACGGTTGCAGTTGCCTTCCAAGCACGTCCCAGACGTGCTCTATTAGCGAGAGGTCTGGTGACCTGGCAGGCCATGGGAGTATGTCATATCCTTGAAGACATTGTTGGGAGAGTCGCGGAGTATGTAGACGACGAGCGTTGTCTTGCTGATAAATGCATCTGGGCGACATGATAGCATAGTCAGTACAACTGGTGTTAAAATCTTGTCCACGTAACTGCGGATCGTCAAGTGCGTTGAAGGACGACTAGAGGTGATCGTTTGTCCTAACAAATCGCCCCCCCCACACTGTCACATCTTCTGTAATCACCGTATGCCTATCGACAACAAATGCCGGATCGGCCGGTGGCTTGGCCGCCTCCACACGCGTATGCGCTGGTCATCAGAAATGAGATTGAATCGGGATTCATCGCTGAAGATCACACCCCTCCAGTCGGTCACACTCCACTTTGCCCCAGGGTCGGGAAAAATTAAAATCGACACTGCCTATGATGTGGGATTAGTGGTAGGCGTTTTAATAGATGTTGGCTCCTTATCCCTGCGTCGGCCACGTGTCTCCGAATGGTTTCCCTTGATACCACCGGACGCCTGGAAGGAGGTAAATGGCGTCGATCCAATTCTAGTGACACTGTTGGGGCGGACGTGGCCAATCTTATGATTGCGCGATCCTCGCGTGCATTCGTGTTCCTGGGACCTCCTGACACTCCTCGACGGTAGACTATTCCTTCCATGATCCATTGTTGCCAACACCGAGCACCTACCGTATCGCTCCGATCCAGGTGGCGACCGACACGCCTGTTAGACCAACCTTCTTCTACGAGGCTTTCTATACGCCCTCTCTCAAAGTCCGACAGTTGTTCGCACTGTCGCAGGTTACGTCTCAGAGGCATCTCTACTCACAATACTGTCCAACCAAGCCGAGAGATTTGTTTGATTAACCCTATGGCACGAGCAAACATGCTTTTTAACTCTCCCAGCTGCGCATCTCATATACGCATAGCGCGCTTACCCTTGTCTCATTGGCGTCGAAATTTAATCATTTGCATGTCTCTTACCAGACAACATTTCTGCCAAGTAGCTCGATTTCATCATGGTGCATATATTTTTTTGTGACAGAGTATATATATATATATATATATATATATATATATATATATATATATATATATATATATTTATGTGTGTGTGTGTGTGTGTGTTTGTGTGTGTGTGTGTGTTTGTTTGTGTGTGTGTAAATAATTATTTGAGAATTTATGGGGGGCTTCGAAATAACTAATTTCTAACGTTTAAGGCAATGATATTTCATAGTCATCACATTACACGTGTCTACGAATGCATAGACTATAGGAGTTATTAATAGAGTGGGATGAACTTGGGGAGAATTAAGAAAGACAATCACAGGCATTCATTGCGTGGGGAGTTGTTTTGGAGTTCGGACTAGGTTTCGCACGAAAATTAACGGTAAAGTCAGCAAAAGATGTCTTCTCGAACATTCGACAGTCGTCAATGAGCATGAGCGATAAATTTAGACGCCTTGGGGAACAATAGACTTTCGGCAGAAGGGGATCAGCATTTGGATTAAACGGTCACGCGTCGCGAGATTGAGATCATTGCTTGGAAAAATAAATTATGTGCGGATTGAATTCGAGGGTATTTAAATTGATAATTGGAATAAATTTGTTGGATGTAATTAATTTGTAATCATTTACCAAGGCCTATGTTTACTGACTGCAATATTATTAATATGTATTAGGTAGTTTCAGAGGGATTTACGATATAAAGAGCACGCTTCGAGCCGGCAAGAGACAGGTTCGTCAATAGCCGGTAGGATTCTAGGGATCGCGCGAGTGTACAAGATTTAACCCAGCACTTTTTAAAATTAGTTGAAAGAATTAAAATTTATAAATTTGTCGAAGTTTTCATCTCTTCCTCGTGACTGCGTTGATCAGTGGCGGAGAAAGGAAAAAGTTGCGGAGAAGAGTATTAGTTGTTTTTGATGACGCCGAAAATGTTTCGTGTGCCAATGCAAGCGAGTGGAAGGTTGCGACGCCAACATCGTGTTTTTGGATGTACATCGATTTGCATGTCGTTGTCTTCTGAGAGTTGTCGACCACCAGTGCCGTGGTTTTTATGATTTCCTTCAATTTGTCATCTACAAAAATTAGGATGTGGTTCCAGACGTGTTTAGATTCGTCAAGATGTTTTGTGTTTTCTCCGGTAAATTTGCGATTCATCTTATTTCACCACGGACATCCACTACAGAGTTTTTCCCGATGCTGTTTTTTTTCGACATATGTGCTGCTTCTATTATTACGTCTTCAGTTCATTTCAAGATTTGTGTTGTTTCGTGATGGAGAAATTTGGATCAGCGAAGAAAGTTCACAGAGAACGGTAAATTTAAGAATGAAGAAAATGTGTATATTCGAATCAGAATTGGTGAATTTAACAATTTTTTTTTGTTTGTGGGGATTAACTGCATTGGGGTAAGCAGTGTTTATGATTTTTAAATTGTTTTGAAGTAAATCTTAGATCGTTGTTTTGTACTGCCATGTTTAATTGAAAAATAATGTTTTGGAGGTGACATTGGAATTAAAATAAATTCAATAATTTTGGGAGCTAAAACCCATAAATTTTAAACTGATATTACCCACCCCTGTTCACTGAAGAATGGGTTCCCTTTGGTATAACTAGGATTATTGGGCATTTAATTTTTCTGACGGCACTTCCCAATTGGTTTGCATTGAATATTTTACTTTTCAGTGGAGCTTTAAACTGCTGAAATAAAATTTTCTATTTATATGAACGGTTTGGTTCAGATTTTGAAAATAATTTTGAGTATGAAAGATTTATTTTCATGTTTTACAAAAAAATTAATTAATATTTTGACATTGAAAAAAAATTTATATTGTTATACGCTACGAAATTTAAATGTTTGTCATTTTTTTTCCTCTTTGGGGAGGGGGGGGGGGAAAGCAAAGTATAATGTGTTAAATTTTGAGCAATTTTAAAAATTTTTGCAAATTCTGGCTTCTTGATTTATGATGATTTGTTATTCCTTGTATATATTTTTGTGTTTATATTTTGATTTACATTGATCTTACAGTTTTTATAAGTGTGTTTATATTTTGAGTCTTAACATAATTTGGGTATCTTTTTTGATTGCTATACATTTTTTTATAAAGATTGTGTTAAGTGTTTTTATAGTGTATATTTTTGTTTGTCGACAAATTAATGAGGAGGGCCTCTGATACTAAGTATTTTATTGTGTTAAAACACATTTTCTTGATATTGTATAATCTTCTGATCAACCCATGGAAAATAATTACCTATATCTGCACTGAAATAAAACTGATGTTTATAATTATTCTAATTTTGAAAAGGATATAGTGATGTTAGTAAGGTTGAATAAAATATGAATAAGTCCACATATTTTATTGATTGAAGTAAAATTTTAAATTTTGAATAAGGCATGAGTGTGTAAACATGCTTTCTCAAATTATAGAGCTCACATTGATTAAACGTACATCACAATGAAAATGAAGAAATGTAATGTTGTTTTTATGACTGTTTTTATTTTGTTTACTGTGTTCGAATCACTAAGGAGGAATTTTTTTAGAAGAAAATAAAATATTAAATGAGATTTTTGAGGTGACTAAGTATCACAAAGACTGTGGACTGAATGGTTGCCACTCAAGAACTGAGAGACTCTAGTTGCAGACTTTTCAGACATAGACTTTAGTTTATAAATTATATTCTTCACATAACAGTCCTACTTAAACATTTAATATCTTTTCAATTCAAGTGTTCTTAAATTTTTAATGCATTTTTCATTTATTGATGTTTTAGTGATTTTCTTTACTGATATTTTGAGATAATGTTCTTTTATAATTAGTATTTTGGTTTTGATATGTAATGGTGTCATTGTTATAAAGTCAAGTTATTATGTAAACTATCTCTCGAATGGAGACTTATGTCATCTGTACCCATGCCCTCGATTCAATCTGGCTAGGTGTAAAAGAGATAAATTTAGGTTGGGGTTGAATTTCATTTATTTAACTTTAATTTAAATTTTGTTGTGTGGGTAGACGTCCCTACTCAACATTTTTCCAGTTGGCTGATTTGATTGTTTTGCTCTTCTGAAGTCTTGCCAAGTGGAATTAGCTACTCCTTGTGTGCACGCCTTCAGTTGGAAGTGGGGGCGTAAGTTGTGAGGAATTAATTAAGAATTTACGGGGAGCTTCGAAATAACTAATTTCTAACGTTAAAGGCCATGATATTTCAGAGACAATCACATTACACGAGTCTACGAATGCGTAGATTATAGGAATTATTAATAGAGTTGGATGAATTTGGGGAGAATCAAGAAAGAGAATCACAGGCATTCATTGCGTGGGGAGTTGTTTTGGAGTTCGGACTAGGTTTCGCAAGAAAATTAACTGTAAAGTCAGCAAAAGATGTCTTCTCGAACATTCCGCAATCGTCAATGAGCATGCTCGATAAATTTAGACGCCTTCGGGAACAATAGAATTTCGGCAGGAGGGGATTAGCATTTGGATCGAACGGCCACGTGTCGCTGAAGTTGAGATGATTGCTTGGAAAACTAAAGGACCTTCATATAAATCAAAATTACTGAATTTTTAAAGAGGATAGAAGGTGAAAATATCTAAATGAAGAAAAAGGTTCTGAAAATAAAGGTGATATCGTTCAATCGAAAAAACGTTCTTGTTTGATTGTACTGGGCAGTGATGAGGAAGAAATTTATTAAATTAAGGTCGCATTGAAGGAAAATATTTTTTTTGCTTCTTTTCGTTTTGTGTTATACATACATTTATATTTTTAATAAAAATTAAGTTACCAATATGAAATGTAAAAAAAAATGATTGTTTTTAATAAGTTTTCAGAACGTAACCCCCTTTTTTGAACTGTCTCTGGGTCTCATATAACACGTTTTCACACAATTCGGCATTTTCTAGGAACCTATCTACCATGTTATAGGAGGGTTACCTATATACGTGTTGAAATTAGATTTATTTACGTTATATATATATATTTTCTTTCAAAAAATCTCTTGCACTTTTATATTGATTTCCTTTTCCAGAAAATAATGCGTAGTTCAGTGTCCTGTGAATTGTCGACTATAACTATTTTATAAAATAGTTAAGAGTTTAATTCATTTTTAGGAAAAAGCTCACGAGGATATTGGAACAATTTTACTATATATATTCCCCGAAGTTTAAAATAGAATTTTACACAGCTTGATTCATTACTAATCTAACGCCTTTCATGAATATTCAAACTGAATATATATTACAAAATAGCTTTCAAAATAAATAAAAAAGAATCAAAATAATTGAATTTAAATTTACATGCTTCACCTCATTTGCATAAAGTGTATGATACCTGCTACTGTTTCAAAAGAATTTGTTATGTTGTCGTGAGTGAAAGAAAAATTTTTTTGTCGGCTAATTCTTTTGTGTTATGAAACATTCTGTTTGTGGATTTCTTTTTAACAGAGCATTTTGTTATTTAATTAAAGCCCTGTCAAAAGGCACAGAAGTTAAATTTCGCTTTTCGCAAACTAAGATAAATGTGAGAAATTTAATGAGTATTCCACATTTTAATATGTTACTTTTTCCCTTTTTTTGCATTTTTTGGCAGATTTCACATGTGTCAGTTCTGAAATATTGCCGCTAAGAATGCAGTCAAAATGCTTTTTAGTTGTATAATTAAGATGCATTTTTTCACAATGAACTTTTCTTTTCCAGTTATCGTGTAATGTTTTAGTGCGAATAACAACGACATATGATCAACCAGATAAGGTTTAAATAAAATGTTGATTAACAGTAAACATATCAATAATTCTTTATTCATCTTTCAAGAAAAAACATGTTAAAAAAGATACTTTTAAAATTTTTTTCTTGATTGTCATCGTATGCAATTTAACCACTTTATTTTCTTTAATAGGCTAAGAATTAATAAGTGTCTTATAAATTGTAAACAATTAACAGTAAAGATGGAAACAATGAAGTTAGCAGCAAAATCCAATCTTACTTTTTACAAAATACTGAAAGATATAACATACATAAATCTATAGCAAATATGAAATAAAAAAGGACAAATATTCTGATAGAATTAATTTTTTTAATGACCTATATTTAAGATTATTTTAATGCACATAGTGCTGAAAAATATTGTTTATATTTTGATATAATCCCATCAAAATTAACAAATATAAAGTATGCTTCATGATATGCTTTAATTTACACTGAAACCAATTCTATAGACATTGAAATAATGTGCACTATTAAAATTTCATGAATAATTTAAATTTTTATTATCTATTTCTTACGTTATAATTTTAAAGCAGTTTTAAATCTCCCAATGAAAAACTATTTAATTTAATCTAATTTTGAAAGCATGAACCATCAAAAATGTAGTAAAGGTAAAACTGCAAAGCATTTGCACAACCTTATGTTTAAGATACCTTTTGAATCATTATCCTTAGGTCCTGTTGGGTAGCGGAAGCGTAAAAGGGATGCTGGCGCTAAGACAGAAATAAACCAATCATAGGCGTTAAAAATTTCGTTGCTAATCGTTTAAAGGTTTGTCATTGGTTAAATATATTTCAGCACTTCAACGCTTCCGCTACCGGACTCCTATGTGAACAGATCCTTAGAATCTCTATCCTGAATATCTCTGCTGTCCTATTTATTTTAAAGATAAATGCCATTAAACGGCCATATGTCGAAGTTTACAGTGAAATACCTACGTAAACATACGTAGGTTACTTTTATTTAAAGATAGGAGTTTTATTTTTTTAGTGTATCATGCATTTCTATATTTTATATATCATTCATATATTGAAAAAATGCATGAAATTGCACTCGTAACGTTATTCATAAGGCTTTCGATAATATATCTATCTATCTATCTATCTATCTATCTATCTATATATATATATATATATATATATATATATATATATATATATATATATATGTATGTATATATATATATATATATATATATATATATATATATATATATATATATATATATATATATACATATATATACAAATAATTGTACATACATAGACGTGTATTTATAGTCGTGATTTGAGTGTTGATAATTATGTAAATATAAAGGGAAACTTTAAAAGAGAGTATTACGTTCCGACTATGCTGCAATATAGAAAGTAAATATCAGTCATTAATAATTTTTGGATAAGAGTTGTAAATGTACATACCATTAGAAGATAATCCATTATAACTAATAACTGACCTGCATTTAAATATTGATCTGAATACTTAAGTTCTGAAAATACTTGTCTAGACACTAGTTTTTGCTTTGCTGGGGCGCCTTTGGGCATAAATAAATAATGATTTTTCTGTTAAATTATTTATCGTCATCTTAGAGGAAACATATCATACTCTAAGATTTTCAAAAATATTTTTTTCTTTCCCAATAAGCAGTTAATAGAATAATTGAACATAATATACGGTAAAAAAGTAATTTATTTTTGCTAGAATTGTATTAACAAAATGCTGTTATTAAAAATTAAAATTTTCTAAGGCTTTATGTGACTAAGTTAAAATATTCTGAAAAAAATATTTCAGGTAGTCTCTTCTTACGAAACTACCGCGGGTTATTAACGTAGGTTTACTTAACGTTGCTTACCCATTTTTTTTTTTGCGTATTTTGGTACTTTTCTGTTTAACTGTTTTACTTCTACTGGGTTTGGAGCGCTGCCAAAATTATAACTCGTGACTGTGAAGTTTTTCTTTCCAGAGGACCGTTATTGAGGTACGTAATCCAACGTTATGAATTAATACCGAAATGCGGAATTTTGCTCATTTAGATTACATCCCCAATTATTGATTACTAGAAGGTAACCCGTCATTTTGACGCCATAATACTAATAATGACGTCATAATGGAAAAAGTATATGAAAGTTAAAAAATATCCCGAATTATCTAACAATATTGCATTTGTGGAGGTGCCGGTATATAATGTTTTAACTTAGAAATATTTATAGCTAGATATTTACAGAAGGTTATTGTTTTCCCAAAACACCTACCACATATCCCCACTCTCGTGGGCTGTTTACAATGTATCTGTAAATACAGTAGACTTGTTAAATCATGCAATACAGTTTATTGATGAACCCTGTTCACAATCACTGGAATATAATAAAACCATTGAAAACTAGCAATATTGCAATAACTACTATTGCGCTTACAATTAAAAACATCAATAAATAATATAACTACCGATACTAATAACACAATAAAATTAATATTACGACTGGCAGCACAAGAGTCCTGTGAGGCGATCTTAGGATACAGCTTATCAATGGTGAGACACACACTGGTACACGGGAACACTCTTTAGTCGGTGAAGTTGAAGAATCCGGTGCTACAGCAATTGACGATAACCACCAGAAATATCCTGCAGCTTGAGCACACGAAGAGCTCGACGGGAACACTATGTTGTGAGCGTGCGGCCAGGCGGATCACTGCTCTCTCTCCCTGCTAGAGTCGAGTGGAGCCCGCTTATATGTCGCTCTGGGGAAGCTCGCACATGCGCAGGCGATCACGCTAGGAATTTGCATGAAAATCTACATGATGATTTCATCTTCTTCGCGTGACCGCCACACATTTAATCCAGAGCTTGTAAAAGGAAACCCTTTCATTATTTTTTATTTACTTAGTTTTTCATGCGATTGGAGTAGTAGACTGCCATCCAACCGGTCATTTTGACGTCATAATACTAATAATGACGTCATAATGGAAAAAGTATATGAAAGTTAAAAAATATCCCGAATTATCTAACAATATTGCATTTAATCCACACCTTGTAAAAGCAAACCCTTTCATTATTTTTTATTTATTTAGTTTTTCATGCGATTGGAGTAGTAGACTGCCATCCAGTTTTTTACAGCTCACTACGCGATATGAATACTTGAGCTACTTGATTCATTCACATTCAAGTTTGTTTACTTTCAGAATTCATCGCAATAGTAAACAGATTTTTAAAAACTGTTAAATATACAGTTAAAAGCATCCAACTTTTTTTAAGTTCTGAATGTTTTATAGAAAAATAGGCTGAAAAAACGTGATTTGATGGAGAAGATATTAGTTTTAAGAAAAAAATTCTGATCCACATCTGAAATTGAAATTAGGCCTAACCGGCCGTTTGTTTACTGAGGTCTTCAATTGAAAGATGAGTACAGCCCGGAAGTGTTATACAGAGACAACGGCTATTATATATACAATTTTACTTAGTTTCCGTTAACATTTAACTGAGAGACTTATTGGTAACGAATTTCATCACCAATATGCGGAATTAAGAAAATTATAAAACTGAAGAGATAGTTTTAAAAGGGTTCGGGACACAACAGTTTTTGAAAATGCCTTGAAATTGCCTAACATTCAAGCAATTAAAGAAATTCTTAAGACTAAACACTATAACGATTATTTTAGCAAAGCAAATGTTCTCTACAAGTTAGTTGACGGTTACGAAGTTCTAGTCGTTCCAGACTCAATGCAAGACGACATTATCAGAGACGTACACGAGAATGGACATTTTACTACTAAGAAAATTGAGGAGCAATTCAAACAAAAGTTTTACATAACAAATTTAAAAGATAAAATTGCCGGGTGTATTGCCAACTGTGTTCCATGCATCTTGACGAACCGCAAGTGTGGTAAACAAGAAGGACTGCTACACCCTTTACCAAAAGAGGACACCCCACTCCATACATATCATGTCGATCACTTAGGTCCTCTCGATACAGCTTCTAAACGATATAAATATATATTCGCCGTTTCACCAAAATCGATAATTTCACCAAATTTGTGTGGCTTTTCCCGACGAAATCAACTGACGCTGCAGAAGTACTCTCTAAACTAGAAATTCAAAAACAAGTGTTTGGAAACCCCGTCCGTATTATTTCGGATCGAGGATCTGATTTTTTGTCTAATGCCTTTAAAGACTTTTGCGACCATGAGAACATCCAACATTTGACTATAACCATTGGTCTTCCTCGCGCAAATGGACAGTTTGAACGTCTCAATTCTATAATCATTTCTGTTTTATCCAAATTGTCCATCCAAGATCCTACGAAGTGGTATTCGCATGTGGCTGACGTCCAGCAAATTATTAACTCAACTTTCCAAAGCAGCATCAAGACGACTCCTTTTGAACTGCTTTTCGGTACAAAAATGCGTGTCCGCAACAATCTCCAAATCACAGACCTGTTGAATGCCGAAATACAAACTGAGTGTATAAACTCACGCGACGACCTCCGCAAAGACGCCAAACAACAGATTTTGAGAGTGCAATACGAAAACCGTAAAACCTACAATCTACGACGAAAGACACCTACGAAGTTCAAGTTGCACGATCTTGTCGCCATAAAACGCACCCAATTCGGACCTCGTTTAAAACCCCATCCAAAGTTCCTCGGACCCTACAAGATCATCAGACTTAAGCCCAACGACACCTACGATATTCAAAAGTGTGGACATTTCGACAGACCCATGCATACCAGTATATGCGTCGAGTTTATGAAACCATGGGCTCATAACTTTACATAACCCGTTTGGACTAAACATACTTTAATTTTTGAACTATGTTTTCATATTGTTTTTTTCTTTTTCAGGAATCTTCATTAGCCAGGATTGTTTTGCTGTTTAGATGTTACTACAATTAGTGTTAATTTTTTCATTTTCTTTTCTATCTCATTTTGCTAGTATTATAACCTATGTGCATTTCTTATAACTTTTATACTTTTTTTTCATTTCCTCCTAATAAATTGTCACCTGTATTTGTTTCTGCCCCTACCAGCATCTGGGGGCAGATGCTTTTTGTCGGATGGCCGATGTGGGATGCCATCCATACAGCCCCATGCATGCCACTCTCATGTGGAGTGCGCCCTTGTAAGCTCCCGTGAGCGCCACTTAGCGGGCGCCGCGAAGAACAGAAGATATAGACGATGTTTTGCTTCCGACGAGCACGCACGTGTGTGTGACGCACTGCTTGTTTTCCCCATTTAGACGTTAGTTCCCACTGTAAATAATGTCCCTCTTTAAATAAATGTTACATATGTTAACACTGTTTGTTATTATTCCCCCCCAAAACCCCATATATATATATATATATATATATATATATATATATATATATATATATACTGTCCGACCACCGTACGAAGAACTACGGTTGGCATAGTGCCAAGACGATTCTATTCACGCTGTAGGTAAGACTGCTGAGGAAGGAGGGGGTAAAGTCTCGTATTTTCTCTACATTCTTTAGGATCGGTTACTAACTGCGCTTGCTTGCTTTTTCCGCGTCTGTTATTTTAATTATTATATTAAAATTAAAGGATCCTTTACCCAACACAACTGCTCGGAATAAGCCGTTCCGTAGTGATTGTAAACGTATAATGCACAATGTAATTAAATTGTGTGATAAAGAAGCACTAGAAGGAAATGTTATTGTTCCACTTTCGCAATCCCTAAAGAGAGATAGTGAAATGACCGGGATATCCAGTGTAAAAAGAATACGCAGAGAAGCAAAGGGTGAAGAAACTCCAAAATTTGAATCTCCGAGGAAACGTCAGAAAAAAAGAACCACCGAAAACGTAGCTTTAGATAATTTTGATTGTGATGTAATTCCAAGAACAATTCATGAATTTTATGCTGTCCATAAAATAGTACCAACAATTCAATAGTATCAACAATAGCTCTCATGTTGTTTCATTAGAAACTATGTATTGGAAAAGGGATGGTGTGATTGAAGATTTTGTTGATCCTCTGCAAATGGATATTTCAGACACGGACAGTGATTCGGATATTTCATCAGATGAATGTTAGATTTTTCATTGATTTTATTTGATAGTTTTTGATACAAAAAAAAATATTTTTTTTACCGATCACTGATGTATTTTTTCTGCAGCTCTTATAAATATCACAGTGAGTGTAAATATGCCATTTTTTAAATTAATTTAATTTACAATAAAATGCCTTTTTTAAATCTAGATTTTTCATTATCATAGAAGACTGAAATTATAAATTCGTATATCATATTCACACTTCGATTATTTATAAAATTATGAGATTTTTATCTTAAATTCACTTTAAATTTTTTATTGCTAATCACAAAAGATTGAAAATTTTGAGCTGTATATCCTAATTATTTCTGCAAATTGTAAAACTGCGAATCAAATATATTATATTTATTGCATTATTTATATATATATATATATATATTTATGTTATTACAATATATCACTTAAAAATTTAATTTTTCAAACCTTCATTTTAATATGTTTTTCGGTTTTTATTTATACATTCAATCAAAAGAAAAATTTTGAAAAAGAAAGTTGGTTGAAAGCATTATTTCGCAGTTCTTAAACAATCACACCTGAAAATATCCACTCCTATAACACTCCTATTTTTTAAATAGATTTGCCTCTTTCTTTTTATTATTTTGAAATTATTCACATATTCGATCAAAAATAAAGTTTAAAAAATAGCTTTAAAATTGAGGACAAAAAGCAGCCTGAAATACATTCCGTATTTCATAAACAAACACATCCGAAAATATGACGTTTCCCCCTATTTTCTAAGTAGAGTAGCTTTTCTCGCGCATGCGTAACAGCTTCCAGGGACCTTGCTTCCGTGGTCGGATAGTATATATATATATATATATATATATATATGAAATAAGATCAGATTACAGAACTATTAGAAAAAGAAATTTATTTCCGAGTGGCTAAACAGACATCTGATCTAATGGAAAGCCAACTCCCGAGTGATTCCCGGGGTTTGCGTAGAGAGGTATCTGCGGTTGAAGAATTTGCTGACCAAAGATGTTTCTTGCAAGCTGCATCAGTTGTGCAGGACTATCGCCTTATTTGGGCATAGGAAACTGTGGCTTTCCCAGGGATTGCTGATGCTATGAAAAATATTCCTGGGTTCTTGAAAACAGAATTTGGTAATGCCATCTGAAGCATGGGAAGGGAAGAAATTTTACAGGGGATCAACTTAAATTTTATATCTTTCATATCCCCCCATTTTAAAAACGTTGTCTACCCGGGTGGAGGCTCTCATGCATAACATAAAAAAATAAACTACAAAATATTACAATTATACAGAATATAACATAAGATTTCAAAAATATCTGGCAAACTCCACAACGGTTCCTCCAGATAGCAGGTCCATGCGGTTTCCCTACTATCCTTCATCTTATTTGCTTCGTATGCACTTAACCATAATTACAGTATAAGTTCAAAATTAAGACTTGTATTCGAAATATAAGACGATAACATAAATTCTAGGATTACATGACACATTATCTTGATATATTTTTGATATGAATAAAATACAATATAAACATTTACACTACCTGGAAACTACCTCTTAAAATTGTCCACATATTGCATTATTAGTTCTCACATTATATTATATTAACACTGACATTGTTTATATCACAATCAAAATTTACTCTATTATATTTTTAAACTTCCTTGGGTACTCTTATATTCATAACAATTCTCTATTCATGCGAAATTACAATATTATAAATTTTTACATTAATTTCATATCAATATCTCTTCTTTTTCTTGAAAGTACTGTTACATTAATAAAACAACTTCATTACATCAAAATTCGTTTCAATAGCAATACACATTTACTACCTTTAACATACCTTACTTCTTATACACAAATCACATCTCTCTCAAACAACCGTGTATCCTCACGTTTGCTGAGGAATGCTTACTATGAAGTTGGAAAGGAGGTTAAAACAAATTCCTCCCGCCACTTCAAAAGAAAATTTTTGTGGATGAACAAATGTAGATAAATGGATTCAGTTTCTCAACTGTAGTTGCTCTAAAAAAAAACCCCAAGATCCAAAAATAAAAATTTTGCCGAATGAAAAAAAAATGTTTTCGAGTTGTGTGGCCATCACAACCCGACAATTTTATTAAAAAAAATTAGAAAAATAAAAACAAAACAAGAACAACTCAACTGAGGAAAAGAATGCATCCTGACATTAAATTAAATATTATAAAATTCAAAATTCACCTTAATAATTATAAAATTGATTTGTTATATTATTCTGAAAGTGTTACTTCAATTACAGCATAGAATTTAGATACCTGTCAAGTTTTTTAACAATATATAGGATCATAAATTAAACAACTCAAAATAACTTGTTATAACTTCTTAATTAAGTAAATGGGCATCATCTTCATATTAGGTAATATTCAAAAACATTGTGTGCTTTAACATTTGTCACTAGTTTCACTTCAAAATAGTCAAATTCTAAAAGCATTGGTACCTATCATGACATAATTGACAAACCTGGAGGTGAAATGGGCTATCCTCTGTGATGTCTAACGTGAAAGACTGTCAGTGATCACGAGGGTGCTGTGATGCAAAGACAGCAAGAGGCTCATCCCTCTGTGGGAGGAACTACCCCTTGTGCTAGCAAAAGGGTTCTCCGGTGTCAACAAAAATAATATAACTCAGATCATCAACACACTTGACAAAATTAGGGGTAACCTGTGACATGTCATGTTAGCCCTAACATTGACAAAATTTTTCTTTAACTTAAGCACATCAACATTCCTTTTAATAAATATTCTTTTAAAATAATTCAGATGGTAATTTGTGGAAGGCAAACTAGCATCAAAAGTTCTCTAAGTAAATATAATTAACTATGAAATTTAGGTAGGTATCTAAATTCATCAAAGTTAGGTTATCTTCATCATGTGTCAACAATCTTCATTACAATATCAGTTATTAACATATCAAAAATATAAAAACACCTATAATACTCAAATGTAATGTAGAAGACCACACCTGTTCCAGAATTTTTTCTCAAAATTATACTACAACTATACAATTGCTTATGAGATCCACATTAATAAATACACACAGAAGTAGCTCAAAAAGAGAGTTTAAACTAGGTTTTTTTTTTTTTTTTTTTTTAAACAACACACAAAGTTTAACCACATAAGTGGAGTCAAAGGGGTGTTAGGCACCCAACAAAACAAAAAGGAAACGGATCTCTGACATTCACATTATTATCACCATTATTATTATCCTTTAAATCAAAAACACATCATAAAATACAAGAGAAAAAGTATTTGTTTTTAAATGTATGGAATCAAAATTTATCACCCTTCAAATTTCTTTACAATCTTCCAAACAACTTCCTTTCCTTCTCATTATTATTCATGTACTTTTCATAATCATTCAATAATCAACTAAAAACTCTAACCAATATGTGAATTGAAAGAAGCATGTAAAACTGCTCATGCTTGTTCAAAACTTATAAATCCTTCTCTTAATTGATAAAATATGTAATATTCCTCACACTTTATTCAATATATTCAAACTTATCTCGCTTTATACTTTTTTTTCCTATTTATTTATTCTCTATTCTTTCTATTTTGAGAAATTTCCCGGAGTCGGCGAACATTTATTAGCAGACGGGTGTGAAAAGTCATCCGTGGCTTATTATGGTACCCTAGCAGCTATTAGAAGGATGCTCCGTTTATATGACAAACTACGCCTTGAATTTCTACTTTTACACCAGAAAATCTCCTATAGTACTTATATTCCTGACTAACCTTCAACATAATATAATTACGAGGATTCAAATCCATACTTTAATACTTCAATATAATAAAACAAATTCTTAACTCTTATAATTTCTAAAATATTTTATAAAGATGAGAAAATATTCATGCGGATAATTTAAAGACTCAAATGCAAAAAACATTGATTAAAACATGGAAGAGAAACGAAGAAAGAACATACATCATACAAAGAAAGCAAATTTAACTTTTACGCGACTTATTTTTACAGAGGCTCTGACAAATTATATTTCCTTAACACTCATTATTGAGGCGAGAAAGGAAAAAGGAAAACATTATAAAATTGAAAAACAAGTACAATTCCGTAAACACCCGATTCGTCTGAGCGGCGGATATCTAAACGATATTTATTGCTGTGGAACATAACCCTCAACTATGTGTATACAATAACGCGCACGCTGCCTCTCGACCCATGTTTATAGTAGGAATGACCTACTTTACTCCGTATTTTACTAGAGATTTAAAACTGCGTGTGAGAAACAGATACTTAAAAGAACGATCTGCTCTTGGCTAGTTTTAAAAGAATAAATATAATGTTAAATTTCTGAACAAAAGTATGATTAAATTTACGTTTGTAATTGATTTAGCTAACCCTTTTTAGTATCAACATATTTTAAAACATTAATTATAATTTCACAAACATAACTTACACACTTTCATAAAATTTTATCATTATAACTTTAACTTAAGGATAATCAATTAATCATAAAAACAGATATGCGAAAAGTTATGCAATTTTATAGACAATTCGTCTTACCTTTAAGAGCCCCAATTTAAATATTTATTTTTTATTTATTTATTTTAATAATATTTTTCTTCGGCATAACATTTAATTTTATGGAAATATGCCACTCATGGTTACATAACTTCAAATCCAAACGTTCGTAGGGGTAGGAGTAGGAAAAAGTCTGATCCGAAACAAGTTGTTGACGCAGGAGCAAACATTATTCTTCTGGTTGCAGCACAACAAGGGCAATGATGAACACGAATCGTAACGCGAAAATCACATTGCACAACATAATTTAGTAGCAGAATTTCACAATTGGAGTAATTCAAAACAAACTGCGGCGTTGTGGGCAGGTGAAGAAAACGGAACAATTTTATGCTGTAATAAGTGACACATAGAAAAAGGAGAGCCGCGTAAACAGTGACTTGAGCACTCATATTGAAAAAAGGATGATCCGTTGAGGTGAAAACGTAGACATCGCATAAATTTCTTGTATGTAATATTACCATTTGAAGATTCTAAAAAAGCTTTTGAAATTATTGTATAACACTTGAAATCCAGCGTGGTTAACACAAATAACATCATGAAGAAACTCCACAGATTTTCAGGACTGGAGCGCATGACGTTGCACAACTATCCTTTCATTTTTTAGGATAGACACTTAAAATATTCTTTTATGGAAGATATAATACGTTGCATACGTAAAATTTTCTTCGTAACACAATTATAATTAATCATTCGAAAATCGTAGGGCACCCCGGGCAAGAATAACATCCTGCCGGCTATAAATTCTGTAATGAAATAAGATCAGATTACAGAACTATTAGAAAAAGAAATTTATTTCCGAGTGGCTAAACAGACATCTGATCTAATGGAAAGCCAACACCCGAGTGATTCCCGGGGTTTGCGTAGAGAGGTATCTGCGGTTGAAGAATTTGCTGACCAAAGATGTTTCTTGCAAGCTGCATCAGTTGTGCAGGACTATCGACTTATTTGGGCATAGGAAACTGTGGCTTTCCCAGGGATTGCTGATGCTATGAAAAATATTCCTGGGTTCTTGAAAACAGAATTTGGTAATGCCATCTGAAGCATGGGAAGGGAAGAAAATTTACAGGGGATCAACTTAAATTTTATATCTTTCATATATATATATATATATATATATATATATATATATATATATATATATATATATATATATATATATATATATATATATATATATATATATATATATATATATATATATATATATATATATATATATATATATATATATATATATATATATATATATATATATATATCAGTGTTAACCATGTCGTAGTTTCGGTCAGCAATTATTGTATTTAAAATATGTATCTGCTATAGGTTCTTTTCTCGAAACATCCCTCCATGTTTTTTAAAATAAGTACCTTCAAACAGTATACGCCTCTGCCTAAAGTATGCACTTCAGTTCGTGAAACAAAATTCCCAAAACTTTATTTAAATGAAATTTCAATCCAACTATGCACAATCTTTACTTTCAAATTTACCTTAGCTTATCTTACCTTATCTTATTACTCTTAGTAGTAATTGCATTTATATGATATCAAAGAAATAATTTTAAGAATGTATGCACGGTCGAGTTTACTTTGCAAAAGTAACACTCAAGGTGATATAATGGTATTTCGAAGATTATTTACTGAATCTAATAATCAAATATTTCGGAACATTAACGTCATAAAAGTTCTGAAACAAGGCGAGCTCAAGAAAGAATACTTATCTCAGTTATTTGATGCTAAATTTCCCTTCTCCTTATATGCCTTGTGATCAGATTTTCTCAGAGAAGTCTCAATTTCTTTTGTGCGTGACTAAAATATTTCTCTTTGTGGATTTAATGAGAAAAATATTGATCTGCATGGTCAAATACATCTTCCCGTTTATGAAGCTGTGGATACTTCGAGAAAATATTGGGTAGCATATATTATTTTCACCAGTGATAAAACATTTTTATCTTTATTTAAACTAGAGGATTATCTGTTACCCTTTTGCACTATGGCTTTTACAGCATATATTATCTAGCTTTCCATCATATAGTTAATGGGTGGAAGCTTTATGCATGTATGCGTGAATATGTAAGGTTTACATAAGATTCGATTCACAATAATCGAACTTTTATGTGAATAAAGTTAAAGAAGCTGCTTAAGATATGATAATTGCGGCATACGCGGCACGTATAAATACCAAGCACATAGATTAAAGAGAGGAAGTGACAGGAGATGAAAGAAAGTGAAGGGAGTTTTGCGAGCAGCCGCTAGTGGTGTTTTAGCTAGGTTGATGCTAACCTACGCGAGTTTGTGTTAGACGAAAGTTATTTAGCGTTCTGTGGCCTAAGGTTTATGTAGCAGCATTGCTGGTTGACTTTCACGTATTGTGAGTACTGCAAACTGTATTTCTTTGCAATGTGTCTATACTGAAAGAATATGCCTTGCATGAATGTTATATATATTTCGTACTAGTAGTACGTATGCTTATGTTGAAAAGAAAAGTAATATGTGTCGCTTTGAAATAAATGTTTATTAATTTAGAACTGTGTTTGAATCTAATTCATTAGAGTGCCCCTGCAAATTATATACACCCAAGGTAGGGTAAAAGTAGCAAAACTCTATAAATATCATCAATTAAATTAACATATGCAGAGGTGCCAGACAGGGGTTTTTAAACCCATATCTGGGTTTTCAATGACCATATAGTTTTGTGGTTTTTTTTTCTCCAAAAATATATCAAAACCTGCGTTTTTCGTTTGAAGATTAAAAAAATTTAGCTCAAACTTAAACTTTCTCTAATTGTAATTACGTAAATGTTATTACGTAATTATGTATATTAACAAATCGCACCCCGGCAAGAAAAGTGACACAACTCGAAATTGCAGCATTTTAAAAATATCAATTTAAAGAATACTATACAGCCTTAAATAGCATTACAGAAAAACTGATACAACTGCATTCAGATGGACAAATTCCGAGATAAAGATGTATCGCTTTTCGTGAACAACGGGGCACTTCATACATATTTTTCGATGACATAATCTCAAAATTGCCATATTTTGACTTGTGTCACTTTTCTTGGCTATGTACAAAATGTAAAGCGACATTAGTGGAGATCATTTCGATTGAATTTTGATATAACTCCGTCCAACAAAAAATCCATCCCAGAAATTTTGTTTTTGTTACGTGATATCAAAGATGAATTCGGTAATCCTAAATATGAAATCTCATCCAAATTCATGACCCTTTTAACTATTTTATCTCTTTCTATTGAGTGCATTGAGAGAGTGTGTTCGGAAGTTTAAAAAAATCGCATCAAAAGACAGAAATTCTCTTAAAGCTGAAACCATAAACGACCATGAGATGGCAAAATAAATAGATAGATATCATCAAAACTGTCTTACCTGAATGCCTAAATAAGAACTGGTAAAAGATGCACTAGATGGAGCATCTTATAGACCAGGGGTTCTCAACCTTTCAGGCTCTGTGCCCCCCTTTGAACACTGATGTGAGGTCACGCCTCCCCACCACCACCATATGTGGTCAATACAAGTAGTACAAGCGGAATTTGTAACTGAAGGTGGTTATTAAATGAAAATATAGAACAGATAATTTCATACGCAAAATTTAATATTACTATACATATCTTAATTTGGAACATATTATTATTAGAACATATGAAATCAAAATATTAAATACAGATCAAATATATTTGAGTTAATCAAGAATCTAGGTGAGGTTGGCATGTAATATCAGTCAATTTCACAACATGAGAGGGCTGGAACTGTTTGTCCTTGACAAGTTTTTGAATATTAGGTTGTAACTGTGACAAAGCACACCTCAGGTCACTATCAACGTCCAGACGTACGACAATTATCGTGTTTTTACAATTACGACAATTATCGTGTTCGTGTTCGTATGTCGATAATACGTTACGGTTACATTGTGACCGCAAAATTGAGTACAGTAAATTACAGTTAGTTTTACCTTTTATTTTACTTTTTTAAAAACTCACGACTCCCTCGAAATTCTTCTATGCCCCCCCCCCCCAGGGAGGCGCGCCCCCCAGGTTGAGAACCCCTGTTATAGACGATAAGAAGAACGAAAAAAAGAATCAGAAAGATCTTCATAACATAATTTTGGATGGGGTGGAGAACGAAATGTAAAACAACTGTCAATTAAATAATGTAACTTAAACTTAATTTCATGTAATCTTAGAAAATGTGGCGTGCAGTGGCGCACCCATGATTTTTTCTTGGGGCGGGAGGCGATATGAACGGATAAAAATATTTATAATGCAAAATCTATATTCATAATGCAATTTCTATTTCTTTGGGGGGGGGGGGGGCAGGGCCCCTTGGCCCACCCCCGGGGAGCGTCACTGGTGGCGTGTATTAACTTATTTGTATCTTTTTATAATTTTTTATAAAAAAGTTCCTTTTTAAATTTTTTTTATTACAGTCTGGGATTTTTTAGATTCAGTCTGAGTTTATTGCATTTTGCTCAATGGAAACCTTGAACCTATGTACCCATAAAAATGAATTTTAATTTATGCAATTAAAATTGCTTTTTATATATATTTAAAGGAAGTTTTTCGCTTAACGTAAAATGCAGACCTGTAAAAGCTGTGCTGTTACATGTAATTATTTATGGGATATAATTTCACTTCCTGTTTCTAAACGACCGCGATTTTAAGTATTTTATATAAATTTGGAAAAAATATCATCTGCTCGAATTTTTTGTCCAAATTCTAAAAACTCCTGTATTTTCTCCCCGTTTTCTAACTATATGATTGCTAGAAAATACCTGCTTTTCTTAATCTATATAAATAAAACAGTTCCGTAACTGATTCACTGACTGAGTGACTGACTGACATACAACGCACAGACCAAACCGCTGGACCTAAAGGGCTGAAATTTTGCATGGCGATTCTTCTTATAGTGTAGGGGTGCATTAAGAGAGATTTAAAAAAAATTCTTCTTATATTTTTTAAAAAAGTAATTTTTAAGCTGTTTTAGTAACTTTTTTTAAGTTTGCATTTAAAACAATAATTTGAGGGTTATAAAATTTATATCTCAAGAAAGATCATAAAATGTCCTTTAAAATGAAATCTTTTTTGAATCTTTACCTCTGTTTTCTGATTTTTGGTGAATTTTTAAAGATTAGTTTTCAGAATTTAATTTATTAAATTCTGATCACGTGATTTCTTTTTCTCGTACTTTAAATAAATTTATCGTCACGTGCATAACAACAAAGTAGACCAAAAAAAAATTCTTGCTAATGCGGCAGACGATTGGACATTATTTTGTCTATAAATATATCCCCTACGATTTTTTTTATAAATATATATTTTTTTCTACATGAATTGTATATATTGATCGTCGCATTTATTTTAAATATATATATATATTAATTTGTTTGCCATTAATTGCATACATCGATCGTTGTATTTAATTTGAATGTACTCCGTAGCGAAGTGCGGGTTTTCAGCTAGTCCCTAGTATATTTTCTGTGACGCGGAGTTGCAACTTAAGCAGCAATTTTTTCCGCTAATGAAGCAAACATGGTTCCGTTTTGGATTTTATATTTACATTTAAATTTACTCTAACATTAAATTTGTTATTGTTATTTACCTTATTTGTAACTTTTTACTAAAATTGTTTATCATAAATAGTTTGCTCATTCAGAAAATTAAACCCATTTTTGCTTCTAAATGTTTGATTGGGCAATGGTCCCCGACGAAAATGTTTTGACAAGTTATCCCTAATAAACAAAAGGTAAATAATGGGGATTGCAAAACCGGGTACCCTGGTAGGAAAAACAGGAACCGAAAACCCGGTTGCAGTGGTTTCAGATACGTGTATTTGAAAATAATAAATTTTAGGGTTTATCTACTGTAAATTTGTTGTAGAACCGGGTATTTGAAAACAGTCACTCTCATGGTTTATCTACAGTTTCAATGGTTGTAGAACCGGGTATATAAAAATAGTAACTTTTGGTTTATCTGCAGTTTCAATTGTTGTAAAATCAGGTGCTTGAAAATAGTAACTCTCATGGTTTATCTACAGTTTCAATGGTTGTAAAACCGAGTGTTTGAAAATAGTAACTCTCGTGGTTTATCTACAGTTTCAATGGTTGTAAAACCGAGTGTTTGAAAATAGTAACTCTCATGGTTTATCTACAGTTTCAATGGTTGTAAAACCGAGTGTTTGAAAATAGTAACTCTCATGGTTTATCTACAGTTTCAATGGTTGTAAAACCGAGTGTTTGAAAATAGTAACTCTCATGGTTTATCTACAGTTTCAATGGTTGTAAAACCGAGTGTTTGAAAATAGTAACTCTCATGGTTTATCTACAGTTTCAATGGTTGTAGAGTGAGGTATTTGAAAATAGTAAATCATAGGGTTTATCTACAGTTTCAATGGTTGTAGAATCGGGTATATAAAGATAGTAACTCTTAGGGTTTATATATAGTTTCAATGGTTGTAGAATCGGGTATTTGAAAACAGTAAATCTAAGGGTTTATGCACATTTTCAATGGTTGTATAATCGGGTATTTGAAAACAGTAAATCTAAGTGTTTATCTACAGTTTCAATTATTCTAGAACCGGGTATTTGAAAATAGTAAATCTAAAGGTTTATATACAGATTCAATGGCTGTAGAACTGGGTATTTGAAAATAGTAAATGTTAGGGATTTTCTTAAGGTTTATCTACAGATTAAACAGCAATAGGGTATGGAGCATCTTAATAGGGATAAACAGTTTTATCATAATTCACAATTTATCACTATCTACATCTTTGAAACCCTCTTTTGTAAGCGCATCCACAATATCAACTACTAGATTCTCCTCAACCATCTCTGGAGTCACTTCCCTCCAGCTGTAAAAATATATGCCATCGGGTGTCATTTGCATTCATTTATTTCATATAAAATTTTCAAAAGGTATTTTATTTATTGCTGTTATAAAAAACAATTAACTGATAACATTATTTAAAATTATCAAATTATTCAATAAATTCATCAAATTATTCATTAAAATTCAGTGGAAAATTGAAAATAAGAGTATAAATTCTTCAGAGAAAAAAAATCGAGTCCGAATTTGGCAGTTTTATATTCTAGAATCTATTTCTCTGAAGTAACTTGAAATAAATTGAAAACAAATGCATTTTTTTACTTACACATTAAACTAAAATCTTTGCATTATAAATAAATATAGTTTTTCCATTAATAATTAGGGATAAGGCTTTCTCGTTCATGCATTATTCAAATTCGGGTAATACCCAGTTATCGGTTCTGGAAAAAATTTGAGAACAGAAACCCCGTTC
The DNA here is from genome assembly GCA_907164885.2 of Dolomedes plantarius. Lineage (NCBI taxonomy): Eukaryota > Metazoa > Arthropoda > Arachnida > Araneae > Dolomedidae > Dolomedes > Dolomedes plantarius. The sequence continues at coordinate 10,970,842 of OU015490.1, forward strand.
TGCAATCTCTAGTTAAGAACCACTAGTCTAACATAAACAACAATACTATAAACTATAGGTTGAACTATATATTGGTTTAAGAATTGCGTTAGTGAACGCATGAGTAAACATAATTCAAAACGTTATCGGTCGACAGTGTTTGTGTACAAATAATAGAGCCTACTTGAGAAGAGTCAATAAATAAGATTTTAAGAAATAAACATCTTTATTATCCATTAATATTAATCAGAATAATATAAAATATCAAACGTTAGATTCAGTAAAAATACATTGCTTTTAAATTATTCATAAGTTTATAAAATATTACATACATGAAGCTTGTTTTAAACTAAATGACTGCAATATTATCTTCAAAATCTTATTAAGAGAAAGGTAAGTTTCTCTTTTAACTTTCAAATTTTGAAATGATATTTTAATTAAATGTTGCATTCGATATTATTTCTGATTGCTAGATAGGATTAAAAGCTTGCATTTTTAAGCAAATATTTTAATTATTCCTTCTCTTCTGTAGGGGTTTAATACTTTTCCTTAATTGAAATACCTAAGATTTTAAGCTCTTGATCCTTACAACTTATTAATCAGTGATGGAATACCAATATTGTCGTTAAATAAAGTCTGGGATTCCTAAGATTGCATACCTCAATTCTACATTTTTGTGGCATTTCTTTTTTTGGTTTTTGTGTGTATGTATGGAACAATTTCATTACATTTTTTAATTGCATTTTAATTTACATGCTTTTAGAGAACACATTTCAAACTCATGTAATAGTTTTGATACGAACGTAGAAGTTACGCATCATTCATTACCTGAAATTTAAGTCACGTAACAAATATTATTTCTTTACAGTAGACAAGTGAATTAAAAATGTGTATTCTGTATCTCGTGGATTGTAAATAGACCTCATAGAAATTATCAATTTATCTCACATGTTTAATGAAAGCTAGAATATCTAAAAATTATATTTTGTATAGTTAAACTAAATTTACTATTTTTCTGAAAATATTTAATCTTTTGGTTGGGGGGGGGGAGAGTGTAATTTTAACCTTTTCTTTCTTGTTAACTTAAGACATTTATTCGGATACATTCAACCAAACACATCGTATAACTGTTGGCATCTTCAAGGAGCACCATTTAGGTGATCTACATAACTATCGATGTCACATCAATTCAGACCGAGTGCCCCAAGGGCCGACATCAGGGGATTCGTACTCTCCTTCAATCTCTAAAATCCTCACTAAGGGACTTTCTTACTTACAGATTTAACATGTCCAACTCTAACTGATATTGTATAACATACGTCCATGTTGCCCTATCACGCTAGTGTGTTAGATATTTAAAATTTAAAGAAATATAGATCAGAATTATATTTAAAAAGTCCCTCTACATCATTTTAAATAACTATTACAAAATCGAGCCTCCCTTTGTGAAGTAATTCACGTTTTAACTACCGTAAAAGGGGGTTACTTTGTGACGGATTGTAAGTTTTTTTTCGGCGCCAGCTGATCAGTTTTAAAAGCAGGCAAAAATGAACAATTGCAAAATATTGGTACATCCTTTCCTTACCTAATAATGTTTTGCGCTAACCCAGATCTCCAATTGCCACTGAAAAATTAAAGTTGAAATGTGTCACAAAGTTGCTCCGCCGGGTGACTCCACTTTGTGACATTTGTGTTTTTGCCTTGAATTCGAAGAAGAAAAAATACTTGACACAAAGTTAGACGGTAAAACGCTGATCAAAAGCTTGATACCCAATTATATATACTTATTACAAATATTGGATAGTTTTATCTATATATCTTTGACATCAAAGAGACCTCGGGTGCTCAGGGCAACTACAAGTTCTTTGAGAAGATGAGAAAATTCGTCTTTCGGCACATTTTGCTCCTTCGGTTAGTTTTTTAGCACATAATCAATACATTTATCTCTCCAGTGGTATTTTAGAGGCCGAAAAAAATGTAACATCAAGCGACTGGAGGAGGTTAATCAACATTGAGCGCTTTTTGTGACGGTGCCAACGTGTCACAAAATAACCCCGCCACCTTTCGATATTTAGGTTATGTTCTTATATCTCTCGGAAATATCACTACATAAAAGTTGCATTGCTCCACGAACTAACCAACATATTGACAATAAAAAATAATTTATGTGGTAGTTTGTTGTATATTGTGTTAGCTTTCAGCACACAAAGTTTCCGAAGTTTTTGTCAATAGCTTGACAACAGGTTTGAACAATGCACTGACCAGCGAAGACAAATGACGCGCAGAAGCTTCAGACACTGGCCATTAGCTGTCTTTGTATGTCGAACAAGCTATTAGCACTGATCTTTGCCTACCCGGTATAACGGGCGCGGTGCAAGATCCGAAATTCGAAAAAAATTACTGTGTGTCACAAATTTACCCCTGCAGTCACAAAGTAAACCCACCCGTCTTACGGTACTTGGATTCTCATAGCTTGAAATAGTTTTTTTTCACAATTTTTTCCTGATTCCGTTGTCGTGTTGAATCACTGTGGCAGGGATTCACTGAGTTTTTGAAAGATACATATTCACATAAGCTCAAACTTACCAATATTTGACCCTATTCCATTCTGCTGTGAAATTGTGTTCTATTCCATATTGCATCTGCCCAGGTGTGAATTCATATTCCTCCACATTCATAAGATACATTGCTTCCGATCATGGTTCTTCAAATATGTAGGGACACACAAGGTCATGTTCAAACGTATTTTGTAATGATTTACATAATGATTAAATATATCAAGGAAGAAGTTAATGATTCATAGGGGTCAAATCGGTAGGAAAATTTGAAAAATGAAATTAAAATATTTTTACTACAATACTTAGTTTTATGGTGTATGCAAGAATAATTAAATCTAAATTTCCTTTGCATAGCCTTCAAAGCAAATTTAAATAATGAGTGTTTGAGAATTATTACTTGGACGTCGAAAGATTAAATAAGTTAAAGAACATGCATTTATAAATTTATTTCAACAATCAACTCTACGGATGATACTGAAAATTATGTCTTCTATTCTCGGAGGCCGGTAATTTATCGATTAAACTATCCCCGGCCTATGTATAGGTGTTACTCATAAAGATTTTCCCTAACTTATTTCTACCTTTATTTTGTAAGATTGCAACGACATGTGTTGCTTTCTTTATATTCTTTGTATTTATTAATATTTATTTTTATTTTTATTTTTTTGACGACACTAGGTATTTTCCTTTGTAAAGTTTTATACCAAAGGAATTTCCATTGCGAAATGCAATCTAAATTATCCAGGCGATGTAATTCCCCATGATTTTTCGTTACAATGTATTGACCTCAGTAATCTGCCGTTTGGTTTATTTATTTTTCCACATCGTTCCAAGAATTACTTTTAGAAGAACTTTTGTATGACACATTTAAATAAGAATTTTCTTTCAATGCGGTAGGCACTTGTCTCTGACAATAGGTACTACTCAGACGTTTGTCCATGAATACCCGTGAAGTTTATCTGCCTACTTTATTGTGGAAGCATCATTTAGCTGAGCCAGCTTTGATTCCTATGAGGGGGAGCACAACCAAACGTTATTCGGGTTTGAATTCTGGCATTTGTAAGATATAAACTCCGTAGATTTTGTGTATTCGATTCTAATTCACGGTATCAGAAAAGCTTGAAGAACTCACATATTAATGTCAAAAGATTGCCATAAGGTGCCATCACTATGAATCAATATTTTTGAAGTATATGTCGCACGTTCAACTTTAGTGCAGCTATTGCAAACAACTTTTATTTTGTGTGAAAATCCACAGCTATCCCGTAAAACATTACCTAATGAATTTGTTTTGCACCTGTGGCATATCAGATTCGTAAACAAAGTGGATAACATATTCACATCTATAATGACATAATTTGAGCTTTCAACAACATCTTCTATTTTCTGAGGTAAGTTGCAAAATTCAGATTCTTGCTTGAAATTTCCGAGATTCTGCACTTTCACGGTATTTTCAACATCAGATACTTTTTTTTTACATACCATCACTTTTAACATATAATCGCCATCGATTCATGGCTTTTACTTTCGCAGCAATATTGGTACCTTTAGGCCTTGTCATGTTACTAGTACGTATAAAGGCAGTGCGGAATAAATGTCTCTAACAAATGGAAATAATAGATATTTAGAGTAAAGTTCAAGTTAAAGCATAAAAATAGATACTTCTTGAAGAAAAGAAACGCTGATTACAATCTCTTTTGCATACGAAAATAAAAAAGCAACGTGCAAAACTACCTTTATCGTATGTAAACAATCCAATTCAGTTACGGTTAACCGTCAGTCGCTACTTCTCTCACTCTGGTGAGTAAAAAAAAATAATTAATTCAATATTAATTTGAGTTTTCAGGCTAGGGAAAAAATGCCACGCTCACTTTAAACGGTCACTTGTTCCTTTAATTTTCTGACATCATTATAAAAATCTAAATAACTTTTAAAATACTGAAAATACAGGTTTGAAAGTTTGAGATCATATGTAGAAAGTTTCGGATAATAATTTGAGCCAATAAAAAAATCGATATTGGGACCCTTTTGAGGGCACTGAGTCTGATTAATAGAAATTGGAACACAAGCTCATTGCATTGCAGCTTGTGTTCCAATTGCTGTTAATCGTGCAGTTGAACGTGCGACATATACTTCAAAAATATTGATTCATAGTGATGGCACCTTATGGCAATCTTTTGACATTCATATGACCACTATACTATAAGGTCTGTCATTATACTAACCACTATACTATAAGGTCTGCCATTTAAAAATAAATTAAAAAAAAATTAAACAGAAAATATATCAAAAAGTCTACTTAAATTTAACATTACTTATTTCAGAGATGCCTCTAACATTTGTTAAATGTCATTTATTATCCTCATTTAGTTATTTTTTGGGGGGCTAATGTCCCTGGGGGATGAGACGACATTACACCCCAGTCCGGTGTACATATGAATACAAGACATAGAAACAGACAAATGACACAATCACAGAAGAATTTTATTGACAAACGATGACACCGGCGATGGACGATGGGTTGCAGCTCCACTGTCTAGACGGGGCTTCATTTGCAGGCGGAAGACTGACCGGTTCCCCAGAATACAGCCAAGTCTTATGCGGGAATCGAACCCGCATCCCCGGCGTGGCAGGCTGATGCCTTTAACCACTTAGCCACTGGGCGACATCATTTAGTTATAATCAACTTACATCTAAAGGAGGAATTTTTATTAAACTAATAGAGCACGCTAATTAAAAGCTAAGTTATCGTTTCAAAAGCATCTATTTAAAATGTCACCGTAAAAAGAAAAAAAAATTCACCATTGTGGAGATACATTAATGATGTTGTTATGACAAATAAAGCTAACTAATCGTTGCACGACAGACCTGTTAATGCATAATCGTTGCTTTGTTTTAGTGATTAACTTTAAGGATTGCTAAATCCATAAGCGATCACATTATATGACAGTTACAGAATTATCAAGAAAGCCTATGTCATCTCTGTACATATTTAATTAATTATCTCTTTGAGCTGTAAGATTCTATTGAAAAGTAGATAATTAATTTACCATTTGAAAATTATTATGTGTAAAATATGCATTACTCATTATTTAAAAGAATTATAATTCATTACTTAAAAGATGTCACATTCGATAGCCATTTAAACTGAATCTTTGAAAAATGTCTCATTCCCTAATTTTACTTTTGTGCCCAAAAGTTACATTTGAATGTCTATTTAGAAATTTTATTTTTATTTTCTAAAATGACTACTTTTGCATAATTTAGCCTGTATTCTTTTAAAAGACGACAAATTAATAGCCATTAAACTGGTTTTTAAAAAGAAATTCTTTTGAACAATTTCCATTCCCGTATTTTATATGAGTAAACAACTATCAAAATATTACGTTTGAGAATAAGAAGACGTTGAAAATGTTAAAAAGAAATACCGTTTCGTCAAAGAATCCTAATCAGGCTGGAGAGAAAGAATACGTTGAAATGAAATGAAATGTTCTAAATAAAGCATACCCCTAAAACGTTAATTTGTCTTATATTTAAATAATAAAACCTTTCAGAGAGTGATTATCTCTTGTACTTCACAATGGATTTTCTTCCTTCACCCTGCAATAGAGGGGAAATTTTCACATTCTTATGTGCAAAGTCCCGGTAGAAATTTATATTTTATTTAAGTTATCACAAAGAAAATTTTAATGCAATACACAAACTTACAAAAAATCAAAATAAGTTCAGGAAAAGAAAATATTTTTATTCATTAGCTTACGACATGAGGGAAACCGATAAGAAAATGAAACATTTTATAAATGGAATATACAGCACAAAAGAATTTCTACTCTTAAAGAATTGGCTGATGGAAAATCGTGTGCTTGTCTACTTGGTAACCAGAGAGGTGCTCAACTTTCCCACCTCTACAGAGTCGAAGGAGTGGCGTGTTGTAGAGTCCTCAACGGGCATGACTACTTGCAGGCCCATCTTTATACTCGTAGAATTAAACTAGCCAATTCTCCATTCCGCCCACTCTGCAATACTATGCACACAGGCCCTGATTTTCCATTAGGCCCAGTAGGCTCGGGCCTAGGAGCCCCCGAATGGGTCCCCCCAAAATTTTTATTTTAAAAGGAAAAATTACCAATTATTATTATTTTTTTTATTTTACATTTTTTAATAGCAATTTTTTTATACATCCTTTCAAATTTGATTGATAATTTCATCATATGTATAGTTATATGTATAATTCATCATATGTATGTTATAGTGTATATAAGGGATTAATAAGTTTTTCTGGTTGCGTTGTATTGGTATTTTAATGATGAAGTTAATATGCTGTATTGCTTTTTGTTATTTGATAATGTTCTAGGCTTCTACGCTTCAAATATCCAATTCTTGGTAAAATGGTACTTTCACAATGATTCATGATTATTTTTTTTGTGTGTCAACTTTGGAAATTTTACGCCCACAACAGTGTTAGGGGGCCCCCATCCCGATTTGTGCCTATAGTCAAGAATTTTCTAAATCGTGCCCTGTATGCACATGACTGGGGAACATCTTTTCAGTTGCCCCTCCCTACTTGATGTTCGCTCTTGTGATGACGTTCTCCCCACCTCCCTGCTGTATTGGACAGCAAGATGCCGTATGTCTGAGAATACGATGGCGGGTGTAGTTAAAAAAAAATATATAAATGGAATATTATGTAAAAAGGTAGGCATTTCTTAGAAACAGTATACCCCAAAAGCCTTGATCGGCCTTTTTCGTGAAACTATGTCTCCCTATAATATAAAACATAATAAAATTCCTTCAACGGAGAAACATAGCGGGGTGAAGGCTAAATTGTTAGGGCGCTGACATTTGGTTCATCGCTTGTGGATTGAGTACCACTGTTGGCATGGATGGTTGAAACCGTTCATATTTGGCTTTAAATTGTAGGTCCCGGTCTAATTAACACTTGTGTAACAAAAACTGACCGTATCACTCTGAACTAGCCAACCATGAACGGGTAAATACCGTTTCCCGCTGTTCAGGCACTTGTCATTTTTTTAGTCATTACCTGCTTTTAAAAGGAAACAAGTGTGAGAAACTAAACTCTCTTATGGTTACAAATAATTCGTTTTATTTTACCTTCTTCATATACAGTAAGTTTCCATATAAAATTTACCCAATGAGACTATTTTTTAATAATAATTTTCATTAAGAAAACTTGTTTTCTACCGTCAATAAAAAATAATTAGCTTTGCTTATTCCTTTTAAAATTAAATACAATAGGTTTTATGTACTGCTCAGTTTTGATTAAAAAATAAGTCTACACCAGAAGAATTAAATATATGAAGCATAAAATGTAATGTCATGAAGTTACATTTTTTAAAAGGCAAAAATATATAAACATAAAACTTCTCATTATGAGAATACATTTTTATGTCATTAAAATATTTTAGAATGTTACAAACCATAAAATTACATTAAATTAAATTTTAACAGTCACAAAACTCGTTTCACAGAATAATTTCATGTTAAAGCAGTGCAATTGTCTAGAAAGTTAATTAAATTTTAATAGGGGGTCTACGGTTTTCTCTAGGAGAAAAACTAATAGAAATGAGTTTCATAAAAGTTATGGGGTTATAGGAGAAAGCCTAGTAATTTTGCTTTTAAGGTTGTTAATATATTAGTAGTTATTTGAATTAATATAACGGTTAGTTGCTTTTTTATTTAATTATGTGAAAAAAGAATAATACAGAGATATAATTTGTATTTTTCAGTTTTATTTTACATACCGCAATATTCCACCATAATTAAATATCTATGGGCATATATAAAAAAATAATTGTGAAATTAATGTGCACGGGGAAAATATGGAATAATGCATATTCTCCCCTCAGAACTAATGGCGTTATAGCCAAGCTTCTACGCATTTGTAATAAATAAATAAATAAATATTCTCCTCATTTATATAATTTGAAAGTTTAATTGTAAACTGTTTTAGCAGTACTGTAAATACAATAGTATAAACGAATCTGTCAGACGAATAGTTAAGTGGTTCGAGTTTTTGTATTTACGGTGGGAATCTGTACATAATCTGAACATAATCTGATTTTCATAAATGTGAAATTGTTCACAATTTATGTAAGATGGTGAGGCAATGAATGTTATAGAGTATTTCTATTAAACTATTTTATAATCTAGAAACTGGCGATACATCGGCTTCCTTCATGAAAATCAGTGGTTATTTTCAAAACACAATTTAGCTCAAAAACTCATTATCGATATACTATAACAAACATTTTGCTTTATTATCAGGTGTAGAAGCTAACACAGATAATCCATGGTAAAGGTAGTTTCAAATACCATTAATACAGAAGCTCCGTTACGCTGCCCATCAGACATTCTTTAAACCAGAGCTCCTTTTATCTTCCACGGCACAACAACGTTATTTTCGATAATTCCGCGGCACACCACAAGGAAAAGCTTGCAAATATATAAATTACAATAAATACGTATATGTTTTTATTAGATAAAAAAGCAACAAAATAGCTCTATGTATCAAAATAATTATAATCATTTAAGTTTTATATAAATCATTTTGAACTGTACACCAACACAAGAACAAAAATATAAAATTATAGTTTACAAGTAAAAAAAATTCTCTTTAAATTTTTATATTAAAATTTGTTTTTTGGTCTTTACTTAAGCCTAATAAATCAAAGTTAATTTAAATATAACTAATTTATTAATGAGATATTTGAGATTGTTTTGATAAATGTGCGTTTTATATTTGCACGTTTTATATTTGGCTCTATAATACAAAGAGCTACAGTTCACGGTCGCCCTTTAAATATGATCGTTTGTCATTTTCAATTAGAACAAGTGTCGAAAAACTTTGTTCGCATAAGTATGTCGTAGAAAAGGGGAGCAAAATTGCAATGGCCTTGTCAGAAATTTGTGGATATTCTTTCTTAACTGAAATCCAGAAATATGACGCTCGAGCATACTTACAATGTATGGCTAACAACATGAGTTTGCTTTGTCTATAATTTCGACCCAGAATATTACATATTAACAAAAAGTTAGAGGATTTTTTTACTTAGAAAAATTTCTATTTAATGCTTTGATTAATTTTTTTATTATCATAATCGATAAAATCCCCGCGGCACAGTCAAGATCACCTCGAGGCACACTAGTGTGCCTCGGCACAGCGGTTGCGGAGCACTGCTTTAAACAGCGAATATTTGCTACAAGAGAGATATTCACTACTAAATGGCAATTTCTGTCTGTCAGACGTTTATTAGGGTTTGCAGGCAACGGTCCAATTTAGATGGTTGGTTGCTTGGTGGAAGCACTACAATTCCCTTTTGGTATAGAAGGGATCATTAAACCGGGATCTACAGTTTAAAGCCGAGTCCCAATGAAGAAAGAACTATAATAATTCACCTACCTCTGATATTCACCTACCATTATGTATTCTTAAAATGATAAGAGTTATGGGGGACACAATGTTTTGTTGAACAGTTCTAAAATATCAAAATGAGCGGTTATAGCTTTCTGTAATTTCACCCCACCATCTACCTGTGATGCCGATTATTGGATTTTCCTGGACCAGTGTGGTTCATATGTAGGCTTTCGAACAGAAATAAAGGGTCTTCAAGGAAGTAATCTAACTGAAAGAGAGTAATCAGTACTCTATCATCTAGAAAGCGAACGATGCGTCTTAAATAACTTTATAGCCTCTCAAAGTCCAACATGTTATCTAATAAATTCCTGCAATAGATGAAAATTTCACCGGGAAGGCATCATTATCTGTGTTCGACAAATATGTCTTTAATCAAGAAGTTGTGGTTGTTTCATCAAAGAAAGATCCTTTTATTTTTCCAGAATAAATTTATCCTCTAAGTGGTGTTATTTGGTGGTAGACGATTGTTGACTGGTACTCCACTTCTAATTAAATAAATATTTCGATACATTTGTTACATTTACCAAACAATCGATTCTTCTGTAAGAGGGTTTTATGCTGAATATACTTGGATACAAAAACAAAATATTCAAGGAAACTTTTCGAATTGTTCGAGAAATGAATTCAACAAAATATTTCCGCCTTTGCGGATATCTACACGGTAAACGCAATTAATTTATATTATGATTGCTATCATTATAAATTTTTTTATTTATTAAGGGGACTCATCACTTTTAAATCTGATCTTAGACTTTTAAATCTGAACTTGGAAAACAGATTTGGGATAAACACAAGAACTTTATTTAAAATATATTCCCGTGGTACATGTTTAATGTAAGTGGGAAGTTTCCTTGAAGTTTATCAGATTCTTTTAAGGTATACTAATTATAAACTTATTTATAATTTCAGAAAATTCAGTCTAATACATTTGAAAACATTATCGTGTGTAAAACCAGTGGCTATGTAATCGTATGCAAAACTGCATCAAAGTTTATATATATAGTAAGTGTCCCTAATATAGCCTACTCGTGTTTCTAAAGTATGTTTCTCGCTATGTATGAGAAAATGCAGTAAATTCTTAGTTCTTGGTTTGAACTAACTGAAGCACTAGAGACAAAAGCTCTTATCACGGACAACAGATACTATATGGTGTCTGAAGTTGTTTTGGCTGTTGTCTTCGTAACTTTTGGCTCCAAAGAATCCAGTGAATAACTAGGTAGGTGCATCCTGATTCTAATTTTCCTTATACCATTTGAAAGTGTATTTAACAGAGAATTCAGAGATGCTATTATTTTTGAAAAAGCTGAGTTTTAAACTTTGTTCTTAGCATAATTGTGTTGACTGTGTTGTGTTCCTAATATCACCTACCAGGCGATATTTGGATCAGTTACTTTAATTAAAAACTGAGTATTGAATTCTTGTTTCGTTTTTAATTTTAGTTATATTATTACACTTTCCGTTTTTTTTGTTTGAGGTCTCTTGTCTAAGATGCGAAAGGAAATTAAAAATAGACAGACAAGGAGTGCGTCTTGTCTGCAGGCCGCAATGGGAATGTTAAAGACTTCCAAACAGTTTGGCATTCCAAGATCTACGATTCGTGAGTACATTAAAAAAAGATGTGAATGAGGAAAACGATGAAATTGCGGAGGTTAGAATAGTGGTGAGAAAGATACTTGAGAGAAAACCTGTACTGGCGGATGATATAGAAAAAGAGCAAGTTTACTACTGCAAGGAAATGGAATCCAATTTGTTTCGTTTGACTCGAAACGATGTTTAGCAGATGGCCTGCCAACTTGCCTTGAGAAACAATCTTCCCCACCCCTTCTCTGAAAAACAAACTCAGCTGGTTGAAACTGACTGAATTCGTTTTTGAAAAGAAATGCTTCCCAAATGACAATCAGGACTCCACAGTCATTGTCAAGAGGTCCTAGGGTTCACTGAAGAAAGGGTGAAATTCTTTTTCACAATTCTTAAAAAAGAACTTCAGGAAATTAAGTTCCACCCTACCAGATCTTCTAATGTTGACGAAACGGGCATTACAACTGGCCAAATTAAAAATGTACATTTGATTTGCTCGAACGGGAAATCAGCTGTCATCGGCAGAGAGAGGGAAGCTGTGGTCAGGAGTGGCTCATGAGTACCTCCTGCTTTCAGTGGAACCACAAATATTGTGATGCAGCCAATGGAGAGCGTAGGAAATATGTATGTTCTTTCTGTTTGAATGATTAAGTGACCGAAATAGGTATACATTATTGGTATTACTTCTATTGAAATTTTTCTACAATAGATTTTCTGTTCTTTGTTCTGTTTTTTTATTTGAGTTTTTCTTCTTCTCTTCCCCCCCTCCCCTCATGCAACTCCAGCATTCAATGGTGTTCAGAAGGACTTTGCTAGCAACGCCTTTTAACAGGTGCTCCTACTTTCGCCTAGTAGGCGGTAATAGGAACAGAGGTAGGCGATATTAGGAACCGCTCTGGGATTCACTGGAAATTTCAATTTTTCCAATTTAGCTACATAACTTAAACTGGAACTGGTTTAGGAGCTGGTTTATCTCAGGATACCAAAGGAAATTGTTATTATGGATGTTCGTTAAGTTACCAGCCTAATCAGTAACTAAAAAGTGGATGATAATAGAAACAAAGTTAGGGTAGGCGATATTTGGGACACTTACCTTATATATATATATATATATATAGATATATAGATATATATATATATATATCACCTTTAACACATATAATCATTTTATCATGCATTTTTCACATTTGTAAAATTTTCTATCACTTAAAATACTTGACTACCTAGGAAATCGGGATTGGTATCTTTTACATTTGGGAGAAATATACTGACCATCTTATCATAAAATAGTCATTATCTTGAATAAACACATATCCTTGAAATAGCAAAAAATAAAAAAAATCGCATTTTGATTTTGAGTTATAATGTTTGCTTTATAAATCTTATACATAAGAAAATACGTTGCAAAAGTTCACAAAAATCCTCATAGCACAATCGGTTAAAAGTATTCCTTAGTCATAATGAGGTCTTAATTTCTTTTTTTTTTTAAATAACATCAGAATTCATTTTCGAGACATTTTTTAGACACAAAAAATATTTATTTAAAAAAGTTACCTTACAGGAGGTTGCGTAACTATATTTATTTTCAATATTTTGCCTGAAATGATATTTTTGCCATTTATTCTCCATATTTTGATATAATATAGTTATACTACATACATTAGTGGCAGAAAATTATATTTCGTTTGGTTGCATGAATTTCACTAGTTAGTCTAAAATTATTTTAGTATCCATTAAATTGTTTAACATATACCATTCGTTTAACTTAATTAATTCCCGCTGCTATATATTTTGGAATACAGAAAAGAAATCTAACTATAAATATAGTACATATTTTATTTTAAATGAATCAGATAATTTATGCGAATGTATTTATTATATCCTATTTCGGCATATTTACGTAGTGCAGAGATTTGTATACATTTTTTTTTATTTGCATTCTTTTGTTACTAACTAATTATCATTTTCGCATTTAAAGTATTAAATTGATTATTCCTCTATTTTATTCTAACAAATCCGAACATTTCATGATTGCAGGAGTTGTTTTTTACACTTGATAGCTACACATGCAGAAAACACTGAAATATACAAAACATTGAAGATAACACCATCAAATATCAACTATGAAAATATACTGTATAGCAGACTGGCAGCTCTCAGCTTTTCAAAGTAATTAGGTATCTATATCGAGAGTTCTTTTTTAAATAATTAGTCATTAGTTCTGAATCCATATCAGTTAGCTACAAAAGAAATTATTGTTTAAGGGGATAAGGGACTTTCAAATTCCCAAAAATCGAGCAAAAATTGGAAATTTTTGGGGTGTACTAATATTTTAGAAGTATGTAAATATTGGAATAAAATGAATTTAAAATATGTTATGAAAAGTAAAATGAAAACTTGGTGACTTTAGAAAAGAAAGTATTAAAGGTAGGTGAAAAAATATCTTTTAAATGGCTTTTTATAAAAATGAGTAATTTCCAGATTTGCAAGTCTACAAAATGCTCCTTGCGTCACAATTTTTAACAAAATTTTATAAAATTTATATTAAAGACTCCTCTTATACAGTAAAATAAAGTTATGTATCCACTTCAGGCTTGGATATAATTAAGAATATCAAAGTTTAACTTAAGTGTAGAAAAGAACAAAAATTTCACGAAAATCCAGAGTACAAGCGTAAAAATATTTTCTAAAAATTAACTATTCAACGAAAGCGCAAAATAATACATAACTCTATCAAAAAAGCTATTTATAAGCAATATAAATTCAAATATAACTAAAATAAATAAACCAACAGAGTTATATAAATATAATAAGAATATAGACAAAAAACAAACAGAAATCAAGCACTCAGGGCATCCACGCACCAGAGGCAAGATTCTGTATAAGTGCCGGAACTTAACCATAAAACGACATAGAGGTAACCGATAGGTCTCTTCTTCAGGGAGACTAACCAAATCAGTTACCTGAAGGGGAACTTTCTGAATAGGATGCAAGTAAGACCAAAAGACATCCCAAGGCCCGGAGTTCCCCATGGAAACAATTAGTGTAAAGAAAATTAAAAGACAAGCACAACTTACAGTAAGGTCTCAACGCACCGTACATGCAAGCACACAAATAATCCTAATGTAAAGCCAAAGGTCCTAATGTAAAGGCCAAAACATCCGAAAGTGACGGTTCCGTAAGTGACGGTTTAACCGTCACTTACGGAACCGTCACTTTCGGAACCGTCACTTTCGCCATAATATGGCGAAACAGCAGCCAATTCTATCCTATCAGTTACGTCATTGTAACAGTACTATAGCGCCATCCCCCATTACAGCTTAAACAAATGAAAACATAAACACTCTCCTAAACCTCCCCCCTTCAAAATTAAGGGGGGAAGTTAAAAATTGGATCTCAAGGAGCATTTTGAAAAACTATGAAAATTTCAATTTTTTAAACATATGTAAAAAAATTAAAACATTTATAAAATTTTATAAGGTGTTCTATATAGTTATACTTTAATGAATATATATGCAAAATTCCATATTGTTGAGGTTAAAAATTTCAAAAATTTCTTTGTAATGTCTACCATCCAATAATTGAAAATTTAGAATTTAATATCAACGTATGGAAAGGATAAAGATTGAGGGCGCAGTAAAATGTGACAAGTGACAGTACGTATATTGGGTGGTCGCTTATTATCTAGTTGGTAAAGTAGGTTTAAAAGCTTATCATATTGCAGAGAACCCACCCCCCAAAAAAAGACGCATAGATTATACTGTCACATGAATGAGACGTCACGTAATTTAAACAAAAACTCAACTCGAAATAGAAATGACAAGCATAAGAACATGGGATTAAACCATTCTTGTGTAAATAACAGTTAAGCCATTCACAAGCCATATCAGGTTAGGTCCACTTTTTGAAAATTTTGAAATTTTAGTATCAAAGCACTTGAGTCACTCCTAACTTTTCACATCCATAGTAAATTTTCCAAATAATAAGGATCTACACTACTCAATGACAATTTTTTTGGCCACCTAATAATCAGTAACTTTTTTCGAAAGCCAATCCAGTTAAGTCCATACTCAAATGTAAATCGTTCCAATAATGCGGTTCAAATCAAGGCCCGATTTAGAAAATTCTTGACAATAAGCATAACTCCGGATCGCGGCCCCCTAACACTGATGTGGAAGTAAAATTTCCAAAATTGACGCGAAAAAAATAATCATGAGTCATTGTGAAAGTACCATTTTACCAAGAATTGGCTATTCGAAGCGTAGGAGCCTAGAACATTATCAAATAACAAAAAGCAATACAACATATTAACTTCATCATTAAATCACCGATACAACGCAATCAGAAAAACTTATTGATCCCTTTTATACACTTTAACATACATTTGATGAACTATACATAAAACTATACATATGATGAACCAATCAATCAAATTTGAAAGGATATATAAAAAAATTGCTATTAAAAAAGGTAAAATGAAAAAAAAATGAATTGGGAATTTTTTTCTTTTAAAATAAAAATTTTGGGGGCCCACAACATTTGGGAGCCCCTAGGCCCGAGCCTATCGGTGGGGAAGGATTACTACTTAAATCAGCGGGGATGATTACTCGCATGTTATTTTATTTTATACATTGCATATGGTGTCATAAAAATGCTATATCGGCAATGATACATTGAACAATGTTTATTTGAATTCATATTTTCGGAGGAATTTTAAAAAACAATGTATACTATTTAATCACTTTTCTCCACTTTTTGTTTTATGGACTTATACAGATTTGGAAAGTGAGCGGCCCAGTTACTAGTGCGCCAAATGCTTAAAGATTTCCTCTATCACCACTGAAAAGCTCTTAAGCCTTTCTACTTTTAGATTTAAAAAAAAAGATTGTTTTTATCCGACCAACCTTTGCTAAACATGTTTTTGTATAGACCTCTGAAATATATGTATTTAAAGACTCTGATGTTTTCCCAAAATCTGCACAAACATAAATCTATTCGATCAGCATGATAAGTACTTTAGAGAAAAAAAAAGAAAGAATATGTACATCTATTCTTATCTAAAAAGCAACTTTTACGTGCCAGGCTTGTATGGATCTACTCACTCAAATTCTAATATATTTCTCTTTCATTTGAGTAAGACATGTATCAACTCATAAATCTGATTTAATAACAATGAAATACCAGGTTGTGATTCATATTTTTTAATGAAATAAATTTCAGGTAGTCTCTTCTAACGAAACTACCTCGGGTTAGTTATTAAAGTAGAATAACTTATCATTGTTTACCTCTATCGTATGTATAAATGTATCTGTATATATGTACGTATATATATATGACAAAATTTTGATACATCTTGGTACTTTTCTGTTTAACTTGTCCAAGTTTCAGATAGGGTTTGGCACGCTGCCAAAATTATAACTCGCGAGGACGGACGGACGGTTTTAGAGTCTGAAATTTTCTTTTTCGAAGGTCTGATGTGGAGGAACGTAATATTATGTTAAAATACTAAACAATATTTTTAGAAAATTGAAAAAAGTAACTTTTTTTCAGAAACGAAAAATTTAATTTTTACTACATTCATTAATCTCATCTCGTTGGATTGCATGATATTCTTTATTACCCACGAATTCACACAATACACAATTCTGACAAGGAAATATAAATAAATAAAAGAACAGTCTGAATTGTTATGAATCACATTGAGGCTTTATAGATGCAAAAAAATCCTGAAGAGATTTTATTTAATAAAATAAAAATCTCTGGAAAATTGACCGAATAGGAATATTTAATAAAGACGCTCACTGCAAACTGAGACGTTGCCGGGCCAACGACAAAACTTCCCCTACATTAAATCTTTATTCCCACTAATTGTTTCTTTTATTTCTTTTACTTCCAATAAATAATATAAACGCCTCCAAGTCTCTAGTCAGGAACAAATGAAAACTTATCAGGTGAGTAAATTAGATATACCAGATGTATCAGTTTCTTTGTGGGCTTCAGAGAATGTAGAAAGAAAATATATTGGGGCAAGCTGTTAAAGTCTGGAGTTCAGTCGGTAACGAGGATTTTTTCTAGAGAGTTTAGACTAAGGAGAGTTATATATATATATATATATATATATATATATATATATATATATATATATATATATATATATATATATATATATATATATATATATATATATATATATATGTATATATATATATATGTATATATGTATATATATATATATATATATATATATATATATATATATATAGCCATTATGAATACTAAATATTATTATGACTAAAGATAATAAAGTTTCTCATAAATCTGAGATTTTTTTCTAAATCAGAGGCACTTGTCATGTAACATTCGCATAATCGATCACGGAAATTTTTTACTATTTTTCTATGAAAACAACATTTAGGTTAGCTAGTATTGCTCCCTAAGGGGGGACAACACGGAGACGTCCAAGCCTATCCGGGATTTGAACCCATGCCCTCTGCGGGGAAGCTCACAATGATAACCACTACAACATGTGGGTGGCCATAAAGCTGAGTTCCTCTCATTGATCTGTAAATAACAAATGTTTAAAAATAAATTATTGTCAATTTTAATATTTATTGCTTTCGAGACGTATACCCTAATCTGGACCTTACATGATATGATCGAGAGTTCAATAAAATTAAGTATTATTAAGCTCTGCCACGACTTCCAAAAACTGACCTCACGGAGTGACAAAAATACGCTCAAGAGCTAAAACATTATGACCACCCCTACATTTTGCAATGAATTCGCCTGGAGCACGTGGAAGGCACGTGATCAGGTGGAAGTGGTATTTAACTGCTGCTGGAGTGTCTGAAGAATCATTCTTTCACTCACTTCTGTGTGTGATGGGAAAAGCTGCGGATCTAAGCGACTTTGATAGAGGGCAGATTGTAATGGCTCGAAGGCTCGGAACAAGTAAATCCGAAACTGCACGACTCGTGGGTTGTTTGCGACCTTCAGTTGTTAGTACTTATGCAAAGTGGAATGAATGACGGTGAAACCAGCAGTAGACGACATGGTGTTGGACGTCCACACGCAATCAAAGAAAAAGGTCGTCGGAGACTGTCTCGCATGGTGAAACAAAACCGTAGCCAGACAGTGGCTCAGCTGACAGCCCAATACAATGCAGGGCCAAGTAGAATAGTAACGCAGCACACTGTTCAGCGGACACTGTTGGATATGGGGCTACGCAGCAAACGTCCCACTCGTGTGCCTTTGCTGACCAAACGTCATCGCCAACTGCGCCTGCGCTGGGCCCGGGAACATCGCGACTGGTCCATGGATCAGTGGGAGAGAGTTGCCTGGTCAGATGAATCACGGTTTGTCATTAATCACGCCGATGGCCGTGTCAGGATACGCCGTCTTCCAGGTTGCTCCAACTGTTGCTCCCTCAATGTACAGTAGGTCATACACAAGCCAGTGTTGGCGGTATTATGCTTTGGGGGACGTTCTCTTGGAAGTCTCTGGGACCCGTGGTTGTGGTAGAGCAGACCATGAATGCTACAGGGTATCTGAACATCATTGCGGACCAGTTGCACCCTTACATGGTCTCTGTTTTTCCAGCTGGAAATAGAATGTTCCAACAGGACAACGCCCAGTGTCAGAAGGCTAAAATTGTGTTGGAGTGGTTCCAGGAACATGATGCTGAATTCCAGTTAATGTCCTGGTCGCCTAACTCACCGGATCTCAATCCGATAGAACACATTTGGGATGTCATGGGACGGCAGCTCAGAGTTCAAAGACCACCAATTCGCAATATCTCGGATTTGCGTGACCGTTGCTTAAACAACTGGTGCAATCTGTCTCCGGCCATCTACCAAGGACTTGTGGCCTCCATGCCAGGCGGGTTGAAGCTGTGTTGTGCCAAAAGTGGGCCAACTCGTTATTAACAGGTGGTCATAATGTTTTGGCTTTTGAGTGTACATGCAGCTAACGTCTGTAATTCAGCAATCGGTAATGCCATTTCAGATGATATTTGTATCTTAAATCGCCGATATTCATGTCGATCAACTTGCGAAAAATATATAGATTATTTTACAAACAAATCATAGAAATTTCATTTCTTATCAGTTAATAAAATAATAAAGAGAATTATGAGAAGCTAAAATAAAGAACAAATGCAAAGAGAAGACAACAAAAGATGGATAGACTTAAAATCCCCAGGGCATCAAGATCTGACACTATTACTGCTCTTAGACTTGTTACTGTCTTGGTAACCGTATAGGAACCTACAGTAACTCAGGTTATGTTTTGCTTGTTTTTTGTGTCTGCGGATAGAAGCACTAGAAGAGGGGGTGCCATTGCCTCAAAAGAAGTTCGACTTCTATACGTCATACCTCACTCCGGTGTACATATGAATACAAGGAAATAGAAACATAAATCACAGAATCACAGAAGAATTTATATTGACAAATGTTGACACCGGCGATGGACGATGAGTTACAATTCCCTTTACTAGACGGGACCCCTTACTATACTCCTTTTGCAGGCGGAAAACTGAAGAGCTCTCAGAATACAACCAAGTCTTATGAGGGAATCGAACCCACGCCCCCATCGTGGCAGGCTAATGCCTTAACTACTTATCCACTGGATGACGTTGTGTTTTATTTTCCCAGGATATACAGATGGACGTTGAATATTCAGTTAATTGTCCTGAATTATCCGAAGAGGAGTTATAGGTCCAGTGCTGGCAGGCCAGAGAACTGCTGCAGTGAACTTCAAAATTATATTAAGTAATTGTTGCTATCTATTTGCTCGTGGGTCAGTAATGAATAGCTCAAAAACTATTCATGTCGATAGATTTACTTTTCCAGTGTCTTATGTTGAAGCGTTATGAGGAAAAAAATACTAAATTTTTTTTATCTAGTTTCATTATTTATGGATAATTTAAAATACAATTTTGAGCTAAGGGAAAAAATACAACCATTCAGTTTGTCCGTTTTGTAGTCTTTATGGAAATTCAAAAAAAGAAGTCAACGATCTTTTCCAAAAACATTTGCCATAACATTTGCGAATTTCAAGGATGCCCAGACAATCTGCACTGGTTGCTTTCCAAAGACTTACTGAAAGAAATATACAATACGAAGACAGATAAGTAATATCTAGATAGAAACACTAGTGATATCTACGTGTGAAGTTGCATTATTAGAGAATACCAGGAACATTAGAGGCCCCCCCACTACAGGAAAGAAAATGAGCTAAATTTTTAATAAATTTTAGTAATTTTGACAGACCTATAATACGTTATCGAATCTGAATCCGAAAGTGGTATTACCCTGCATTTGATATCTGATTTTAAAGAGACTGGTTTACTGAAGCCTTACAACAAATTTTTCATCAATATGGAAATCAAAGGAATGCATCGATTTTTCCTGTCTACCATGCATTCCTTTTGTTTCATATCCGATGCTTTTAATAAATTAATTTAGTTAGATCCACCGGCGAATCTTGTTTCCATGTTTGTCTGTTCTGTTTGATGGCCCTTAGTTCATAAAAAACACGGAACAATGTTTTAAAGCGGAAAAAATTAAAGAAAGTATAAATAAGTGGAACAATTTTACATGTGCAGGCAAAGGATGACCCTCCTCCCTTCTGTCCCATAAGGGAATATTTTTTAGCCGATTTTAAATATGTTCAGAATAAAAAAATTGTAAAAATGTACATTTTTGTTTTTTTGTCTTAAAATTACTACAGATCTTTTAAAACAAAATAATAGCAGATGCTTATTTCTGCAATAATTATAAAGGAATAGATTTGCATTTCTACACGTAATAGTTTTTTTATGATCTACTATCTATCTTTATTGAGACGGAACACGATTTTGCGGATGTTTAGACATCAATATCGTTAAGGCGACTCAAGGAACCGCGGTCTGTCATTATTATAACTATTCCTAATGAATAATGTTTAGCCGAATAAAAATAATACTGATACTATTACATGTATCTATGCTTCTAACTCATTTGCGTACATATACAGATGAGATATGTGAACTGTTTGAAGAATAGTGGGAAAAACAATATGGGTTTATGACGATGCTCATGTTCCGATATTAAGGGTGAGGTAAGCCCGAGATACAGTAGTGGTAGCGCGTCAGCTTTCGGTGCTGAGGATGCTCGGATCGAATCCCGACAAGCGCCATTGCATACGGTGTCAAGACCGGATCTGGGCCCCTTTAAATTAATTGAATGGAAAGTCTCTATCAGAGAGGGTGGGGGAGGGTACGACCCCAACAGATGTGTTCCCTGGTGGTGCTTGGTCAAAATTCAGGTGTCACCTGACTCAATCGGGCTCCAACCCTTGTGGTGGCATTATTCGCTGGAGACCCACACCTCAGCTCACTAGCCTATATTACCTGGCCTTCGATACCTCTGGCCAGCGGTTTTTAAATAACAAAAACAAGTGTAAAATAGAAGAGACGGGATTTTTTTAAGACCTTTTATCTCGAAATGGAATTTTCCATGATTTTTCTACCTTTGAAAGGATTTATTTTGTAGGACTTCTTTGATATTTTCTGCTTAAAATTGAAAAATTGTTTGATCGATTAAATATTGATAGCATTTTTGATTCCAACAACTAATTATTTAATGTAAGCTGTAGCTCGCATTATTTGAAATAATTTTCCCATGTTTATAAGGCGCCATCGTAATTTGACGACTACTGCATATTGTTCAACACGAGTACTTGTTCCAAGTCCTTATTGCATACTGACGTTTCTTTCGTTACTTGTTGATGATTTTGTTGACGTTAATAAACGTTATTGCTGACTAAAAAATCCTCTGTTTATTGAGCCATGTTGTGGAGGGTATCTTCTTTTCTTTACCTCCCCACAGTCTAAAATTCCTCATAAAGCATATTTATCAAACTGCCTTAAGAATTTTTGATTTAAGTAAAAATTTTTAAAATATTCTTTTTCTAGAATATAAAATATCCTTGAAAAAAGGATTTTTATTTTTTGCATGTGAAACTGATTAACCTTTTTATCAATAAAATTAAAGTAAACCCAGAAAGCGAGCTGTTTTGAAAACTTTCCTACGTACAAATGAGAAAAATATGGAAATAGAGCCATTGACGTAGCATATTATGTATTAAAATCAGAATGTGCATCAGGTTTTGAATTTTGAATTTCTTTAAAACAAAATTATATATCGTTGAAGTAGTGTTTATATGCATGATAGATATTTATTGATTTTTTAAATACATATTTCTTTAAAACAATCCATTAAATGTGTGTGTGAAACCTAAATATATCAAATTTCTGTTCCTTACCCCCTTAAATAAGCGGTGATGAAATGGATAATTAAACTGTTTATGTTATTCATCTAATTGAAGTATGTGCTCAGCTAGATTTAAGAATAGGAAATTCCCGGGTAATAATGAATACAGTAGCAAAAACCAAGTAAATGATGTTTCCTTTAGGTTAAAAAGAAAAGTACCTATAACTTTAAAGCTATGTAATTAAGTGCAAAATGATAATTTCTACCTTAACTTCTCCAAATTATTTTTAAAGAATTACGTGGGAATTCAATAGCACGTGTTTGAGAATAATAGTAGTTTAATGTGAAAAAGACAATGAGACACAATTTTAAAGCTATGCAATTAATTTGTAATCGATTATAGCTACACCAATTTCATCTATTGAATCGTTTATTTCTGAAACACGCTGCGTTTTTTCAAATTTTTGGAAAACAAAGAAAAACATTCTATTTTTGATATTATTATAGATTTTGGCTTAAAAATATTTATAGCATTAATTAATATCTTCTCGAAGTGCATGTTGCCTGTAATTAACTTATATTTATAACTTGCGATTTAAGAAAAATTAAAAATTTTGCAGTTAGTGGATTTCTCCTATAAAATACTTTTATCTTTAAGAACATAAGGTTTTAAGGATAATTTCCCCATTTTCTTGCATTATAATGATTTTAAAAAATGAAAAAATGTTATAATATATATTTTTTTTATTTGAACGCAGAATCAAACGTTAAATAGCTAAAAATTAATACTACACTTGTTAGAATATACAAACAAATAAACAAACACACACACACACACACACACACACACACACATATATATATATATATATATATATATATATATATATATATATATATATATATACATATATATATATATATATATATATATATATATATATATATATATATACATATATATATATATATATATATATATATATATATATATATAAATATAATATACCCATTACATCAAGTCCTTAAACTATAATCTGAATGGAAAAACTAGCTCATATTTACATGGCTGGAGCTAGACTCAGCCTGAAAGGCATAAAGTTAAATTTGGAAGCAGTCGGGACGAATCATTTATTAGAGCGACAAAAGTACATCCGTCCATTTCCGAAGACGGCTCGGAAGTAATATTACCTTTCAACATTAAACGCGATAGGCGAAAAAAAAACCAACCACGTGGCTATTATTTTTAGGGTCAGCATATATTGGTGATTGCGATACGAACCCACTCCTGAATTCTAACATGTACACGTGTAGAAATGCAAAGGCATGCGATTCATGGGAAGTTCTGGGGCTAAGGATTTTAAAGCGATTAATTAAGATTATTGCAGATTAGATTTAGGAAAGGGAATTTAAAAGCTAGAATGGAGGGTGTAATATTTAATATATATATATATATATATATATATATATATATATATATAATAAATAAATTTGATTCTCATACTATTCTGCTTTATGTCTGTCGACGTAATCCTTTTCGCATTCCCTGTCTACATTGTGCTCCTCTTCCGTAGTAGGCCACTGGAAAAGGTTATCGTAGAAACTTTCATACCTTGTAGTGTAGATACTTTAGGTATACCATACCTTATAGTGTAGGTACAAGGGGAATGGTAGTGGACTGATTTCTGTACAAAAATGTGAATTTTCGGAAGAAGACTCTGATTCTGTAAAAAATGAAAATTCCTCCCCCTCCCCCCCAAAAAAAAATCTGTTGATGGGTTTCGGAAATAAACGATTCAATTTCAACTTTGACGATTAAATCTAAACCCTATAGAATATATTGAAAAATTAGTTTTTATCAATGTATTATAACTTAAGTTTTAAATAGAGGCTTTCATAATAAACTTATAGGCAATAAACCTTTTTCGGGACAGTTTGGGTAAAAATAATGATTATGTATCACAAAGTAAATATATATATATATATATATATATATATATATATATATATATATATATATATATATATATATATACAAAGAAAGGATTTTTAAAAATTGTAGTACCATTTTCATTGAGGTTAGAAATTTTAAAAAGAGCCCAAGAGGACTATGGACACCCCGGAATAAATAAAACAATGCAATTACTTACACCCCAATATTATTGGCCCAAAATCAATGAGGACATTAGTAGTTATGTTAAACATTGCCATACTTGTCAATTAAACAAAAAGAAAAGACAGAAAAGGTTTGGATTGCTGCAAGAAGTACCTCCGGTTTTTAATGTTATATATATATACATACATATGTTATATATATATATACATACATATATATATATACATATATATATATATATATATATATATATATGTACATATATTTTCCTTTTGAATTATTACAAAAATGGAATAAACAATTCTGGAATTAATTATATAATGCTACTGTAAAACTGCCAAAGGGAAAAAAATAATTGAAATATATGGTGGTGAACTTTTAAATATAAAATTTTTATACCAAAAATTACCATT
The DNA here is from genome assembly GCA_907164885.2 of Dolomedes plantarius. Taxonomy (NCBI): domain Eukaryota; kingdom Metazoa; phylum Arthropoda; class Arachnida; order Araneae; family Dolomedidae; genus Dolomedes; species Dolomedes plantarius. Next base: position 10,996,173 of record OU015490.1, read on the forward strand.
TAGATTTCAAATTATTTTATTACTAATGGATGTAATTGAACAGTTAATTGAATAATGAAATTGTATAGTTTATTAAACAATGGAACTGAATAGTAAATATGCGACACGTTCAGTTTACTTCAATTTTCACCGTTGACTTTTTAATCTTGAAAAATGCACTAATTCTTAAATGTATATTACCAAGCTTAATTCAATAGATTTATTAAGGCAAATAGGGATTAAGGCTAAGGTACTAAATAAAGGTTTAGTTAATTGCAAAACAATGTATATATATATTTGTGTTAAGTCCTAAACAGATTACTATGTCTTTCTGGTGGTGCCAAAATAAGAAAACAATATTTACTAAACATAATATTAAATTAAGAAAATACTATTTAATAAAGAGTGAGTGAGGGGGGATTATTTACAAATTAACATCTCTGTAGTATTTAATACCCTTGAGAGAGTGCGAGATCAGTTGTTTGTTTAAATAGGGAATTAACTGATTGTTTGCAAGAAACTTTAGTTTATGTGAAATATTCTATATGTTTTGATCTTAATTTTTCCTGATTATCAAATTTGAAAAATGTGAAGAAAAGTGTTTAAAAATACAAAATTTAATGCTACATATAATGCGCATTTTATATCTAATTAAAAGATTATCTCAAAGCAGTTATATATTAAATCACACTGATGGTAAAAAAATGTTGTGAGTAACGATATTTGAAACATAAAAGATCATCATCACATTCCCGAGATAGTTTAGTCGTAACTAACTAGGATTAAACTAACAATTTTCAATTGAATTTAATAGAGCCAGTTTTAAATTCTTGTTTGGGTTTCCTGGCATTAAACTGTTGCCCGACGTATTAAAATAATAGCGCCCTTTACACGTACGCACTTTCCCGCGCGATTTAGTGCACGTGTGAACGTGTCAGAGACGAAGGAAAAGTTGCTTTGGAGCGTACTGAGATTTTCCCACACGCTATCCCGTACGTTCCAAGCACTCGCGAAAGAGCGTACGTGTAAAGGGCGCTATTGATACTAAACCATTTGGCAATATGCAGAGGAGGTTTACGATAGGAAGAAAAATTCGTCATCAACGGTATAATGTAAACAAAAGGTTTAACTTTTTTTTTAAAGCGGAGGCAATTGTCGTCAAACATTTGCCAATACTTCGACACAGTTTTCTGTCCATTTTATTATGGGGTCACCATAAAGGCGTACAGTATTATCCCCTACGAAGGGACGACACAAATGAAGGCATTTTTTGTAGCGCGACGCCGGGATTCGATCCGAACACCCTCATCACCGAAAACTAGTGCTCTGTACCACATGGCCGCCACAAATCCTCAGCGGTCGATATAATTATAACTTTTCGGAATACGCTCTTATGAACATCATATGGTGAATATAGGACTGTTGTTGCAGAGGATAACTTGTACCGTCCTTAGTAAGCGGTTGTCAAATGATTGGACTTTATACAATATTACTGATTAACGGGTCAAGACCCGTTAATGAGTAATTTTTTAGTTATTTGGTCAGTAATTTTGTTAACCCTCGGGAGAGTCTGTAGAGAGTGCTTTCAGAGGAGACAGATCGGGAATTGCCTCCAATGGAATTTCCATTGGTAGGTAGAAGGGAAATAAAATACCTTCCATGGACTAATTAGTAGAACCCCAACCTCTTTTGCCTCTTGAGATCGCTCCCCCAGGTGACAGATCGGGGATTTCCTCCCCTGGAATTGCCTTTGGTAAGTACAAGGGAAATTAAATACCTTCCATGGACTAATTACTAGGTCCAACCTCTTTTGCCTCTTGAGATCGCTCCTCCAGGTGACAGATCGGGGATTGCCTCCCCTGGAATTGTCATTGGTAAGTACAAGGGAAATAAAATACCTTCCATGGACTAATTACTAGGTCCAACCTCTTTTGCCTCTTGAGATCGCTCCCCCAGGTGACAGATCGGGAATTGCCTCCCCTGGAATTGCCATTGGTAAGTACAAGGGAAATATAATACCTTACATGGACAAACTAGTAGAAGTCCAACACCTTTGGTCTAGTGAGATCGCTCCCACAGATCCCAGATCGGAAACTGCCTCAAATGGAATTTCCATTGGGTTGTAGAAGGGAAATTATATACCTTCCATGAACAAACAAGTTAAAGTCCAACCGCTCTGGTCCAGCTTCTTCCAGAACATGTCTTTTACTGTTCAGCTATTGTGGCTGCACTTTTTAAATTTATTTTGCAACTGCGAGAACTCATCTACAGCCCACAGGTACCTGATCTCTCTGCTGCTCTTGTCCAGGCTTTTGGTACAATTTAGGTCGTTTTCTTCTGACTATTCCTAGACATGACAAAAACAACAACAGGCCTTAGCGAGTTTGGAAAATTTCGCAGTGCTTATGTCGCCACTACACGTAATCCTTCATTTTTCGTCATAAGGAGTATTTTTTTTCAGCAGTTGTTTTTAAATTTTTCTATTCTGGTAATTAAGCATATTGTACTTTTCGGTTTTTTGTTGTTTAAGTATTTAATTTGATGTTGTATTTCATGATTTTTTTGTAATTTATTTGAGTTTTTTTATTTGTTAAAGTATTTTTAGAATTTTAATAATGTATTTGAAGTTTTTAACTATTTGTTAGTGTTTTCAAGGATTCATTTTAAAGTGTTTACTAATATTTTGCTAAGTGTATTCTTAATGTCTTTTCTTAAGTGTTTTCAGTGCTTTAATTGCTATTCTTAAGTGCTTTTATTAAGTGTATTTATAGTTTTTTAAGTATTGTAATTTCCCGTTTCATTTTGTACCAGGTTTTAAAATGTGTATTTAGTATTTTAGTTTCTGCTTGCTTTTAAAAAACCCAAAGCATATTTTATTGTTTTTTTCTGTGTGCGTTTTCAACTATATTTTTATGTGACAAAAAAACTCTGTCTCTCCCCCTATCTCTCCAAAAAAAGGGGCAATTCTTATATTGCGAACAAAGTAGGGAGGAACTTTTTGTTCCTCAGTATTTTTGAACGGCAATCATTAAATATGTAAAATATTGCTCGGTATCAAACTAATTATTCATTTTATTTAGAAATAACTATTCCACCCGTACAAGCTGCTTAAACGTCATTCCGCAGTGGCCTAGTGTGCAAGAGCAGTGGCCTAGTGATCTGAAAGTCACTGGTTCGATGCTCGTCGTTGACAAATACATCGACGTATACACTAATGGTGGCTGGTGCACGTAAAATATGTCTTTCCGGCAATGTCCTCCAAGTTCTCAAAATTACCTCTGTAGGTGCGGGGTTAAGAATTCTGGTCTCTTTACTTGACTCGGTTCAAAATTACGGGACTGGTCCTTTGGTCAATTCGGACTCCGACCCTTGTGGTACCAGTCAAAACAGGAGCCGCACCTTCGTCGCCCATAGCCTTCGGGACTTGACCTGATGTATCTTTCGGTCAAGTGGCATAAGCAACAACAATATAATGTAAAAAAAGCACTAGAGTTTTGACAGAAGTGATGTCTTTAAACCGTGGGGTAGTTCTGTTAACAACATAGGCACATTTTACAGACTAAGTGAAAAAAGTATGAATTTTGTAGATAAAACCTTTCTTCATTCTTATAACCTCAAACCAAGATTTTCCCTAGTTTTTATTTTACTTTGTTAATTTATTTTTTCTCCAAAGAGACTTATTAACCTACGAATTGACCTACGAATTCAGCGCAAACAGATACTTCATATCATTGCACTGGTTTTCCATTTCATGAACTTTGCTAATCATCTTCACATCTTTTAAGAGCTACTTAAGAGACGCCATATTTAAAGCCTTCTCATGTGAAGTAACATGAATATTAACATAACTATGGTCTAAGTGAATTTAATATATCCCATCTTAATATTCAAGTATTCTTTAAGACATAAAAATATTTTTATTTACTACGGGTATCTCCTCATGATATTGCCTCCATATTAAGTTCTATTTTAATTGTACATAAGTCTATGCTTATCGAACATACAATATTAAACCAAAAATTCTAAGGCCTAAATTGTTATCATAATTTGATCCTTATTTCTAATTATCAGCATATTTGTCTGGCACAAACTCCATATTAGAAAATGTACCTTTCATATAATAGCAAACATAAACACAACTAAGCATCAAAACATACTTTTAATCAATGGCATAATCAAGTCTTCGATAACATTACATGCAGTCCCGTTTAATTACTAGCTCAATGCAAGCTGTAGCATATTAAACGCATGAGTAATATCCATTCACAATGGAGAATTTCCAGATCTTAGGCAAGACCTTTTTACTTGATTAGCGTCTTATTAACCTTGATATTAATTTTATGATAATGTAGAATGTTTTAGTCCGAAGAGGGTACAGTAAACATTGAGACTTTTGTTGAAATTTGATGTGTTTGATTACTAATAGCTTGGGCAGATATAAAGATATATTTATAGAGAACAATGTCAATTCTGTTTTTTGAAGCAGTTCTAAGTAAAGTCAAATATTGAATTTTGAAATTTAGTATTTCTTCGAATATACTTTTTTTAATATATGGAAAGTATCAAGACAAAGGAAAAATAATCATTTTCATCTAAGTTATACTTCATATTAGAAAATATCTAACATGAAGACATTTTCTAATATGAAGTATTATAATTAGTTGATTATTCCTAGGAGCCAACACAAAAAATTTAGGAGATTAAGGGAACAACTAAACATTCTAGCACTTGAAAAGTCGGCATACAATCATTATGGATTTTTTCCAAAGAAATAAACAACAACCAGTTATAAACTATGAAACAGTAAATATTAGTTCCTTCTGTCATTTACTCCATGTATTTCAAAGAGGTCTACAGATCATTGCATTTATGGACTATCCATACAACAACTACAACATGGTCTGAGGATGAACTATGTTGATAAATTCGTGGGAAGTACTCAATCTTATGTTTTTTATGCATTCATTTTTTGACGGTGGGGTTGATGTTATGCGTACAGTTTCGTACTGTTAATATCGAGCATAAGTTAGGAGAAAGAACATGTGGAGTTTTTATTTGTATATGAATCTTTGTTTGGAGGATGTTTGTTATAAAAAGTCTGGCTACCAATGATTCATAATTAGTTCATTTTGAGTACAGGACTGACTGGTTTTTGTATAAAATGTGTAGTTCTACTTCACTCTCACTGCATGATATTTTAGGCGAAATGCCCCATCCTGCTATTTTCCAATTCTTAAAGTTATACTGCATTTTATCCTTTGATCTAGTCTATTTTATTTTATATTTGTTCGTATTAATTTTTTAGGCTTTGAATGCAATCCGGATAGGAAAGTTCCATCCAAAGGTTTTGTTTTTTAAACCATCATTGCCTTTTTCACCTTCGCTCATGATCTTTTATCCTTTTTGGTATATCAATATTTTTACTCTGTTTACATTTTAGTGTTCTACCTACCACTTTTGTATATCACTGTTTTATCATTATACTTGACTGTTTCTATCACTAGTTGTTCTTTACGGATTTTATCATCTTCTATTATCTTTGTTTTTATGACTTCTTATACCGTTGTTAATTTTTTCCTTTTTTCTCTACTTTAATCTATATCTCTATATTAGTTCTGTTCTAAGGTCTGTCAGTAAGGACGTCTGGATCCTTATTGAAAGCCGAAGCTCAATACAACACCTGCAGGACTGGAATCGAGCAAGTGATTACGTTGGTACTCAAATACTCGACAAGTTGAAGCACTTGTTCAAGAATCGGGGTATCCACTTACAGTGGATTCCCTCCCATGTTAATGTCCCAGGAAATGAAGTTGCTGATAGCTTAGCTAAGAGGGGCTTCACCGAGACAGAGACAACTGACTATTCCATCAGCTTCCTTGACTTGTTCTCGGCGAGAAAAATAGAGACAGGCATGATTGGCTCACCCGTCCAGTTCATCACTGGTATGGTCGGGAGGCGAATTTCAAATACGTACATGGATCTTGCAACCAAGGGTGGGCTAACCACAACGACCAATGATCGCGAGCGCATGCTTTCTGTTTTCATAAGCACTCAACGGTTTAATGGCGGATAATGGAAGTTTACCGATTATCGTTAAAAGTGTGTCCTCCGCTGTTTTAAATGAAGATAACTTTGAATGTGAAGTAAGAGCGAATATCCAGGATAAAGAATCATTTTCTTCCTGGGTTAAAATTTTTTCGGATTGTTAAACTGACAATTGTTTATATTTCAAACGGGTATTTTTGGAGATTGCCAGAATTTAATTGAACCTTTTCAAAACATATCCAACATATTCTACTTTTTTCAATAGTAATTCTTTTGTAGGGATTACTATTTATGATTGATTGATTTTAAAATGGTTCTTAGTGTTTTCAAATTTCTTGTGGATGCAACATTTCAACATGTAACATCTAATTTTAAAGATAATCAAGAAACTTTTATATAGAAAATTTTCTTCTGCTGCCTAAAATTGAATAATGTTGACAGAAAGTAGCTTTTTATTAAAAAATACATAAATTTGAAGTCTTTATTAGATATTAAAAAGGTCCGTTAATTTATTATTTATTTTTTTATACAAAATTTTCTTTCCAATTTATAAGCGAGCGAGAAAACTAACAAACGCCAGGGTGAGCGACTAGATAAACAGAATATAAACAAACATAAAAGTCCAAACATAAAAGTTTCTAAGTCCAAATGCACGCGTAGTAAAGAACAAGTGCTCATTGGCAGTTACGGTTAGCTCCGCCTTCTGATGCAAGGTCCATGTACGTATTTGAAATACGCGGGTGGTAGCCCTATAGATTCTGTGGGACAGATCTAACCAAAAGGTTGCCTCACAGATTATAAGTGGCCATTAAAAATATATGACCTTTGAATATGGCAGCAGGGTCTTCTCAACTTGTATTTAGAGTAAAGAGAATCCACCTTCTCCTGAACATATCCTCGATTATTTGGGCTTTGCACTTAAGAACCTCTTCTCGTGTCAAGTTTTGGTGCTTGATTTTGCTAGGGTGCACGGACTCATTTGATCTAGCTTGTACTAGATCGGGAAGGATTGGCAACAAAAACGGTTTTGCTCTCGTCATGTGAGTGCCGTAGCTTGTCCATTCTGGACCTTGCGAAAAGAAATCCCATCCAACCAACCAACTAACCATCATATTCCGCAAGTACACGAACTCATCATTTGCATGTCAGCTGGAGAAATCTGTAGACGTTATTTCCTTTGTATAATATTTTATACAAGAAGACACAGACTGTGCTGATCATCCTCTTCAAACCTCATCAAATAAGCTGGAAAGATATTTTCCTCTCAATTCTAGAAGCAGAAATTTTTGTTGAGAATGTGAAATGGCAGAAATCCTCGGGAAAATAAATGCTTATTGCAGTTTTTGCTTTCATCCGTAGTAAATTCGACATCACCAGTTCTTGATTTCTGTTGAAAGTGAATTTCTGTATACAATGCTCAATAGCTGAAAAGACGTATAATTCTGCATAAACTTTTGCAATGATATGTTAGCTTCTCTACAAGCTCGAGTCTCTATATTTGTGTAAATTTCTTTTTGTTTCGATTACAGTAATTTCTTCTACTGAAATTAATTTGAACGTCTTCAAAAGTTTAGATGATGCATATATCAAATGCAGGGCCACAATCGCACGTATTTGCAATTGTGACCCCTTCCTCGATCAAATTTTTCATCCGTTTTGTTATCTTCAAACTTTCTTTATCAGGGGTCGGCAAGGCGGTGCCCACGAAACAATTTTAGTGCCCACCGTTGCAATATCTAAAATTTAGATATTTGAACAATAAACAGTCGTAGTTGTAATGAATTATTTTACTAAAAAATAATTAAAAATCATAAAATACCGTAAAATTCAAAAACTGCACAGCATTCACTTTCGACAGCGCCTCCATGTGAGTCAGCTTCTTCATCGTGCTCGCTCTGAAATTGAACTCTCTTTGCGGGTCGACATGTGCTTGAGAATTTTTGTTTTCCGACATCAAATACTTAAAATCGAAGTACTGATCAAGCCTCACTGTCAATCATTAGGATAAATGCCTGACAACTAGGAATTCAACTTATGTGACACATTACAAACAGCTGGCCGCAGATTTGCAATATCAAATATGGCATAAATTATCAATTTGAAGATTGTTTTGTTTAAATTGAAATTTGAATTTATGTATTAAAATTTTATGTCGCATTAATATTTTCATGTTTTAGTATTAATCCCTCCCCCCCCTTCAGCCAGCGATGCCCGCCGAACTTTTGCATTTCTGTAATATACCCTACTAGTATAAAAATGCTGCCGACCCTTGTTCTAAACCTTGTACCGCAATTCATGATGGTTGGTGGTTTTCGTTGGGGGCTGGATAGCTGCACTGTGTCAATCACATATAGAAATTTGTAGAAATTCCTCATTTGGAATGCCTTACGCTACAGCTTGCTTACCTGCTTACTTATAGCTTGCTTACAGCTTACTTACCTTTCGCTACAGTTTACTTCGCTACAGCTGACTAACTACGAGCCTGTTGTTAGGGTGAAAGCTAGGACTAATTTTGTCAACACATAATTGAAGCTGATATGGTGTATCTGTATCTGTAACCTTTGTTAGCTTTTCCTAAAATAAATAACTTCCTTTTACAGCTATTTATTGTTTATTCTTTTTCATTGGAGTTTTATTGTGTTTGTATGTGATATTAATAGATTACTTTTGCTTGTTTGTTTGTTTGTTGCCGTGTTTACGAATACTGCAAATGCACCATCCATAGAAGAGGGGCGTCATGGCCACAAGAGAGGTTGGACTTCTATCTGGACCGCGGATTTTGAACCGAGTCAAGTGACGAGACCGGGCCACGTGACCCCGCACCACCAGAGGTATTATTTGGGAACTTGGAGGACATTGCAGCTAAGACAGATTTTTCCCGTGCACCAGCCGCCACTAGTATACACGTAGGTGGTTTTGTAAGCGACGGGTATTGAACCAGAAACTTGCAAATCACTGGCCCAACACCTTTGCCAACCAGGCCACCGCGCCCAAATAGATTTCTTTTAAATTTGGCTTTAATATTTAATAATTTTTTTACACTTATATATGCAATACAACTTTCTATTTTAATCTCTTTGCACTTATTTTATCTCTTTGTATCATAAGTGTGTGTTGCCCCTCGGATGACAGTATATTGTCAGTTCAAGTCCATAACGACTATTAGGCAAAGTGCTGCGGCTCCGGTCTTTAATAGCACCACAATGGTCGGAGACCTACTTGGCAAAAGGAAAGGTCCCGTAATTTTGAACCGAGTCAAGTGATAAGGCCGAACCACTTGACCCTGCACCTCCAGAGTTAAATTTTGGGAACTTGGAGGACATTGAAGCCACGACAGATTTTTCCCGTGCACCAACCGCCATTAGTGTACACGTCGGTGGTTTTGTTGTGACGGGTATCGAACCAGAAACTTGCAGATCACTGGTCCGACACATTTGCCAATCGGGCTATCGCGTTCCATTAGATTTCATTCAAATTTTGCCTTAATATTTAATATTTTTTACTCTTGCACATGCAGTACAACTTTCTGTTTTAAGCTCTTTGTATTTATTCTTGACATGTCCATAATATACATTAGTTTGACGCAGCGCGTCCACAGAAAATTCTGCATTATGGAAAAAAATAAATTAGTCGATCAACTCTGAATAAAAATCTCCACCTTGCAATGTTATTTTATGATAAAAAAGGCTCTTCATGTACCGGAACATTTACTTATTGGCATTCTTGACTGGCCATTTATTTATTGGAATTCTTGACATTCTTCGTAACAAATAAATGTTTAGGAATTATTATTTTTAGGAATATAATAAAAATAGATTTTTGATAAAGTAAATGTTTATTTTATATCATAAATAATAAAATAGAAATTTAAATATATTTTTATTAAATACAATTGGATAATTTATATAAAGAATTTTAAATAATGTAATAAATGATAGTTAATATAAATAGTAAATATGTAATTTTGATAATTATATATTTCAATTATTATAAAATGAGATTATGTTACGAAAATTATTGAAATTTATTTATTAGTGTTATAGTTAAAATTTAATAATTTATTACAATGATTAAAATGAATGATGATAATTATTCATTTTCGTATTTTGGTTCAAATTATTTTATTTTAATTAATATTTATATTATATACGAGTATATGATATTTTTTTAAAAATTTTGAATTATTATTACTTATAATATTATTAAGATTTATATTTCTTGCATTTATGTTAAGAAAGATTCTTAGTTTTGCATGCTATACAACCACAAATAACTATAACAATTCATCATAATGGTCATTTTGTGCAAGGGTCAAATGTACCAGTCTCGTCACTTGATTCTGTTCTAAACTACGGGACCGGCTTGTAGGGGGTAGTGCTGGCTACACGGTACCTAGACGGTACCCCTTAAATGAATGGCCAGCAGTCTCGCGGTGTACATGCAGGTGAATGTCTAGCGACAATTGCCTCCGCGTTCGAAAAAAAACTTATAAAAGTGTTTTGAAAAATACTTACAAGGGCTATCGATTCCTTCGAAAGACAAGAAAGGATTTTGAATCTTCTGACAATATAAAAATAACTTTATATAAAAATAACAATATAAAAATAATTACAATATAAAAATAACTTTTTATACACCACGTATTTAAATTTTATGTTGAATCATATAAACTTGACAATTCCATGTATTAATAAATACTTTTTAAAATTTTTTTTATGTAATATCCCATCAACTTGAAAGGAAATTAAGTTAATTGGAAGTTAACTTCGTTTAACTTTTCGTTCCCGTCCCAGCCAATAGATGGCTGCACCAGTCTACAAAACAAAATTAATTGAAAGTAACTGAAAATGAATTTAATTCTGCTTAAAGAAGGCTAAAATTATTAAAATAATGCATTGTCATCGTGTTCTGAGCTATTCTAAAAGTTTCAAATGTCTAGCTAGTCGGGAAGTTAGTTAAAAATCGATTGCAAGATTTGTACTGGACAAACACACAAACAAACAAACAAGAAAGCGAGTTAATAAAAACATGGTAAAAATATTACTCACTGATCAATCACGGTTGCTGTGGGTACATATTAGACTATTGCTATATTTCATCTCTTTAATTTTGTTTAGGAAAACAAAAAAAAAAATCGTGAAGAACTACTGCGAGAATTTGAGACTTCTAAATCATGTGGATATCACTATTGCCCCCATGATTTATCGCTCTAATTATATCTCTAATATTTATGAATACATACCAAATATTTACTAATATAGAATAAACCATTTAGTAATATCTCTAATATGCCTAATACGAGGTTGAATTCAACAACTTTAGTTAGCTAATGACTATAATTATACCTCTAATATTTCAAGTTATCTATATATTTAAGTTGGTAAGCCGACTTTTTGCGCAGTCCGTGAGAGAAAACTACTGCATCCATTGACTTCATTTTGGTCTTAAACGAAAGATTGTAATCTGTAGATTTGTCAAATTTGGTTTTTGTAACCGCAATTTCTATTCATTAGCGATAACTTACAATTAAAAATTTATTTCTGCGCACGTTCAGTGGCATGTTTAAATCTGGCTTTAGAAACCCACTGATTCTACGCATTCTCAGTGACATGTTTTAATCATAAACACGTTTATTCTAAGGAGTCTCTCTAAATTTCTCTCTGCCATTTTTATTTTTATGATAATTATGTTTGTGAAATATAAGATTAAACCTGATGGAAATTCTTTATTTCGCGCTGTTTAATTAGTGATAATTTACAATAAAAAAATTTCGTTCTGCGCATGCTCAGTGACATTTTTAATTCTGGCTTTAGATACTCACTAAGCACGAGGCTGCTTAAACAGATTAATTTGTTTCTGTGCATTATTATGATTTTCAACATTTGGCAATGATGCGTTGAATAAAATTTGTGTATTAGTACATTTATTTGCTATCTAGCTGTCATGTTTTGACGGGTATCAACTAGTATTTATAACATCTAATATTCAAAATAATAAAATAAAGTTTTCTAAAATTGCGAGTTACAGATAACATTGCAACCTAAAAAAAATAATAATTGATTTTTCCCCAAGGCAATAATGGAAATCTCACGCCTAAATAATAAGGTACATATAATGAGAAAGCAAAATTTAAACTCTTATTTTCATTAGATAAGATCATATTGAGGTCCTGGGATTTATGAATGTATAACACATATCCTGAAGCAAGAGGTCTCGAGTTTTGGTTAATTGTTTCGAAATTGAAAGTGAGTGATCAAGTGCAAACAATGCAGCGTTATTGAGTATTATAAATCAAGCAATCAAAACTTCCCCAGATTTAAAGTAGGTGTTGGAAAGTATTCCGAATCATCAATTCTGAATTAAAAAACAGCCCTCAGCAATCTATAAAAGTGGTAGAAATATGTAACCCACAATTCTGCAATAATGATAGTAAAATAGAAAGAAAAAATAATTCAGGTAGCCTCTAATAACGAAACTACCGCGGGTTATTAACGTAGGATTACTTATAGTTGCTTACCTCTTTATATGAGTATATGTATGTATGTGATATGTATATACGGGATGCTTTTTATTAAATGGAACAAAAAGAATAGCATAGTACAAATTTTGTAATTGATTTATTTTGCCGAAAAAAATTAATTCTGAAACTGCAATTATACAAGTTTTATCTAGCAACAGCGAAAAATCTTCCGATGACAAAATCACCGCTAGAGGCACTGTTAATCGATATGGCACCATCTATGCATGCGAAAGCGTACTGTGTTTGGAATACGCCAAAACATCTTCGTTTATCGTTCTCTCAGTTGGAGGAAGCGGTTCCCGACTTCATCCTACAGCAAGACGGTGCTCCACCACATTAGCGTAAAAACATACTCCAGTACTTCGTCAGTACTACGTACAGTAGTCTACCTCATTGCTGGATTAGTCGTTCAATTAGCTGGATCAGTCCTCATTGCTGGATTAGTCGTGCTGGGTCAAACGATATGCCATTGCTTTGTTGGCCACCGAGATCACCAGATCTAACCCTTTGTAATTTTTTTCCTATGGGGTTTTGTTAAAGACAAAGTGTTCGTGCCTCCACTTCCCAAGGACAGCAACTGAAGCAGCGGATAACTGAAGTGCTCGAATCATTAACAAAGGATATTCTAAGACGAATGTGGCAGGAACTGGAATATAGCATAGATATTTGTCGTGTCACCGGAGGGCACACATAGAACAACTATAGAAACTTGGATAACTATAGTTTCACTGCAAATTTGATTTATCAAAATAAAGTAATTGCAGAGTTCACAGGTATGCTTTCTTTTTGTCCCATTCAATGTGAAACACCCTGTATATGTATCTATATATATGAACGTATGTATATATAAATATACATATACGTATGTCAAAATTTTGACGCATTTTGGTACTTTTCTGTTTAATTGTTTAATGCTTGTCAGACGATACAGGCTGAGTTTGGCACGCTGACAAAATTATAACTCGCGAGGTACGGACGGACGGTTGTAGCGTCTGACATTTTCCTTTCCGGAGGAGCGTTAAGGAGGAAAGTAATTGTCTTATGAATAATACGAGTTCGTCGCAAAAATGTTTGCCAGATGGAGAAAACGCGCATCTAAAAAGTTTATGAACACAGGCACTACTTTTGTGAATGTCTGTCACGGAAAAAAAACTATTAATGTCTATCACATAATGATGTCACTCAATAGAAACTTCTATGGAGTGATGGAGTCTACAAACACGGCACTAGTCTTTACAGTCTATGGCCCGTACTCTAGAGTGGAAAATCTGGCGTTATGGTGAAAGACGGCACAACTTGTAGAATGAAGAAAGAAAACTGTCGTTGTTGAAGTCGATATGAGTTGACAATACCCAGGAACAGACTCAAATTAGGACGATCGTAATAGTGTCGTATAAGTTATAGCAGGTTTCGGCCGCTTCTTCGCCTCTCTATTGCTGGTAGGTGGATAAAATAAAAGATGACAATACTCATAAATGATGATAATGCAAAATTTGACGCCAAACAAATTTATTTAAAGCCGGAATCATTAAAAATATCTTGACTAAAAACAAGAGTGGTAGTAGCTTACACAGACAACAAGACCACACTGGTCTAAATAAGATCGACTTGGCTAAAGGACCGGTCCCGTAATTATGAACCGAATCAACTGAGCGGAATATTCACCCCGCACCTCCAGAGGAAAATTTAAGAACTTGAGGACATTGCAACCACGACAGATTTTTCGTGCATAAGCCGCCGTTAACCCATTTAAGGCCGCTCCAAGTTTCCTTTATTGGATATGCACCAAGCAGTTTTTTAACACTTTTTAGAACATAATTACACAATTAAGTTCTTTCCATAAAATTACATTTACTTTTACGAGAGTTATGAAATGTTGCCTTTTCCAAAACGGTATGAAAAAAAATATTTAAAAATTTGAAAAATCTTTGAAATAGTTGGCATGAAGAGGTACATTACACTTATTACATACAGTAATTGTTTGACTTTTGCAGTGTTTACATCTTTTTGTTTATTTTCACTATTTTTGTAATAATGTGGCCTGTACGGGAAACTTATTTTAGAATTCATTACATCCATGCAGAGTCTCCATGCATTTGACTTTGCAACGTCAATAAAATTATAGACTCGTCGACAATATGTTTTAACAGATCTCCAGTAAACATTTCTAAAATAGATCTACAGGCTTGTGACTCATTATTTTTTTTTAAATGCATACTTTTCTGTTCAATTCGACACAATGTAAGTCAAAAGTTTCCTGCTGACTGTAGGAATACATTTTCCGGTACAATATGCTCCTTTTGCTTACTATATTGCTTACTTTTACATTTATTAGAAAAAAATGTCGATTTCACCTGCAATGTCATTCGGTGATTCGACATTTTCACATAAAATATCACCATCAATATCTTCTTCCAAAATATAGCAATCCGTCAAATCATCCGGATCTGGAGGGATAAAGGCGAATTGTGGTTCATAATTATCTTCTGTTGATGAGGATTCCGAAATATCATCATCATCTAGCTCATGAAAATACTCCAATGCCTCTTCCAACGTCAAAAATCCCTTTTTTCTTGAGACAAACTTATATGAAATGAAAACAATACCATTTTACTGGATAAAAAACTAGACAGAATATCAAAATCTTAAATAATACACATTGGACTAATGTTGCGTTATCGCAACATTTAAAAAAATATGAATTGAGAAACATAAAAACAAAAATTATGCGTTAACTGTTGAAGCCATTTTGTTCTTTAGTCTCTAGTAAACTCGGAACAAGTATCAAATCGGAAATTTAACTTATGCTACCATCTACAGTTATTATTTGAAAATAATGATTTTTTCCTTTTCAAAACACCAGAAAAAAACTCTTTTTTGTAAGTGTTAAAAGTGGGCAAATGTGGAAACAAAAAAATTATTATGAACAATTAAAGAACAGAGAATAAAATAATTACAATATAAAAAGAAATTTTTATCTACCACGTTTTTAAATTTTCTGTTGAATCATATAAATTTCACAATTCTACGTATTAATAAATACTTTTTTAATAAATGCTTTTTAAAATTTTTTTTGGTGAATTATCCCATCAACTTGAAAGGAAATGATCAAATGCGTAATAAAGAGAGCAATTATAAGAAATTTTTAAACAACGAAATTAACTGTAAATGAATTCAATTCTGCTTAAAGATGGCTAAAAGTATTGAAAGAATGCATTGTCATCGTGTTCTGAGCTATTCTAAAAGTTTCAAATGTCTAGCTAGTCGGGAAGTTAGCTAAAAATCGATTGCAAGATTTGTACGGGACAAACACACAAACAAGAAAGCGAGTTAATAAAAACGTGGCTATAAAAATGTTACTTCAGACATACGAAACTTAGTACATAACTTTAAAAAATACAGAAATTGATGTTGCATTTTTGCAACGCCAGTCTTAAATGGGTTAATGTACACGGCGGCAGATTTGTCAGAGACCGGCATCAAACCAGAGACGTTCAGATCACTGCCTCGTTGCCTTTACCAAACGAGCCACTGTGCCCTCCATAAGTTCCCCAGATGAACAGAGGGAGCGGTCAGGAGAAAATGCAATTCCGATGCGAAGTAAGTGTCCACGTACAAAGTCAGGCCATGTAACTATTCTGAATATTTTTAACTGTCTTCAAATCATATTAAAATGTTTATGTTACTTAAAATTTTATTTTTAAAACTAATCTGTTTAGTCAGTTTGTAGTATAAAGGTACAGTTAATGTGTTCATAATCATAAAAAAGTCAATTTCATAAATAATAAAGGACGAAAAATGTTTATAAATTATAGTAATATTATTCTGATGATATATCCTACGATCATAAGGTAATATATTTATTTTGATTATATTATTAGATATATTATACATGTTCTTAGTTCAGTACACAGTAACTTCCAAATTTACCCTGATTTTAACGGATTTAAATAATGAGAATCCAGATTTATAACTTAATTGCCGTTGAGATTTACATTACGAAAAATGTTTATTATTTATTTTATTCATACATATATAAAAAATAATTCATAAAAATACAATGCAATAAATAAAGTTTTAATGTATGACTATTACGTCAAACAAATAGTTTATCTCTACTAGTTGCATTAATTTTCTTTTTTCAATATAAATACACTGAACTTCGAAAATTGTCTTAATTACCCTTATTCCACTTAATGACCCTTATTCGACATTTAATTCATGAAAAGCTAATTTTTTCAGTCTTTAAAGTGTCTTTCTTAAGTAGAAAGGTAATTTTCACAAATTATGTATTTATATCAAAAATTTCAGATGAAGGATAGGAATATCTTATTTTAAAACCGATTCTTATATTTTAAATACACGCACACACACACACACACACACACACACACACACATATATATATATATATATATATATGGGTGCTTTATTAATATAATCTATTATTAGTATTCAGTAAATTGCATTTCAACACATGATTAAAGCTTCCATATAATGCAATCTCTAACATTTGGTAATCAACGAATATATCGCGAATTACCTGGAAACAGAATGAAACTTAATACGCTTTGGAAATGTAGTGCACGAGAAAATTCAATTAGTCCTCTCATATAATGTGCTTTTGTGATCTCAACCCATTTCGAGAACTCACACTAAAGACCGCAAGTTATAAATTGTTGGAGGACGCCTATTTACGTCAATAGCCCGGCAAAGAAAAGCTCATTAAAATCTCAATAGCATGTGTAGGTGGTCTCTGCTTAGATTCCCGAATATATATAATTCTCAGAAAATATATACTGAATGTGTAAGGTATTGGTTCCGAAATAAGCCCGATAGGATCTTATTCTAAAAATAATAAAATTATAAGTAGAGTGCAAAAATAATTTTTTATACGTTTTCCATGCATATGGCCTTATGTACGAGTATGTAAACGTTATATATATATATATATATATATATATATATATATATATATAAATAACCTTAAAAGAGATGTTACTATTAATATTGATTCCACTAAAAATGACGTTTTCTAGGTATGTTAGTTTTTAGTTTCAACATTAATATTTTTTTTCGTTTGAAACAGCTGCGATTTGAATTTATAACGGAAATATATATATAGAAAGCAGAACTGAACCCTTAACTATGAACTTTAAACTTCATAAAATGTTATTTGTAAACGCCTATAATGTCTGGCGTAAGAGGGCGCCGCTAGCACGAACATTATCACGACCCCTCTACTCTGTTCGGGGAGAACATGAGGACTCCCGTTTTGGATTCCGTCGTGGACAGACTACGTTTTTTTTCAATTCTTTGTTAATAAATGTTAATTATTTTTGTTATTTACGATGGTTTCTAGTTAGTTTATGTTGTGGGTGTTTTACTCCAACCCCGCGCCCCACAACTTTGGTGTCTGAAGTTCGATTAGGTATGAATTAGAAAGTGGTCGACGAGCACACGACGTGAATATCCATCAACGCATTACGATGCAACGGACTCCGAACTAAAGTAAGATTCTTCTGTTTTTATGAATTACGATAGTGACTGTTTTGTTTCTTCGAATTACGGCTAATTACGATAATTCTATTTATACGATTTACGAGCATTATTTTATGTTACGAATAATTACGATTTTTGCTACGATTAACGATTCTAAATGGAAAAAATGAAATTAGCTGATATTCCCCGAATCAAAGCAAACTTGAAGTTTGCTTCTGTTAAATCTATAAAATGTTTGCATACTTTTGTTTATGAAACTGAAGGTGACCGATTAAACCGGAAACGGTTACGAGAATTTTCTGGCTTTGACTACCAGAAAAACGACGAACATTATGAGAAGAAATTAACTTTTGCTGTGAAACACGTTAGGCTTGTGAATTTAATTACAATTTGCAATATTTTATGTATTGATTGTGACGGAAATGAAACTGTTCTCGCTACTCGAATTCTCGATAGCCTATTAGATATTGAAACGCTTAAAAAGAATAACTTTATATCTGACAACGATGATTCTGACGACGAACAGGATAATGAAGTTAATGAAATGGGCCGTAGGGAAGTTAGTGAATTGACCCGTTTAGAACCATCAGTAGATAAATTTTCTAAATTTAATATTTCCTATCATGATAGCGAAGACAGTTTGAGAAAGTTTGACGGGAAAGATAATTATTCCATAGAAAAGTGGATAACTGATTTTGAAGAAACGGCGGGTATTTGCGCATGGAATGATCTTCAAAAATTAATATTCGCGAAACGATCATTAACTGGATTAGCGAAACTCTTTATTCAAGGTGAATCTGGCTTAACTTCGTGGGCTAAGCTTAAATTAGCTCTTGAACAAGAATTTGCCTCGAAGTGCACAAGCGCCCAACTCCATAAAATGTTGACGAAACATCGTTTAAACAACGAAGAATCTCTGCAAGAATATTTTCTGGTCATGAAAGAACTAGCAAGCAGAGGTAACATCGAAACAGAATCCCTAATTCAATATGTTATAGATGGTATTCCCGATAAACCGTCTAACAAAGTAATTCTTTACGGTGCGAAAGATTTAAAAGAGTTTAAGGAAAAATTAGGTATTTACGAAAAAATACGAAATCATACTACGATTCCATCTGAACCACAAACGACAAAATTGAAAAAACATTTCACCCCTCTTTCAGACGTGTCTCCCCGCTTTCAGCGTTGTAAAATCTGCGGTGATAAAAATCATAGTGTTTGCCCATTTAAAGATCGCGGAAGAAAATGCTTTAATTGCAACCAGTTTACGAATGACCACGTTTCTGCTAACTGTCCAATGAAAAGTCATAAAACCCCTGAAAGTCAAGCCATGAATATCAGTCGCAGTGTTCCCGAAGAGAAAAATTCTCTTGTACAGATAAGCGTCAGGTTGAACGATAATGAGCTGACGGGTATTTTCGACAGTGGTTCCAGTTTGCATATAATACGATCCTCTTGCTATGAAAAACTGTGTCTACCAGCTGTTTTTCCCCCCGCCATAAATCTAGTAGGACTAGGATCTAAGAATGTGTTTACCAAGGGTTCTTTTATGCATAGCGTGGAAATCAACGGACACTCCTTCGAATTGCTATTTCCCGTTGTCCCGTACGAAGCGATAACTTTTGTCCTTATTATTGGTACCCCTCTGTTAGATTTCGCTGACGTTATTTTGAAGAAAGATTATTTAACCATTCAGAAGCCCTCCAACACGAACAACTTTTTATTGTTGATAGAAAATTTACCAAACTTTGTTTCTAACGAATTAGATTTAAACCACATTAAAGATAAGACACGAAGAGACACTATTGTTAAACCTGTATCTACATATACGCCAAACAAAACCGAAACCGTAGATATTTCTATGAAGATAATTTTAGACGACGATATAACTGCCAAAATTAAAGCTGCCCAAAAACGAGACGAAAATATCGAAAGATTGAAACCTTGATAGAAAAGGGAAATGATGAAGAACATTTTGTCAAAAATGGAATTTTATATAAGTATAAAAATGGAAGAGAACTCTTAATGGTGCCTCAAGAAATAGAAAAAGAAATAATCAAACGAATTCATAGTAAAAATCATTTTGCATCATCCAAGACCGAAGACGTTTTAAATCAAAATTATTACATACGTAATGCCAGAAAACAAATTGCTAACGTCATTGCCAACTGCGTAGAATGTATCCTATGTAACAGAAAACGTGGCAAAGGAGAAGGTTTACTTAATCTTATCCCAAAACAAAATTCACCGTGGAGCACGTATCACATTGACTTTATAGGTCCTATGCCTTCTACGAACAAGAATTATCAACATATTTTCACTGTCGTCGATGCCTTTACGAAATTTGTATGGTTATACCCAGTAAAATCGACATCGTCACGCGACGCAATAGAAAAGTTAAAGCTACAACAAACTACCTTTGGAAATCCTTCACGAATTATCAGTGACAGAGGAAGCGCATTTACTTCGAATGATTTTGAGACCTATTGTGCAGAAGAAGAAATAGAGAATATTAAAATTACAGCAGGAATTCCCCATGGTAACAGTCAGGTTGAAAGGATGCATGAAACTTTAATTCCTATACTCTCTAAACTTTCAATTTCCGATACAACGAAATGGTACAAATACGTGTCTATGGTTCAACGGATAATGAACAGTACCGCTTCTCGAAGTACTAAATTCACACCATTCGAATTGTTGACAGGCGTGAAACTAAAAGGCTTAACAGACATACGAGTGAAAGAAGTCTTAGAAGAAGAGTACCTTAACGCGATGATGAAAGAGAGGGATAAAATGAAGGAAGAAGCAAGGCAAAATATTCTTAAAATTCAAGAAGAAAATCGGAAATCATATAATAAGAAGAGGAAAAGATCGTACAATTACAAAGTAGGAGAACTCTGTGCAATCAACCGCACGCAGTACGGAACTGGAATGAAGTTACGACCGAAATACCTAGGTCCCTACCAAGTGACCAGTGTTAAGCCCCATGACCGGTACGATGTCGTCAAAGTCGGACAACACGAAGGTCCCAACATCACGTCCTCCGCTGCCGACTACATGAAACCGTGGCATCCCCACTATACCGATTCAGACGACTGACGAGTTATCCCGCCATCCGATGTCACCACAAGAGCACCCCCTGCATGGTCCCGTGTACTCGATGTCAGCACCAGCGCATCCCCTGCATGGTCCCGTGTATTGTAAGTGAGTTCCATTTTATTTCTTTTTCAGAGACTGTCAGTGCCTATTGCTTAATGTCATCCGAGGCCGCATGACAGCTAGGATGGCCGATCTAAAGAGAGCAGAACTGAACTCTTAACTATGAACTTTAAACTTCATAAAATGTTATTTGTAAACGCATATAATGTCTGGCGCAAGAGGGCGCCGCTAGCACGAACATTATCACGACCCCTCTACTCTGTTCGGGGAGAACATGAGGACTCCCGCTTTGCGTTCCGTCGTGGACTGCGTTTTTCTTCAATTCTTTGTTAATAAATGTTAATTGTTTTTGTTATTTACGATGGTTTCTAGTTAGTTTATGTTGTGGATGTTTTACTCCAACCCCGCGCCCCACATATAAATATTAAAAATCCCGTTCATACCGTAAAAACGGATGATTGATACAATTTTTGCCCATTTATGTAAAATTTCGTACTTATACACATATATACACACACAGATTATACACTGCTGGCCACTTTAAATGCAACACCCTGAAGGAAACATGCAAATAACATGAAATTTACAACATGCATTAGCGGAGGTGAGTTTTGCAAATGATTAGAATTTCAGCGCAGACGCACATCACGCGCGCCTGTGGCGCCACTTCAAAGCGGTATTTAAGGCTTGGAGATTTCGACGATTTCAAGTTCATCTTTTGATCAAGTATCCGAGTTCGACAGACGAAGGATAGTGGCCTACCGAGATTGTGGATTATCTATCAGGAAATCGGTAGTCGTGTTGGACGAAACCAAACAACTGTAATGCGGATATGTGATCGTTGGATGCCGGAAGGTACGACGGACCGGCGTGTTCGATCGCATCCACCTCAGCGCATCACTTCACGTGATGACAGGCAAATTGTGCGCATGGCAGTGACGAATCGCTCAGTCACATCACGAACCATAGCACAGCACATGCAGTCTGTAACGCATCATCCAGTGTCTGCGCGTACCATTCGACGCCGTTTTCAGCAGAGTGGTCTGACCGCAAGACGTCCATTGCTTTGTCTACACTTGACGCTGAACGACAGACGTCTCCGCCGCCAATGGTGCGATGGCAGAAGGATGTGGACGGCAGAATGGAATGAAATTGTCTTTACTGACGAGTCACGCTTCTGTCTGCAACACCACGATGGTCGCATTCGAGTCTAAAGACACCGTGAAGAGAGGATTCTGAACAGCTGCGTTATGCACCGCCACACTGGTCCTGCACCGGGTATTATGGTATGGGGCGGTATTGGATATCACTCTCGCGCACCTCTAGTACGCATTGCCGGTACTTTAAACAGCCAGCGCTACATCTCCGAGGTGTTGGAGCCAGTTGTCCTTCCTTACCTTCAGGGCTTGCCCACAGCCATATTTCAACAGGATAATGCGCGACCACACGTGGCACGCATTGTCCAACGGTTCTTCGTCAATCGCCAGATTGAATTGCTTCCCTGGCCGCCTCGCTCTCCGGATCTTTCGCCTATAGAAAACATGTGGTCCATGGTTGCTCTACGATAGACCCAGATTCCATCCCCAGCTGCCACAGCAGATCAACTTTGGCAACGTGTGGAAGCTACTTGGTCTGCTGTACCCCAAAAATTCATCCAAAGTCTCTTTGAATCAATGCCGAGGCGTGTGGCAGCGGTGATCTCCAACAATGGCGGCTACTCTTGCTACTGATTTTGGCAGGAACCACACTTCACAGAAGTCTATAAATTTAATCATTTGATACTTGGTCAACATGTTATCTACAAAATAAATTTTGTTGTGATATCTCTTGTCTTTCTTGGTGTTGCAATTTGGGTGGCCAGCAGTGTATATATATATATATATATATATATATATATATATATATATATATATATATATATATATATATATATATATATAATCCGTGTATGAATGTGTATGTGTACGATATTTTACATAAATTTATTGCTTTTTAGAGGATTTCCTTATAAACAATATTTTTTGCTTCTTCATTGGGTGGAACTAAATTTACCAAGTTTCTTCCGCAAACTTTTGCTTGAGCAAGCTACGTAAAATTGACCATTGGAGAAACAATTTTCTCTTAAATCTACGTCAGCGTATTTTAAAGTTTCGATTTGAGACTTATTTATCGTCATGGCGAAGCATACTTTGGGGGGAAATTGCAGTCTCTTAAAGTGAAAGGAATGGTCATTTGGAATTAGAGGAAAGCGTGACAGGAACACTTTTTCTCCTTGAGCACAGCCGGTTAAAATAATCACTTAGATTAAATTTTTATACAAGGCTTTGACACGTAGTCTAATGCCATTATAGGAATTCGGTGGTTTTAAATTCCGAAGGAACTTGACGGGTGTGCCCATCCGCAAAGATAGCTTATGGTATGGTAGGCCCGGTGATTTAAGGAAATAAAAAAAAAACTCTACCGTATAGTTAATGGCATCATGTTAATTATAGACAGTGTCTATCGGCTGACGAAATTTCAGCCCTTTAGGTTCAGAGGTTTGATGAGTGTCAGTCACGGTCCGAGGTGAGTTAGTCAGTCACGGAACTGTTTTATATATAGGTTTAATTTATAATATCCATAAATCATACTAATTTGAATTAAATTGTTAAAAATCTTAAACAGAGTCGTTAAACAGAGAGCCAACTGTATATACAAAGGTCAGTGTATGCCATTAATGCCGCATATATATCTATATATATAAAAGAGCTTGTCTGTTTGTTTGTCCGCTATAGAATCATAGACTGTTTCACCCACCGGGACCAAATTCGGCACAGTTAATGTTTTGGACCCGAGAAACTTAAATCAGGAAAAACGAAATTTGGGGCTCAATTAGTTTTTTTAAATTAATTTTTTAATGTTTTTTGTGCCCGATAGAGGTGCGTCTACCCCCTGTGGATTCCCCTCGGCCAGCTGCGTTAAAAGGGGTGGTTTGAGGATGACGGAGGGAGGGGTGGTCAAAATTCAATGTGCGGGAGAAATAGGGTTGGGAATGACCTTAAAATCAGACGAAGGTCCGCAGGCTCAAAATTTCTTTCTTTCTTATTGTTTGTATATCATTTCAGTAGAAACGTGCTAAGCGCATTCTGTCTGGCCAGATGAACACAAAGAGTGGGAATGCAGCCCAGTATTTTTTTGATGGAATGCATGAAATATTTTATATCTATATATCTACGCGGGCAACGCCGGGCAATAATGCTAGTATATATATATATATATATATATATATATATATATATATATATATATATATATATATATATATATATATATATATATATATATATATATATATATATATATATATATATATATATATATATACCTGTATTTATAAAAAAATCATATCTGTATTTATATAAAAATTGCGTCACTTTCGACATTCTATATCTTGAAAAGTGTAAGATTTAACATCATTTTTTTTTGTATTATTAGATCAATGTTTGATTTATGAATATATACCTATTTCTTGTTTGATAGTTAAAACAAATTTGTGTTAGATAGTCATAAAAAATAAGCAGTTTGCTTTGGATTAATGAGATATCAAATCTAACGCACATAAATACTCAAAAAAAATTGAGTTTAAGACAAAATTTCTTCTTTTAACATATACTGCAGAAACTAAAGATTAATTTGAACCTAAATTTTTATATATTTACGATATATTTCTATTTTTACTATGAAACTGAAAATAGTGCATTTTTTTCTTAATAAATTATATTTTATCTATGCATGAAAAATATCTATGCATTCTCTTCAGATCTGTAGACAAATTTAGGTTCATTTTCAAGGAAATGATAATATGTACCATCTGGGAAAATTTCATGCAAAAATATGAAATAGTTCTAGAGGTAACAAGTGCGTTATGTGAAAAAAACACATTTTGAGATAAATCCCTTTGAAGTATTGCCCTTAAAATCTGTTTAGAGTAAACATCTGACACGTTTTTATTCATAACTTTCGTAATTATGAGAATTTTTTTAAGCGGATTGTCTTAAAATACTCAGAAAAGGTTAGTCTTTCATGTGCATTTTTTTCAAAAAAATTTTTTTGGGGTGGTTTAACAGTCGTATGACCCCACAAAAAGCGAACGCCCCCCGACAAGTGTCTCCGCAGTAGGAAAAAATCTTATAGGTTATCATGGTAGCTGCACATTTATAGTATTAATTTAACATCCATTTGTTGAGCCAACTACTAATAACCTAATTTATGAGTATAAGTCATTTTTGAAGGAGTTTTCAACGGGTCATTCATATTGGAATGAATAATGGCGAGGTTTTCAATTGAGCGCCCAGATTTCTCTGGAAAAGGATCTTTTGTTAATTTAACTATAATGCGAACATCACAATTAAACTCTTTGTGGGAATGTAGGATTTTAAAACGGCAAAGAAAAGCTTTCTGCATCCAACTATTATATCCCATATTGAATTGCCCAATTCAACAGTGTCTAAATGGTGTATAGAAATATCCATTTTATAGTGGAAAAGTTCTCTAAATTATCTTCTTTCGCTCTATCCAGTCTATCACTAACAGTCGACACAGCTTCCGGTGTTTCATCATTCTTTCGTAAATTCTATAATTCCACTTTTCTGCCAGGAATCGATTCATATTCAATTTCAAAATTCACAATTATTTCTACTATATTTTAGAGTGCCCCTTTCATACTAGATATTTGAAACTGATAGCAGATTAGATCGTAGATCAATTACAAATAAGTTCACATTTGTTATTTTACGGTTTGCATCAGATTTATTTATTGCAAGTTTCTTTGATTTCAGTTAAAGGGTTTATATTTTTGTTATTCTTTTCGCTGATAGTACCACGAAAACGTGTGAATTTATTTTTATAGTTGCATATGTAACTTGTCAAGTCAGTATTAAAACACGACGTAGTTTCGCAATTTAGATCTATTCTAAAAATAAAAATCAGGAGGTTTTGGACTTCTTTACCTAGTAATTAGGCAAAATCTTTTGATTCGTATTCGAAAGAGTTTGACGACGGTTTTTATTGCTAGTACATTGGGAAACTCGACGACTAATTTTGTGGCATTTAAAACATCAAATTATGGAATATGTGTCGTTTTGTTTTTGTCAAAAAGTTTGTTCGGTGTTTAGTTAGATGGATTCAGTAACGCTTAGTTGTCTTCTTTAACGTCATTGAAAACAATCTTGTTAGATTATGTTGTTACCGCTGTCATATCACAGTATAGTTAAAAAAAATTATCAGAATTGGTGCGTTTATCTATAGCCATTTTAATATTGAAAGTGGAAGAAAATTATGAACATTTTCGTTTATAATGCTTTATTATATCTGGAAAAGTAAAAGCACATCTAAAACGGGAAAAAAACTAACAAATTATGTATTGTAAGTTTTGGGAAAGAGGAATCGCCTGAAAGATGGCAGAAGATGGTGAAAGCAAAACAAATGTTCAGTGATCCGTCACTGCCATGCGCACAATTTGCCTGTCATCACGTGAAGTGGTGTTCTGAGGTGGATGCGATCGAACACGCCGGTCCGTCGTACCCTCCTGCATCCAACGATCACATATCCGCATTACAGTTGTTTGGTTTCGTCCAACACGACTACCGATTTCCCTGAAAGATAATCCACAATCTCGGTAGGCCACTATCCTTCCTCTGTCGAACTCGGATACTTGATCAAAAGATGATCGCTGTTTTCGACGAGGCATAATTGATCGTTTTTTTAAAAAAAACCACAAGAAAAACACAATTGCCGAACTTGAAATCGTCGAAATCTCCAAGCCTTAAATAGCGCTTTGAAGTGGCGCCACAGGCGCGCGTGATGTGCGTCTGCGCTGAAATTCTAATCATTTGCATAACTCACCTCCGCTAATGCATGTTGTAAATTTCATGTTATTTGCATGTTTCCTTCAGGGTGTTGCATTTACAGTGGCCAGCAGTGTATTTTAGCTTGATCTAATAAGCAGATTTCAAACTAAATAAAAAGTGAAATAGTTCAATTAGATTTAACTTTCAACAGTGAGTTAAAACAATGTAAACCAATTCACACCTCAAAATAAACCATCGCTCTATTATCTTTTATGCGAAGATGGAATCTTCCCAGTTCGGTTTTTTATCAACGCGTAATGATGCATTAAAAATAAATGACAATATTTTACGAATAAAAAATGCCGGAAATTTTAGATTCTCGATTTGAAGTAACCTCTTCATAAAACATTTATCTTAAAGATAATAAATGCATCAAATGAATTTACGATTCCAAAAATGTTGTAGCCCTGAGTTTTATGCAACTGGTGATGAATGTTTATACGATAAAAATATAATTCATGAATTTTAGATGGGAAAATTTAGCATTAAAATACATAAAAAAATGCGATATAAATTCCGGTGCCCCAGAAAACTGAACTTCGCAAGAAATGAGAAAAATGAAATATTGTAGGTAGCGTCACTATGCTCGTGACGGCATGATGCAAGAGTTAATTAGGCTTTGGATTTACGTTCAAAAAGTGAAGAATCCTCTGCATAAATTAGCCCTTTACAGGTGATTCTCATAACTGTATTTTGTCATAAATAAAAAGTTTAATTAAAAGCATGTCAAAATAATGTCACAGCAACGGTTCCTTTACTACTCGCTTTGTGATAAATGAGATCCGAAAAACGGATGTTAAGATTTTTATTTATGAAAGCGTGAACCGTACACAGATAAATGAATGTTTGTAATTAAGTTTCATTCCCGTTTCCTTCAACGTGGGCTCAATTCTGTTGAATGCTTGATGTTTTCAAAGAAATGGGAAACTTATATACAAACGACAGATTTCTTAACAACAAAGTCATGGTTATTAAAAAATTCCTTATATAAAAACTAACTTCAAAATCACAAAAGTGAAAGAATACTAGTATTTTTTTAAACTGCTATTTTTATTAAAAAATTTAATAACCCATTAGTTGGTACCCATCAATTCATGACGGCTGGATAGTAAATAAATTTGCTAATACACAAATTGTACTCAACAGATCATTACGAAATGTTGAATATCACAATATTAAGAACAGAAAAATACTCTTAAAAATTACTATTGAACCCAATAAAATGAAATAGGGTTACTCAAGCGTGTAAAATAAACAATTTCCATCTGGTTTAGTTCTATACTAGTGGGTACCTGTCAAAAAATGATGACTAGATAGTAAATAAGTGCACTAATACACAAATTATTCTCAACACATCATTGCCAAATATTGAAAATCATAATAATGCGCAGAAACAAATTAATGTCTTTAAGCGGACTCGTGCTTAGTGAGTATCTAAAACCAGATTTAAATATGTCACTGAGCATGTGCAGAAAGAAATTTTTTAATTGTAAATTATCGCTAATTAAACAGCGTGAAATAAACAATTTCCATCAGGTTTAATCTTATATTTCACAAACATAATTATCATAAAAATATGAATGGCAGAGAGAAATCTTGAGAGACTCTTCGGAATAAACGTGTTTATTATTAAAACATGTCACTGAGCATAAGCAGAAACAGTGAGTTTCTAAAGCCAGATTTCAACATGCCACTGAGCATGTGCAGGAATCAATTTTAAATTGTAAATTATCGCTAATTAAAAGGAATTGTGGTTACAAAAACCAAATTTGACAAATCTACAGATTACAATCTTTCATTTAAGACCAAAATGAAGTAAATGGATGCAGTATTTTTCTCTCACGGACTGCCCAAAATGTCGGCTTAGCAACTTAAATATATAGATATCACAAACACAACTAAAAGTAAAAATTGCAGAGAGCTAGAGAGATTCCTCGGAATAAACAAATTAACGTGCATATGCGGCATCATGCTTAGTGAGTATCTAAAGCCAGATTTAAAGATGTCACTGAGCATGCACAGATAGCAACTTTTGATTATAAATTATCGCTAATTAATAGAGATTGCGGTTATAAAAACTAAATTTGACACATTTCTAGATTAAAATCTTTTGTTTAAGACCAAAATGAATAAATTGATGCAGTAGTTTTATCTCACGGACTTCCCAAAGAATTAGCTTAGCAACCTAAATATATCGATGTGCTTTTTAACTAACTATTTAAAGTCAATACCGGGATTTGAAGGCTGTTCTATTAACCCTAATGGGACAAGGGAACTTCAATCTAGTTTTCTTAGAAATTTTCAGCGGTATACTTTACATACCCCATGAGTAAGTTACTTTACATACCCCATGACCCCCAATAGTCTTTTTTACTACATTGAAATCCCTTAGAATTAGTAGTAGCAAATAGGTATTTTCTGGAAGAATAATACTGGTTTTTCGAAAAAATTCTGCAAATATGCTATTACTTTTCAAAATTCTGAATGCGCATTCATTTTCTTTTGATTTCTTTGAAATTTCTCAGGATTGCTATTTAAAATGTTTGTCATAAAATTATGCATAGTTCGTTCGAACCACAAATATTTTCTCAAATTTATAGACCATGAAATGCATGTAAAAACATGCCAAAATACAAAACAAAACAACTGGAATATTAAAAAAAAATGACTGGATTCTTACAGAAAAAAAAATTCTGTGCACAATTATATTTATTCATATATGGCAAACTTAAATAAAAAAATTAAGTTTTTAAATCGTATGAAATACGCATAGACAATTTTGTAAAATATTAGCATTTTTGAAAAAAAATTGAAAATCAGGCCTTATTATGCCAAAAAAATCCTTATGTCGAATTCTAGGGGACTTCAATGTAGTAAAAAATATTATTTTTTCATTCTGCATAGAGTTAACATTTGAAAATTAAAAAACTCGAGGTTGAAGAAAATACATTACATCAATAGCTTGGGAATTCTGAGGAAAAGAATTTACACTTCATTTAAAAATGTCCTTCCATATATAAAAAAGTCCTCTTTTCTTTATTTTTATACGTGTTAAAATGTTAGACAAAGTACTCTTATCAAAGATTTTACTTTATACAATTCGACCTTTCCTTAACTATTTAGACACCTTTTATGAGAAATACGCTTCATTCTCCTGATATCAGTAATTTGGGGATTATATGACGGAAAATGATAATGTAGTCCCATTATAATGTTCGAGCAATTTTCTAGTTTTATTGAAGTTTCGACACGTTTCGTTTCTAATGCTACCGCAAATTACTGAACGGGAACATGAAATGGATTTGATATATAACAAAGATGGGTATTTTTTTGTCGAAAAATGGTAAGATTTGTACCTTGCGTTACATGTTTTTATTCGAGATCAAACATAAAAATAATATTTTGGAATGAAATCGCAGCTAGTATTCTAAACTTTCTTCTGCAGTAAGAGATATTTAAAAGATCAAATATGCAGTTTACATGGGTTTGTAAAAATACAAATTTTTTACTATATTCAAGGTTTAAGTCCAGTCAGATTTTTTTTCTTTAATTTTATACACTAGTGCTCATAATTGAAGGATAGCGAAGAAAACCCAACTTTTCTTGCAGGTATGAAAAGAGAATAATTAGTAGTTGTGCGTTAATGCAAATAAAGACATACTACGTTATTTAGGAATTGAATAATTCCATAATAAGGATTTAGAAAGAAAATATGTACATAATTGCAAAATCTACAAAAGGCGTCATCAATATTATCCAGATTATAGTTCGTTAGTAAGGTGTGTGATCCCCTCTAGGTGAAATGAATACATTGCGTGGCTTTCCATGGATTGAACTAAATTGTCAGTTAAGTCCTATGGGATTTAACGCCATTCCTCTCGGAAGCTTGCGCTGTAAATACGAAATGATGCAACAGGTAGAAAAAGCTACCTATTTCAAGTCGTAATGTTTCTGGCTAGCGGTTTACCTGTTTTGCGCATCACTCTTTTGTATTTTAAATAGATCTTCTTAACCGCCTAGTTATACTTCCAAATTCCAGGTGCCACCTCAATTTAGACCGGGGGAGTAGTACCTTCCCCACCAATTGACTTCAAATATTGGCTTTCCAGTCTACGGGTTTCACGGACCCATATCCGGCCTAGATACGAAGGTATTTAACGACCCTTGTCAGGTTTATATCCGAGCATCCTCAGTACCGAAAGCCAACACGCTACCACTAGGCTACCTCTCGCCTATTTTACCACACGAGCACTACGAGGTCTAGCATTGTCATCCCATATGAACTAGACGAAACTTTAATCTTTAATTACTTTGTACCTTTTCTGCAACTTGCTTGTTCGATACCCGTCGTTGGCAAAACCACCGAAGTACACTAGTGGCGGCTGGTGAACGGAAAAATTTTGTCATAGCTACGATGTCCTCCATGTTCCCAACCAATAATAAAGGAGATGCGGGGTCAAGTGTTCCGGTTTCGTCACTTGACTGGGTTCAAAATTACGGGACCGGTACGTTTTAAACGGGTGCAACGTAGATCCATACCCCTGTGGTGCACCCGGGGCAACGAATGCGGAGAAGTGGTCGCACACTTTTAGCTTCTCTCCAAGTTGGAAAAAATGAAAAGAAAAGAAAAACTTTGTAAGTACCGTCTCAAGAAATCTTTAAATTTTTGTGCATTTTATAACAGTTTGCATTGAAATTCTTAAGCACTGCATTTTATGAAACTCTTTTTAGACAGTATTACAGCTATTTCTTAAGTGCATTTAAAAGAGATTTTAACACCATTTTTTTAAATCCTTCTGGAATGACTTACAAATTGACACGATTTGCATATACTTGTGAATAAGGAAAGAAAGTATCTTTAAAAACAAACAAATATTTTGATGGTGCATAACGATATTAAGCCATAAACTCTGCAACTTAGACTGCAACCGCGAGTTTAAGCTTGGGATTTTAATTTTTTTTAATTTTCATTTAGAAATAGCACTATCTCACTCACGACACTCTATACTCCAATTTTAATCTATATTTATATATATATATATATATATATATATATATATATATATATATATATATATATATATATATATATTTGGCATTAATTGCATACATTGCATACATGTTGTATTTAATTTGAATGTGCTCCGTAGCGAAGCGCGGGTTTTCAGCTAATCTACTTATAAAACTTCCAAGTGTGCCTTTTTAGTAGAAGATGTGGTAAACATTTTTATTATTGTATGGGTTTATGTGAGTACAGTTAAGTTAAGGCATCAACAAAAAAATAATATGGTGACCTTTCAAATACTCCTCTTAAGGAATTAGATAGAGCAAATGAAGCCAATAAGGCCTTGTAATGCGATCTAAAGTTTTCCATTCTGTAGGAATAATAAGACCAGAAAATACCCGCAGTATCTCATAATCTCACTGTAATCTTGGTTTCCTTTATTAAGATATTTCTTTCCTCGAATACGTTATAGCGTCATTTACAAACAGCAAAACTTTGACATCCCTCTTTGTTCGCTTTTCGGCCGCTTAATTTCCATTACATACCATCCATCCGTATCATTTGTAAGTGCTGTCAATGTACTGTTTTTTCCAAAACTGAGTACAGTTACCGTAGTCTTTGTTAACTAATTCACGCGGTCTTTAAACTTAATATGATCCGGATTAAACTTGAATGACAGACATAAAGAATTTTTCCATCATCCAAGAGTTGCTACCAGCTATACAGTATATTCATAGTGAGTAACTCAGGTACCTATTTTGACCCCAGAAACTCCTTAAAGAATCACAAATGTATGATAATTTGCTGTTCTAACTATTTCGAAGGTGGGGAAAATGTTCTAGGATTTAAAATCTCTTATAAGGGTTCATACAGAGAGTTTCGAGTTAAAACCTTTAAAAAAAACATTAAATTAAAATTCAAAATAGTCAAAGGAAATAATTTAAAGGACAAGAGAACGTAGTGATTTCAAAAGAAGGGATTGACACAACACACACACACACATATATATATATATATATATATATATATATATATATATATATATATATATATATATATATATATATATATATATATATATATATATTCCATTTAAACGAAGTGCTCCTTAATCGCTAGAATAAGCACACACCATTTTTTCGATTTTATTTAAACCTTTACAGATTTACTGTGTTTGTAATTCGACCACATATAATGCTATTTGGAATAAATTAAGCATGCTTCAAATTAAAATTTCCAGTTTCGCCGTTTCAAACCAGGTCAGTGGACATTATTCTCCAAGAGTTCCCAGTATAATCCCTAACAAATTAACCAGTATTTCAGGAAAGGGACAATAATTCACAAGTAGAGTTGAGCAGTCTTGGGAGAGAGAGGGGAAAATCAGAAACTTCCGAGATTGGACAGAAATTCAATTAATCTTTGTCGCTGGGTGTCTGTGATTCACACTTAGTCTGCATGTCTCCTGCATTTGCACCCATATTTTGAAATTCTAATTTTAATTTGAATGATTCGTTCCCGAACGGAATTTCTGAAAGATAGTCGGAATTAAATTTTTGGCAGCTTATGCAGAGTGTTGAAACTTTGCCGGAGTCAGTTGCGCAAATTGGATATAAATGCGGGGAAATTCGTGAGCTTAATCATCTACGCCTTCGTCAGAAGATAACCAAGATTTTCTCGTTGTTCCTCTAAATTTGGATATGCTTAGCTTCGGTCGCATTAATTAATTCCGGAATAACTAAGAGACTTAAGAGTGCACCCCCAACTACTTATTTTACAAGCTGCGATGCATTTTGTTAAGGTGTGGTACGAAAAGCATTGCAGCTTTCACGATTTATTTTCAAATGGTTGATGGATTTATACTTTAAATAACGAATAAAGGTTTAAAAATCGGTATAAAATTTAATACTCTGTGAATATGTATTAATGCCTTAATCCAGGTGGCAATAATCGTAGGTTATGAAGAATGGAACCTAATGTCAGCATTACGCCAAAATAAATGTTTGTTTTGTAATATTGTATTTAATATGTTACATTACACTCTATAAATATTTATGAACAGCTATAAAAAATATCCCATTATTTTCAAAAGTAGCTTTTCTGAACATAAGAAAAAATTCTCTCTCTGAAGAAATGTAGAGCGAAAACAGTGCTATTCTAAGAATGCATTCAGATTTTAAAATGGGTATAAACATTTAAATTCAGCAGCTATGTATTTTTTACTTCAAACGAGCACATTTATTTCCATAAATTTGAAAATTCAATGTAAATTCTATACTACACAGAATTGAAATTTTTTTTCGATATTGAATTAAATATTTAAATCTATTCTTGGGGATTATTATTTACTTATTGGAACTAAAAATTAGTCATCATTTAGACCTTTCATGTACTTATGCAATAAAATACTAGAACGATCAAAATTAGCTCTGAACCAGCGTAATTTGTATAATGAATTACGATTTTAAATTTCGTATAACTAATAAAAAATAATTATACTCCTATATGTACACACACATACACAGGTATATATATACACACACATAGAGTGAAACTTCTCTAGCCTGCCACCCCCTATAAACTGATAGATTTTGTTCAGAACCAATTAAAATCGTCATATAGCTAATGCCATGGACGAAACCCTTATTCCATGGTAGCCTCTCAAAACGGCCACATTCTTTTGGAACCATGACTGGTTGTCATAAAAAAATTTATGCTTATATATATATATATATATATATATATATATATATATATATATATATATATATATTACATTAATTTTTTTATTTATTAAATATTGATGGTGGAATCATGTATCTTCTAGATCAGGGGTCCCCAACCTTTTTGTACCTAAGAGCACATTCTAGAATACCGGTCACACGGCGGGCGCAATTTATTTTTTCAAGGTGAATTTATAGTTGGATCTACATACACATAATGTACAAAAAAACATTTAATTCCAAAAATATAATTTAACATATTAAAAATTATTGTTAATATTCTTGTGTAAAATAAATGATTACTAAATAATGCATACAAAATCTACAAAGTATAAAAATTCTTTATAAAAAATATAAATCTCAAAGTCAATGGGATTTTTGGCATTGTATTTTATTGGTCATTGCTTCGTAATTAGGAGAGTATGATGATGATGATATCCCTGCTCTCTCGCGCGCGTTAGCAATCGTCGATGTGTGTTCATCTGTCAGACGTGATCTGCACTTTGATTTTATGATATTCACTGTCGAAAGCAATGATTCACACAAGTATGTGGAACCGAAAAACGGATTTATTTTATATGCTTCTCTTTTCAAGAGTGGAAATTTGTTTTTGTCAACTATATTCCAGAATTTCTCATCTGATAGAATGGATTTTGGGGCAATGTCGTTCTGAAGTACCAAAATTTCTATCTCCAGTTCTCCAGTTCACTGCTTTACAGTTTCATGGGGAAGAAACGTTGACAAATTTTTGCGTGGAATTTGCTAAAGAGTTATTTTAGTGGAACCCATGACAACCCTTAGGTTGGGAAACAATGGTATTATGGTATAGATGAACCAACACCCTACCCTAGTGCCTCCTAAGTTTTGAACAAACACTCCAAGAGGTGACATCTGGGAGGCTCGCGCCTTCGCCCACTGTATCTAATCTCCGGACATATTTAATCTCCGGGAAGGTATTTAATGGCGTACGTTGGGATTCGAACTCAGCACTCCCAGCCCTGAGCCCAACACTACCTCGCTCCCCCGTAAAAATACTGTAAAGGTGTTCCGTCCAACGTTAGGGAGGATTCCTTAATAGATGGTAGTACACGCCTAATATTTTGTTAATTTTTGCAAGTGTGATTGTAGCGACATCTGCATTTCACCTGAAATAAGTTACACTTGTAGCAGAACTAAAAATCTACTACAACTTCAACTCAATTATTCTGTTTTCATTTTTTTGTGAAGTGTGAATGGTGTGGACGACGTTTTGGAAGTGAAAATATTCTACATTATTATGTAAGTTAAATCAAATTTAATAATCTTCATTCTTATTGGGTTTTTCATTTCCGCAACGTTGATTAATTCCATATACAAATATATCAGTATTCTATTACTTGTGTTTATGCAACCATTTTGTTAACATTCTATTCATATTCACTGCGTTGAATCAAATTATTCAATGTCAATCGCAAAATTAACTGTCAAGGTTCGTCCTTTCTGTGAGATATTTTTCTATTGCTAATATGTTATGCTTATGTAATTTGAATTCTAATCAGTATAAAATTGCGTGTGATCAAATCCTTTCCCTAGTCATTTCTCAGTCATGAATTCTGTAAAGTTAAATCTTTAAACCAAATGCAGTCCGATAAGTTGATACATTTCAACAAAAGGTGTATGCTGATATACAATCTTGTGTTATCATTTAGTATGCAGAAAGGAGATAAAAAAAAGATCTACCTCGAAGAGAAAAGATATTTGTAAAAGAAATAAAAATCATATTCGGTTGGAACCTAAATGACAACCACACGAATCTTACTGCTATATCAGCGTGTTGATAATTCTTATCATAATGCTTTAGCTTAGTTTCCAGATTAATTTTAAATAAATGAACTAAAGTTTTCGGGTAAGCGACAATAATTCACTTAAAGCCTTAGAGCAGTTTTCGAAATTTCGTAGATAAGACTTGGATTCAATTAATATCCACCACACGATTCCGTAGTATTAATGATTCCAGCAAGCTGTATAGCACGTTTTCAGCACTGGAGAGTACTCAAGTACTGCAGAAATTTAATTTTAGGATTAATGATTTACTTTAGAAGCAAGAATCTCTTAGGAAGGTTGTCAGAATTAAAATTTTGTCATTCTGAGAAAGTTTCCCCTATTTGTCCTAATATCGTAAGCATAAGACGCTATATTTTGAAAGAATTCCTAGAGGAGGTTATAAGTGCATTTGGGGCACATGCTAAACTCTGGTATATTTAATTTTCATATTATACAAAAGAAAGGACGGATTTCGGTCTGATTTTAACACTTAGTAACTAGATCGTCATGAGCTGAAAGTTAAACCTCCCAATTGCTTTGATCTTGTAACACATAGCAAATTGTGGTTATCCATTTGCCTGATAGAGTTTTTTCTCTCTTTTAAGGTGATTGTCTACGTTCGAAGTCAAATTTTTTTTTAAATAATTTTTTAAAGGTTTTTTTGGTCTTTTGTGGTAAACTAGCACTTAAAAATTAAAAAAAGGAACAAAAACTTACCTGTAAATAGCATATTTTTTAAAAATTGGTCAATTTGAAGTAATTTTTAATGAAATTTGTCTAAAACGCCTATCACCTGCACAAAATCCTAATGCTGCTATTTTAATATCCTTCTCACACATGATACATATGACAGTTATCTTCAAAATGACCTACAACCTAAGAGAAAATTTTAAAATGCAAAATTAATACAAGCAATTTTATTTTCCAATATGAAAATTTTCCCCGATTCATCATTCCTTTCCTTATAAAAACAGCCCCAAATAAAAATACTATTTATTATACACCAATTGTTGTGCGGCATTTCATTAACAATAGCATCTAAACATTTCCTGAAAATGTTATCAAATTGTATACATTATTATGTGAGATATCATGTGTAAGGTATACACAAGATTCGATTCACAAGAATCGAACTTTTGAGTGAATTAAAGAAGCTGCTTCAGATATGCTAATTTTGGCATACGCGCTTAGTATAAATACCACGCAGCGTCATTAATGAAAAGGGAGGTTGTTAAGGTTGAAAAAGGTGTTATCCTGCGCTAGTGCTTTACGGGCTAGAAGTTTACGTGGCAGTACTGCTGGTTTGACTTACTGTTCGTGAGTATAAAAATATATTGTCCTTAAAAGCTGTATTTACATTCCGTACAAGTAGTACGCATGCTTATTGCTGTAAAAGCCAATTATATGTGCAATGAATCCAATAAACATTGTTTCATGTATAAATTGTGTTTGTATATAATTCAAATAGAGTGCCACTTCAAATTATATACACCCAAGTCTGGGTAGAAGTGAGCATAGATTCTCTATACTGGCGCCCGAAAAATATATATACCCTGGTAGTTAGCGTTACATTTGTAACGAACAACATAATTGAAATTTAAAACTGTGTACTATGTACTTATATTGATAAAATTGTTGCAAGTACTTATATACTATTTAAAAAATGAGTGTTGTAGAACAAAATCCTGCTGGAAATTTTCCTCGGGTAATTATGGTTCAGCAAATTGCGCCATTCGAAGCCACCTTCAATGGCGGCCCCTCAAGCCAATTCCTAAAGAAAATTGAGCATTACTTTCAGCAACAATGCACCCCAGAGGGGGATAAACTTAAAATTGCTCTAGCCGCTTTAAGAGGTAGTGCATATCAGTGGTACACGTGTATGCAAAGCAGTAATCTGATTTTTGACTATTTGTCATTCAAGCAACAGGTTCTTAGTGTTTTTCCAAAGACCTTTAATCAAAGTGAAATTGAAGCGGAAATTTATTCGCTAAGGCAACGTGAAGGTCAGTCTGCGTTAGATTTTGCTACGGAAAAGATTTCCAAGTGTGAGGAATATTTAGAAGAGTTGACGGAAGCGATAATCTTAAAAATAGTTATCCAACGTTTGAAGCCAAGTGTTCAAGATTTTTTAGATAATCAAACAATTACAAGCAAGGTTACCCTCCTTCAAGCTTTAGCTAAATATGACAATAGACATTTCTTCGCTACCCCTCACCGTCATTCAGGTACGAGAAGTTTTATACAGCCGCGCCAAAATTTTTCGCGAGTTTCAAACCAGCAGCGTAAGCAGTACCGCAGGCAAAATAATAGAAGCGCACGGCGTTATAATGAAATTAGTGCACTTAAAGAAAATATGCAAGCACCTTACTTGCACTGGCAAGTTGATTCACATGATATGGTTCAACCTGTTGAAACTGTGTGGTCAAATGTATTATATTGTCCGAGTAGTAATCATTATTTTGAGAATAGTGAAAGTCAGGGTATTTTTGTGGCTTATAAAGAAAGTGAGTCTAGCTGGAATAATGCGGTAATTCCAGTACAAATTTCTGAAAATAGGGCCGATACTAATGCTAGTGGTTTAGAAAATAAATCATCGGACACTTCTATTAATGCTATACCTGATATTATTAATGCTATACCTGATATTATTGATGCTATACCTGATATTTTAGATGATATTCACACATCTGTTAATGAAGGAAATTTAGTAGATGACGAAGTATGCGTTACGGAAGTTAGTGAATACTTATTAGTTGACGACAATAAAAATTCTTTAAACGATAGTAGGAACTCGCTAGGTAATGATGATATTATTTCAAGTTTCCATCCGAATGAGGATGCTGTAGGCCAGGTTGATAATATGGTTTTAAATAAAGTACATGAAAACTATACTGAGAATCAGGATGAAAAGTTGACACAGAGTTATACTGTAGGTAGTTTAGCTGATGCTTCGGAAGTTATAGAGAAAGTTTGCAATAAAACGCACGAGTACGAAAAGCTTAATCTTCCTAAAACTGAAGCAGTGTTAAAGAATTTAAATGATAACGATTCTGATATCGCAAGTTTCAAAGAGACTTTTTCGTCAAAAGAGGATAAAACTAAATTTAAGGGGGATAAAAAACGTGAAAAAGCGCCTTCAGGTTCCAGCATTAAAATTGCTAATACTGAAGTAATTAAGGAGGTAAACAAGAAGTCGTATAAGCACAAATACGAAAAGCAGAGTCAGGTTGTTGAAAAAATAGAATCTGCATTAAAATTTAATACCGATACAAGCAAAAGTACGAAGAAAGGTAAAGTGTGCACTACAAAAACTCCATCAAAGGAGGAATGCGTCGCTGATAAGGTACACAAGGTTATGAAAAGGAAGAATGACAATTTTAAAGCTCCTTTGCATAAGTACAGGGAACGCAAGATATCAGCCGCCCAGCAAGGTTGGCCTCCTCCCAAGAGACCTCCTGTCCATCGTCAAGCCGGACCAGCGCCTCAGGACCAACGACCTGCTGCACGAAGGATGCCCACACGGTCAACGAACCCCTTTACTAGGACTGCGACCATCAAGAGAGGTTCAGCGGATTGGACAAACTGGTGCAGTGAAGTTGCTGCATTCATGAGGAACAAGTCTTGTATCAACTTTCTTATTCTAACTCCCACCCTTTAATAAAATCGAACCAAATTGGTTTGAAGTTCCCCAGTGTATATACTGTGTAAACATTTTGAGGGGAAGTGGTGAGGCACTGAAAAAAAAACGGTATACTGTTGTTGTATAAATTTTTGAAGGGGACATGTAGTGAAAAAAAATACATACTAACTACAGACAACAAACAACTAACATACTAACTTCGCAAATCATAACACATGTACATTATAAATTGGGGGAGAGCAGATACAGTCAAGAAATGTCATGCTGTGCAATTGTGTTGTCACTTTTAATTAAAATAGATATTTTAGGGCGCAGTTGGCCAGCCCAGTATCCGCAACTCTGCAAATCCACTGTGTAATGGTGTCA
Organism: Dolomedes plantarius; assembly: GCA_907164885.2. Taxonomy (NCBI): domain Eukaryota; kingdom Metazoa; phylum Arthropoda; class Arachnida; order Araneae; family Dolomedidae; genus Dolomedes; species Dolomedes plantarius. The sequence continues at coordinate 11,036,800 of OU015490.1, forward strand.
CCTGGACCCTTCGGGGTTAGTTTTGTAAAATGGTAGTGGCGTTTTTCCCCCACACAACGTGTGGAAGGTTTTTTGGCTTTGCCACCCATTATGTAAAAAGTCAGACCAGCACGCGTTTTCAATTAGTTAACTGAAGCCGTTCAGACCTCAGTTACCTAATTTTTTTTTTCGAGGGAGGCCAGTGTAAGGTATACACAAGATTCGATTCACAAGAATCGAACTTTTGAGTGAATTAAAGAAGCTGCTTCAGATATGCTAATTTTGGCATACGCGCTTAGTATAAATACCACGCAGCGTCATTAATGAAAAGGGAGGTTGTTAAGGTTGAAAAAGGTGTTATCCTGCGCTAGTGCTTTACGGGCTAGAAGTTTACGTGGCAGTACTGCTGGTTTGACTTACTGTTCGTGAGTATAAAAATATATTGTCCTTAAAAGCTGTATTTACATTCCGTACAAGTAGTACGCATGCTTATTGCTGTAAAAGCCAATTATATGTGCAATGAATCCAATAAACATTGTTTCATGTATAAATTGTGTTTGTATATAATTCAAATAGAGTGCCACTTCAAATTATATACACCCAAGTCTGGGTAGAAGTGAGCATAGATTCTCTATACATGATAATCGTAGAGATTTGTTCTTAAAAACTTAATTCTGAGAAAAACGCATTTAAGTTGTTTGTCACGTCAATTTTGTAGCAGAAGATATAGTTTAAATAGCTATAACTCTGCTTCTAATTGGTGTAGAATGAAAATCGAAACAGTTTTGAAAAGAGAAAAAATTGAATTACACGATTCTTGCAAAAAATGAAATTGACCAAAATAGTCAAAAATGACATTATCAACGTAGGTTGACACCTTCAACAGATCCTTTCTTAAAATAAAAATCCTTTTTTGAATAGATACTAATTTCCGCATTACCTAATAAACACTCTAAGATTCATATGCATTCAAAATTCAAGTTTATTTCAATATTATACTGAAGGAAATGATAATAAAATAATTAAAAGTTTTATCTTTTGTGTTGCCAATGATTACAACGTTGGAGAAATATTTCCCAGTAGTTTTAGAAAAACGTTATGTGAGATTAACCCATGCTGCTTTATTTTTCTTTTATTTGCCCTATTCTAAAAGAAATTCAACCCTTTTCCTTTTTTATCCTCGGTTTAGAGCACTCTGCCGAGTTTTTTGGAAGAGAAAAGTTTTACTGTAACTAAAAACAAAACTTTCTAAACAAATAGATAGAAACAGTGAAATTTGAAAAGGACCACTTTTTCATATAACCGTGAGATATCGGGGATGAATAGAATATCAAATATGGGTTAAGACTGCTGTGTACTTACCCTATTGGATTCGATCAGCTCAAAGTTAACTTGTAGAGAAAATTTGTCCAAGGATTGCCGACTTTGGTTTACCGATTTAAAAGTAAAATTGCTATCATATTTAAAACTTATTATCTAATGTGAACATTAAAAAAATAACGTCTACCAATTTGACCCGAATAAATAAGGTTTTACTGTATCATTTCTACTGAACAGCAGACTACAAACTTTCATAGTCGAATATATATCAAACTGAATAAAAATAAAAAGCTTAAAATCACTGTGCTTAAACAGACAAAAAACCTAAAAATGAAATAGTTAAATGTCTCCATAAATGAGATACCAATCCTAATGTTGCGTTGAAATCAGATCTTCTGTCCAGTCAGAACATCTAAATAAACATCTAAACATCTAAATGCCACTTTTATAAAAATCAAATACTGAACGACACTATACCCCAATAAGATCTAAACACTGTTAATGGGCAAAGAAATAATTTACAGCTTCCAGTTTCTGAAAATTTCGGTAACTTTCGTGCAACTCTTAATTGACCTGCATCATCAAAATTCATTGAAAATCTCGATAAAATCGAAAGAACTTGTGCTGCCTAGATATACATACCTAAATATACATACATTAAATATACCTAAATATACATATAAATATTTTACGAAATTTTGTTCAGAAATCTGGGATGAAACGCAATGTCCTTAAATTCTCTATATTTGTTTTATCCTTAGTAGTTATGCATGTTTTAAATTTTAACGCAACCAATAAAGGTTATTTCTTTTGCATTTTCCCTTTATTGTTTACCTTAGTGTCTATTATGTTGAATAACGTCATAATATTTGTCATTTCATGAACTACAGACGCTAATTCATAAATATTTAAACATTTTCTCTTACATTCCAAGTCGCTTTCTTCTGAATGTTCAGTTGGTTTTGTATACAACGTGCCTAATCCTCTAGGAACATAATGATCACATGAATGATCACATGAAATCTTAGATCGAGGATCCCACTTTTACTCTATTAGGTGCTTGGTGGCATTTTATGTCAATATCAATGTAAGTGCTTTAGACGAACATTAAAAAAAAATTTCTTTCTTTTAAATACAGTATCGCAAAACTTAACTTTTTCAATAAAATATTCATCAACTGAGTATAGAAAGGAAACCATAAACTACAGCAGATTTTCGGTCTTAACATTCTAGTAAAATGTCTTATATATCTATCTGCAAGGAAATAAAGCACACCATAAAAATGGTTAAAAATATTTTTCTGTGGTACACAGCTCTAACTCTGAAAAAGAAATCCATATATTTCTTCCAAGGAATATACTTCTTCGGCATAAAAACGTTTAGAAGGATAAAATGTAGCGCAGAGGATTGCTGCGAATATAAATGTTTAGGTTTTCAGTTTTCTTTTACGAAATTTGAATGCTATAAAAGGTTTATATAGAAGCTCATGAGATCTGTGTTAAAGAAGCAGTGGGAAGAATCATGTTTTTACAATTAATGATCTGAAAGGTGTATTCTTTACTGACTTTAAAATACTTCAATGTAATAGAGTAAAATTAAAAATGCTTATTTTTGAGTAACGCTAGATTTTAAGCTAGAGTAAGAATAGCCAACTTTCTCCTGCTACAGTCCTTATTGTAATCTATATCGTATAAACAAGAACTTCGAGAAGGAGCATTATGTCATATGCATAGTTGAACATTACTTCGAACTTTCGTAATAGATTAAACAAATCTGTGTCGCAGTGCGTCACTATTAATGATTACCGCTTAGAATTGCGCATGTTCCCTGCATTTTCAAATGTAGATTTTGCAATTCTGATTTAAAAGGAACTATTTAGAATGGATTTCTGAAAAAAGATGCGAAGAAAATTAGTTTCTGAGAGACTAATTGCAGACACTTCATCTCAATCACATTGTATAAATTGGATCAAAATATAAAATTTACTAGGTCTCCAGCGTCAAGTGATTTACCATAATTTCAGAAACAGTATTATTCCAAGAATTTTTATATTTTGAGATTAAGATATTGAATAATTCCTATGAAAAGCTATTGTTTGGTTAATCATATAATTCTTTAAAATATTTTCTTTTCAAACTTTTCGTTACATTGCAATTAAAATTTTTCAATGTTTTTTAGCGTTACTTTTCTAGTTTGTATGGTTTATCCTAGTCTTGTAATTTGTGCAGCTTTTGGTCTCTTTAAAAAAATCCAACGCATAAAATTATACTTTTTGCACTAGCTAGAATCATTTCGAAAGAGATAATTAAGTGTTCTAATTTAAGGAAACGCAGCACCATAGTCATTTTCTGTAGAATCATTAAGAAATATTCTGGCTAGGCAAAAACATCACACAAGAAAAAAAAAAGGTTTTTTAATTTTTTTTTATTTGATTTTTATGATATTAATGGTTTTCGGCATTTGAATGTTTTTTATCTGTATTTTTTTAAAGTTACCTTTTCGAAAAACTTAAAAACAGTTTAAATTAAGAAGGGGGATAACTAAATGCAAAAAATTAAATAAATATGCGAACATATGCTGGACATTTAAGTTAATATTATTCTATTGAATGGGAAAAGTAGAAATTTCCAATCCAAATATTTGTTGATAAAAATATATGTAAAAAATTCGTATGAAGTGATATACTGCATTTTATAATTACTATGCATATACTATGTCGCGATGGCTCGATTGGCAAATGCGTCAAGCTAGTGATTTGAACCCCCCTGGTTCGATGGTCGTCGCTGCAAATCCATCTCCGCGTTCACGAATGGTAGGCGGGGTACGTAAAATACGTCGTGGCTACAATGTCCTCCAAGTTCTCAAACCTCCGGAGGTGCGGTGTCAATTGTTCCGGTCTCGGTTCAAAATTATGGGACCGATCTTCTTCGAGGCCAAGTCAGACTTCAGCTCTAGTGGTACCTCGCCTTAATAATTTGAGGGGCGCCATTTGCACAGTGAAAACGCCTATAACTAGTATTTTTTTCACTTGCATTCAATGTATTCCAGTTAAATGAGCAGACAAATTGTCAGTACTGCCATCTGTTATCAGTTTAAAGAAGTAAAAACATTTTTCAAACTTTAATTGGAAAGTTTTTCAAGATTCTTTTGGTTAAGAAAAATCGGGGAAAATATCTTCACCGTGGAAACGGGGGAGATTCTTGCCCCTGAAAGGGTTAAAGTGAAGCAGTTTACTACCCTTCGCCGAGGACCAAATTCCTTTGAACTTGGCGTAGGATTTCTTACATCAAGGAGATTGGAAACAACAACATATGCAGATACTATGCATGGTGCCTAGTAATTTTAATTTACTCTATCAAACAGACAACCTAGAATTGTACAGTCAAAATCATCCATTGTAAAAGAAAATCTTTTGAAACATTCTTACTATAGATAAAACGACATTATTATACTTCTTTTTATACTATCATATTAATTTTATTCTTATAACATCAGTTTAGTTGCCGTTAGCTATTTTAAAGCCAGTATTTCTTGATCAAATAAATGCAGTATCCTGTGTGTGATATTTATGATACCGGCCATATATATGAACTAGCTGAATACCCGTATTTCACTACGGAATACATTCAAATTAAATACAACGATCAATGTATTCAATTGGTGTAAAAAAAAATTATAAAAAAATCGTAAGGGATATTTTTATAGACAAAATAATGTAGAAGAAAATATTCAAGTTAAATCTAATAGGACATACTAAAGAATATAGTATAGTTAATAGAGTACAGTTTGAGGAACATATCTTTTACTGTATTTTAATATTTTTTTTGACGATTTCCAATCGTCTGCCGTATTAGCAAGAAAAAAAAAATTTTTTTGTCTATTCAGTTGTTATGAACGTGACGATAAATTCATTTAAAGTACCAGAAAAAGAAATCACGTGATCGGCATTTAATAAATTAAATTCTAAAAATGAATCTTTAAAAATTCACCAAAAATCTTTAAATGGGGGTAAAATTCGAAAAAGATTTCATCATAAAGGAATTTTTAGGATTTATCTCGCGATATAAATTTTATAACCCTCAAATTATTATTTAAAATGCAAACATAAAAATAAGTTACTAAAACGATTTAAAAATTTAATTTTAAAAAATCTAAGAAGAATTTTTCAAAAACCTTTCTTAGTGCACCCCTACACTATAAGAAGAATCACCGTGCAAAATTTCATCCCCTTAGGTCCAGCGGTTTGGTCTGTGTGTTGTATATCAGTCAGTCAGTTACGGAACTGTTTTATATATATAGATAAACATAAAGATTTATAAAGAACCTGAATGTATAAAATATAAAAAATGTTTCGATTGGTTCTTGGTTAGCCCATACTTTAGCAGGGATGCGACATAGATCGTAAACTAACAAGGAGATCCTTTCAGAAATCTATTGTATCTTTTATCATAAATCAATCATTCATAATTTTACTATTAATCATTTTAAAATCTATTGTATATATTGTATAATTTTTCAAAATTATAAAGATGAAAGATTTTTTTTTTTTTTTTTTTTTAATTAAAAAATACACATAAAATTCCCGTGTACCACAAAGTATCACACGGGACTTACAGAGGTAAGTATAAAACACTAAGAAAACATAAGAAACAGACAAAATAAAACAAATAAAAGAAACTAAGAAGAATTACAAATATTTACAATAAATTTACAAAATAAGCCGAAAGCACACTTCCCAGAAACGAGCAGAGAGAAATTGGGAGGCCAGTTAATATTTAAGTCCTTAAGAGCCAATTTAAAAATATTTCTCTCCCTGCGGTACTTCGAACACAAAAACAGAACATGTTCAGCATTTTCCTCGCCACCAACGCTGCAATCACAGGGGGTCGCCGAACACAATTTGAATCTACTCAAATAGCTCTTAAAATTTCCATGTCCTGTGAGGAACTGAGTCAGTTTGTAGTTAGCAAAGAAGTGATGGCAAGAGAGTCTCATTCTAATGGACGGGAAAAATTTCTTGGTTAAACTACCATTATTTGAGCTGACGTATTCTTGGTTCCATGACTCCACCATACTCTCAAACATGGCCTTCTTAAAAAAAGATTTGGGAATATTGACACTAATGTCAATTCCACGCCTTGTAGCGGACTTGGCAAGGAAGTCGGCTCGCTCGTTACCAAAGATACCAGTATGCCCACGAACAAAAGCAAAGAAAACAGAGACGTTTTTACTTTCAAGGGTTTTGAGTTGCCTTTGAATTTCGACGATAATGCTATTGGCAGAAGAAATACATTTTAAGGTCTCCAAGGATGAAAGTGAATCGGTACAAATGAGATAATCTTTGTCAGCACTATCGCGATTCATGATCCATTTAATGGCAAAGTTTAAACATAAAAGTTCAGCTATGAAAACAGTGCATTCATCTCGAATTCTAAATTGAAAATGCTCGAATTCAATGCCATTCTTGAAGGCAACAAAAGCGAAACCAACCTTGCCATCAATTTTACTGCCATCAGTATAGCAAGTAACAGGGAAATCACCTGCAGTTTTGTTGCAATAATTAATAACATTGATAGCCTTTCTCTCCGTGGGATGAGGAAGATCAGATGGAGGTAAAACATAATCGTAACCAGAAGTAGAAGAAGTAGAGAAATTTTCTCTAAAGGCGATATTATGAAGAATGGCAGTGTCGATCGGAGGAAAACCAGAAATTGCATAAACAGATTCATAGCTTAAGGTGCGATATCCACATATGACTCGCAAGAGAATACGTCTTTGAATGCGTCGGAGAGATTTACAATTAATCTTCTTCTTGAGCGCCATACCCCAAGCTCTAGAGCCGTACAAAATAAAAGGTACAAGATGAAAGATTGCGAGTAAGCCTGAACAATTCACTCAAACGTGTCCAGCGCAAAAACTTATTTAGTTTAGTTTCTTTTATTACTCGTATTTCGGAAGGAATTTTTTTCTTAGGTTCATTTTTATATAAAGATCATAATAATTATAAAAATATTAAGCAGTTTTATATTCTGTTTTAAAAATTAAAATTACAGAATATAAAGGACGTTGAGATTTTAATATACCCTGAGCGCCAACAGATTAACTTATATATTTTGTTTTAAATTGTTTGCATAAAGTTAGGATTAAAAGTTCTCTTCTGGACGAATAAAAATATAGTTTTTGGATTTTGAATCTCTCTATGGCTAAATAACATTTTACCTGAGCAGTTTTTCATTAACAGAGATTAGAAAGGATTTAGAGAGCTTTTACTTTAAGCCAAAAATCCTGAAGGTAGTGTTATGAAAGCAGAACAACGGGGCACTCTAAAAAATTTAATAGACATGCCGCGAAAGGGATTTTAAACATATCCTTTTAAAAATGAATATTATGAAAAAAATGGCATTTCGAGATAAATAGACCTCAAGAACATATAGTGGTACATGTAGACTGTACACATAGATGGCCCTGCCATAAAATGTATCAACCGTAATCGTAGGACGATAAAGTATAATTTGATTCTTATGGCCCTTATAATAAGTTTAAAGCCAGCCGCTTACGTCTTATAATGGTTAGGGTCTTTTGCTTCACCCCAGTGGGCTGGAGTTCAAATCCTGACCAAGACGAGGACGGTGTGGTGTTATTTCTTCAAATGTAGTAATTTTTGTTCCCCTTAACTGTGCTTTCATGAAAACAAAGACAGACTTACCGCTTTGTGAAATGGGCGAATGTTGGAAAGACAAGTACATGTCGCGTTAGATAAAAAATGCCCAGGGGAAAAAAAAGTGCATTTGGGGAAAAATTTTGTAACATTCCTAATTTATCTAAGAGTAGAAAAACCTTTATTAATAAAATTTTCACGATACTTTAGAAAAATTTCCACATTTGTTTGTCCCGTAATTAACCAATTTCTTTTGATTTCGCCACGTCTGATCGTCTTCCTCATTTCTTACCCTTCCTAATTTTTTTCTATTTTGCCCTCGACCATGGGCATCACGTAGTTACTCTCAATACCTAAATTATGAAACTTCGACCACCGTTTTAAAAGATATTGGTGAACCTAGAACGACAGGCAAAATCATGCGTCGCGATTGAATATGCTTTAACATTTAGCTTATGGGGCCCATTTTTCCTATTCCCTGTCTAAAACGGGAAATTTCATAATCCCTTTGCAAGAACGGTCATTAAGGAGGTTATATATATATATGTATATATATATATATATATATATATATATATATATATATATATATATATATATATATATATATATATATATATATATATATAATCATTCATTCTTGGGCCCGTAATATTGGGATACATACAATCCCACCCCGTAAGGAGAATGTTAAGTCTCTTTTACCTCGCCTTGCTGCTCTGTACAAAAACACTGAACTCGAATAATGCAACCCGAATAATAAATTTTACGAATCTTCCGTGCAACGATGTATGAAATTTTAGTTATTATAAAAAGCATGTAAAAATGATAGAGAGATGGATAGAGATTATCTGGAGTTTGTATGATCTGATGGGCACAGTAAATTTAGATTTATAATGTGTTGTTCATTTTTAAGAAAAAAAATCGCATTCCCTCTTCAGTCTCTTATCTGGTGGCAAGGAAAAAAGGCATTCGTTAGTCTTCAGAAGGTATTATTAAGGTAATGTATGTCCTCAATCTTTCATAAAGTAAAAAAAAAATAATAACGTTCAGAATGAATCTGAGTCTGAAAAATATGCTAGGATGTTTAAAGTGTCTCCCTAGTATGTACAACTCGAATGCTCTTGAAACATTTTTCATTCTCTCACTCTTTATCTTAACAAGTTTTATGCCGACCTAGGGATTCAGATTTTATTCAGGTGTAGTACAGTAATAGATCGGTATAGTGGATCAAATTTAAGTCCAGTTTAGGAGATCAGATTTGCCGCAGATTTAGGGAATCAGATTTCATACAGGATAACTTGATAAGGTTTCACGCCTGTTCAGTTAATTAGGTTTCCTGTCTGATGAGTTGATCTGCTATCACGCCAGTTCAGCCTTATCACGAGAATAACAGCATAATATTTGTTAGAAGGCAGAATGTATTACCAGAAGCAGAACAAAATCAAGAATTGTTATAATTTGACTTAAGAGTAATTTATTAAAGGTGTTTTAAATTACATTTTATTGTATTAAGTTCAAAACCAAATTAACTTTGATTGATTTATTTCAAATTTCCTTCTGTTATCTTTTGATTGAAAGTGAGACCGTAACGTATGACAATTCTGTCCTTGAAAAATAATTTAGAATAATTTCACATTACTAAATATAAAAGCCTTTGATGCACCGGACCTAAACTGAATTATTAATTATGTTTCCTATAGTGAAAATATTGGGTGAGCTTACAGTATAATGTAATTATTTTTGGAGAAAATAATTACACATGTAGAAATTCTATATACATTGCCCTGAATGCCATTAGCATGGAGATATGCAACATTTGGCAACATTCAATGTCTTGTATATACTGTAGATATAGTGTTTCTAGAATTTATCAAAAACTCTCGCATAGGATGAAAATCCTTTAGAGTTAGATTTTTATTTATGTTCTAATAAATTGGCATTTAATACTTCAACCGCTGTTGTTGGTTATCAAGTTTTGGCAACTTCTAGTTAACAATATCATTTTTACTTTGCAATTAATTATCGGGAACATAAGATATAGTGATCTCTAATCATTGAGCACTTATTCCGACGACATTACTCCATATACAGAATGATATATATTTTGTAATTTACTATGAAATTCTCCTCTAGGAAAATTAATAGTGGGATGCATAGAAACACCATATATGCCTTATCTGGTATTCGAATCCAAGCACACATGGTAGAAACTTGCTGTGTTAACCGCTGCACATCTTAGGTAGCAGTGGCTATAATATTGCACAAACAGAACAAACAACTGTAAAAATTTATGCTGAAAGTTAAAAAAGAGTAAAATAGAGGGATGGAAGGGACAAGGCATGTCTAAAAGTGAAAACAAACAACCTGTGCAGTAGGAATGAGCATTTTTGAGAAAGGGAAATAGGCTGGAGATTAGAATCATTTTCTTGAAATAGAAAATTTGCTCCCGTATTGTTTGTTCAACATACCCTTAGCATTATGTGAAGGAACATACCAACCCATTATTTAAGTTTACATGCAGCACCAAAGGTAATGTGTTTTATATAAATGATGCTTTTTAGGTGCTAAATTTAAAAATAAAATGTTTTGGAATCACTATTCAACTTACCATAACTTTCAAGTAATTTTCCACGTTAAAATACCAACGCATGATATTCAGAAAAAATGCATTTTGTTTCTTCAGTTTCTTAATCCAAATGTTTATTTCCCTTTCACGTCAAACAACAAAGACACGTGAAATTGGGCACGCGTTAGTTGACCCTTCTCCTTACGAAGCCAGATTTCCCATCTATCAAGTTTAAATACTTTATGCCATCTTTTATCTTAACATAATTGCTTTGATACTGCAAAAATCTCCCTTTTGGGAAACCGATTTTGGTTCCCTGCCCTGCCTATAAATGGAGCCAGTGGTCCAACATTCAATCTCATGATTGGAAGGGGTCATTCCGTTTCATTTTAGCAAACGTCATCGTCAAGGTATCTGCTCTTTAACACAGTTATCGGTTTACCCTTGCTCTATGGGGAAACGGAATTTTCTTAGCAGGACAAAGCTAGGACCGATAACGGATCCAGACGGCAGCCGTGCAATTTTTCTTAATTTATGTGTGGCAACTCGTTTACTTCGGAAAATTACTATAAGTTTACGAATTCATTATCTGTTCAGAGGTGAAAGCAGTGCAATACTTCGCATTGCTAGGAACTCCGTAAATCCTACTACCTTCCCCTTGACCTTCAGAAAAATGTAAATTATTTTAAATGGTAGGGTATGGTGGGGTAAGAGGACGAACTTAAGATTCAAATATTTTTCCTGAATTCAATAAGTGGTTTAAAAACCTGAAATTTACAGAAATACTTCTTTCAACCTTTGTGTTTTATAAAAAAATTGAAACGATTTCATCTCCTCCTGGAAGATGACAAAAAATCCCCTTTCCCCCAAGAATGTAATTTTCGTCATCTTACCAATTAGGTGGGGTAAGATGACTAAGGGCGGTGGATAAGATGACGAATCGATAACAATATAAATCAAGATATAAAGATTTATTTTCAAAAATGCAGATAAACAATTTCACTTAGGTAGTTAGTGAAAAAGGCACAGATAACACTAAAAATACAGTGACAGATTACCCATAATGAAACGAAAACTTAAAGAATTAGATACAAAAATTAAGGAAAGGTAATAAAGTTCATATACAAAAATCGCATTTCTAGGGTCTATCATCCCAGCCGGAAAATTAAACATGTGCCCAAGATTTGCATCAGAAGCACTGATACCATAATTCGGCCTTTCCCTCCTCCCCACAAATAAAGCAGTCTTTTTCCAATAATGTTTCAGTATCACAGTTGTTGTCCTCCACATGTGGAACTTCTTCTTTTGATGACTCATCAGTTGACCAGTAATCCCGTTGACGCATCCTAGTTTTCCTTCTTTTCCTAGGTGTTTTAGGTAAACATTTAGCTTTCTTTCACGCTAATGATTCAGCTTTCATTTTCAATCTTTCCTGTCGTTTCAGTTCCATCAATTGTTTTTCTTTCTTCTTTTTTTCAAGAGCTTGTTTTACAGAGATCCAGAAATGTGGTAAGAAGACAGTTTCTTCCTTGTTTTCTGGTTGTCTTCTTGCTGGCCATCGAAAGTGGAGGAAGAGCTGAGGAAGTTGATGGCTGTGGAGATAGGGTTATTAAAATGGTAGGTTCAGGAGGAAAGGCCGATGAAATGTGCTGCTGACAAATGGTAGGATAATCGAATTGGCTGTTTTCAACAACATCAGTGGTGTATGAAGCGTGAAATTCTTCGTCTGTGAAAATATTGCTGTCTAGAAGCTCAATGCCAGTAGCTCTGAATCCGTTCACAACAATCTGGACAGTACTAATTCTAAGGTAGGCTCCTCGTCATCTTACCCCAAAATGCCATTTTCGATTTAAACTTGGTTATCAGTATCCAAGCTTATCGTAAATAAACTATAACATACATGATTTTTAACGTTACAAGTTGTATTTTGAGAGATAAACATGGAGGAGAAAAAATAACTTACCGTTGTAAATCCTTGCGCTGTGAAGTTCAAAATTTACAAACACAGATTAAAGAAATACATTTGAGTCGCCACTACTCACAAAACGATATCAACTTATATTACTTGGAGTGGACGTCATAACCCTATACTAGAGTCTTAAGAATTGCCTGGACAGGTGCTACTATCTATGATTGCGTCGGGAAAATACCGAGTTCGCCATCTCACCCACTTCGTCATCTTACCCTACTTTCCCCTACATTTTTTTTACCAACGCAGAGGGTACTTTGTCCTGAGGACATTCATACCTCCACACCGCTAATTCGTTGGCTATATTATAATGGGAGCACCATGTAGAGGGGAGCCAACATCTCTCCCTCTGAGGGGACAAAGGATATGATAATTTATTAGAATATTTGATAGAAGACAGAATTCTTATGTTTAAATAGACATTTAATAAAAGACAAAGTAAAAGATTTTGAGCATGGATGATCGACATTTCATTCTGTTCGCACACGCCGCTGATCACGCGACACTGATTTAAATTCCGTTAACCAAAGCATGAACTGCACCTTTTTACTGTGGCGTCCACATCTTCACACTAATGAAACCCATGGAACATTTTTTGCGTCTTCGCGGCGATTGCTGACTATTGTACGCATGCATGCTTGAACGGTCTGCCCCCCCAAGAAATCTCCGAGGGATTTATAATCCACGGAGAAGCAGACTACTATATTCTAATGGGTTGTTCCGTAATAATAAACCATAACTTTAGGATACTTTTAGCCCGGACACCCTATATTCATCTCCAGTGTACTCGGTAGCCTTGGACATCGGCAGCAAGGGACTTGTGGGCTTCTCATAATGGAATTACAAATGAATACGCTTCAGGGAAAATAATTTCAGAATATTGGTTCTTTATGAAGTTGGCAAGATGATTGAACTTTATCACTCACGGCAAAAAAATTTAGTGAATGTTTTTTTGAGGATAATGGTACAGCATTTAATAAACAATAAAAATAAAAAGAGAATAAAAACATCTACTATCATCTTCAATGACCTGATAAGAATCCAGGTGTTTTGTCGATTTCATAGCATGTCACTACCTTTACATAATTATATCCATCAGTTACAATCACATGTATGAACGACGTTATCTGTTTCATGTATTCGAGTAAATTAATGCAGACGAGCAAAGAAGACTCTGTTGCAAAATATTTTTAGTTTTACGAGAATACCTTCTCTTTTGCCATTAAAAGAAAAATTTTGTTTAATACCACGGGCAAAACTTTATATAAAGTTTGCAAGTGATATGCAGGCTGTCCGGGCGAAAGGTATCCAAAATGCATGACTTATTTTTACGGAACTACCCATTAGAATTTAAAAAAATACATTTAAATAGAAAGACCATCTCACCAAGTTTTAATATCAGTCATAGACTTCGATCATAATATCATAGATTTCAATGTGTGCACCTTTTGTAGCACGAAAAACGTCTAAATGTTAATCCAGTACTCTCCGAGTGTTCTGTAGCAAATCAAGAGTTATAACATGAATTGATTGAACGATACGCTTCTTCAACTGATCCACAGTTTCAATTTTTTTGTTTAAACAAACCGGATTTAATGAAACCCCAAGCAAAAAAGTCTAATAACGCCTGATATGCTACGAAATACTTGGAGAGAACTGGATTACCATTTAGACGTTAGTCGTGTTACAAAAGGTGCACACATCGAAATCTATGATACTATGATTGAAATCTGTGATTGATATTAAAACTTGGTGAGATGTTCTTTCTATTTAAATATTTTTTTCTAAATTCTAATGGGTAGTTCCGAAAAAATAAGTCATAACTTTTGGATAAATTCAGCCCCGACACCCTGTATTTTATAATTTTTTTTTGTGTGTCAGCAATTAATTATAAAATGACAACACTGCTTGCAGAAAATTTACGAAATAAACTGATTATTGTAATCGTGTCGATTTATTCATCTTCTATGAAACATGTTTAAAATAAATAGATATATTTGTTGTACTGGTGTAGAATTAAATAGGATGAAAAATGGTATACGGTTTTGTGGATAATTGGATATTTAGCCACATGTTTCACAACATTTGTAGTTATATTTTTTAATTCAAACGGAATGAAAACAAACTTCTGACTGTGCAAGAATACTAAGAAATAATTGCCGTATGTGTTTCCTAACTATTGGAAGAATATACTGAGAACTTTCGGGATGTGATAATCAATGACAGGCTGTTAATACTCGATTAAAGAAAACTTCCCAGCTGCATTTCTTTTGTTGATTTAAGACTCTTTCCTGTTGTGTTATTCACTTTGATCAGAAGTTTCAATGTCTCTATGTCTCTTTTGGATGTTATTTATTACACGTATTCAATAATGTGAAATTAGAACATGTAATAAAATAGAAAATCGAATGTAGAGAATTGCTCACTTCTACCCGCACTTTGGTGTATATAATTTGAAGTGGCAGTCTAAATGAATTTGATACAAACACAGTTTATACAAGAAACAATGTTTATTGAATTCGTTGTACATATAGAATTTGCTTTTACAGCAATAAGCATATGTACTACTTGTACGGAATATATATTAGCATTCAATAAAAATACACTTTTCAATATTCACAAACCAGCAGAGAGTCAAACCAGCAGTTCTGCCACGTAAACTTTGGGCCCCCTAAGCACAAGCGCCGGTTAACACCTGGAGCTGCTTACCTCGTAGCTCCCTTAACCCATTTAAGACAGGCGTTGCGAAAACGCAACATTAATTTCTGTATTTTTTAAAGGCATATTCTAAGTTTTGTACGTCTGAAGTAACATTTTTATTTTATTCTCTATACTTTAATTGATCATAATAAATTTTTTGTTTCTACATTTTCCCGCTTTTAGTACTTGCAAAAAAATTTTTTTTTCTGGTATTTTGAAAGGGGAAAAAATGACTAATTTCAAATAATAACCTTAGATAGCAGCACATGTTAAATTTCCGATTTGATGCTTGTTCCGAGTTTATTAGAGACTAAAGAACAAAATGGCTTCAACAGGTAAGGCATAAGTTTTTTTTTAATGTTTCTCAATTCATATTTTTAAAAATGTTGCGAAAACGCTACATCAGTCCAATGTGTATTATTAGAGCTGCCTAGTTTTTAAGCAGTAGATTGGTATTTTTTTCATTTCAGATATGTTTGTCTCTAGAAAAAAAACGATTTTTGACATTGGAAGAGACATTGGAGTATTTTCATAGGCTAGATGATGATGATATTTCAGAATCGTCCTCAACAGAAGGTAATGATGAACCATAATTCTACATTATCCCTCCAGATCCGGATGATTTGACGGATGAAGAAGCTATTGATGATAATATTTTATGTGAAAATGTCGAATCACCTAAAGACATTGCAGGTGAAATGGCCTTTTGAGGATTTTCATTTCAGATATGTTTGTCTCTAGAAAAAAAACGATTTTTGACATTGGAAGAGACATTGGAGTATTTTCATGGGCTAGATGATGATGATATTTCAGAATCGTCCTCAACAGAAGGTAATGATGAACCATAATTCTACATTATCCCTCCAGATCCGGATGATTTGACGGATGAAGAAGCTATTGATAATATTTTATGTGAAAATGTCGAATCACCTAAAGACATTGCAAGTGAAATGGCCTTTTGAGGATTTAAATGGCTTTTTTTGAAGAATGAAAGGAAAGCGAAGAGTGTAAACTGATTCTTAAAACAGGTGGATTGATTCTTTAAAGCGAAAATTTTAACATGGAAATAATACATTTGTTTCTGTTTTTGCGATATTGATTCTTATAAACGGTTGACTCTAATAACCACTGATCACTATAAGCGGTGGTTATACTGTATATGCTAATATATCATGATTAGCTTAGTAAAAAACCCAACAAAATCATATGGTGGTAATGTTGAAACAACACTTCTAGTCTTGTTTCTTCAATAAATCTGGATTTTTGTCAAATCAGGGTTCATTATGAATTTATTCTGAGAATCAGGCAGAATTTAAAAAAAATAAATAAAAGGAGGAAAAAAATAAAACAAAAAAATCCGATTTTACATTGTCATAATTTAGGGCCTTTACAATTCATTTTTATACTTATAAAGTTTTTAACCAGTCATCATGTTGCTACTATACAATATATATATATTTTCAAATGCGGAGAAACTTGTCGCTAGACATTTGCTCAAATGTGAATTACCGGGCAGGCAATGCCTTGCAGACACCAGACCAGTATATAATATAATACTGCAATAAGTTGAAGTGTAATGACTATCTCTTTCCTATACGGTATGCTGTTTTGAAATTGAAATGTCATTTTGTTAATTTTCTGACTTACCGTTGCTCTGTCTACCCGAAATATTCCCTGATTAAAGAAAAAAGAAATATTGTCTTATAAAATATCTATCAATTGAATTAAAAAATATCTTAAAGTTACTTCCTAAATCATGTCATATCTTTGGACTGAAATATCAGTGAAATATGTATGGAAGTAACAGCAAACAAGTATATTTAAACCAGCAGAAAATTGACGTACAGTTGAAAGCATTCACCTTTAAAAACATTAAAACACTTACAAAAAAGGAACTTATAGAGAAAATTTGAAATTTTAACATTCCAAAATAAACATAATTTCTCAAAATGCAAAAATTTAGTCGTTTTAATTTTCTCAAATGCCTTGAATTATTAAAGGGATATTCATAGTTGTACTGAACTTATAAAACTCTTTCCTGTGTTCGTATGGTGGAAATACGTATGATACATGTATATATGCACTATATGTAGAAATGGACATAGATAATGGGATTTAGTTATTTGTTCACTAAAATTCTGCTTTAAAGTTTTTAAAAAAAGTGATAGTTTAGGACGGCGTAATAATGATAGTACTTGAACAATTTTTCGTTATTTTTGAAAACAGTACATTTTAAAACTATCCGAAGATAATAGTAAGTATATAAAGATAATAATCATCTTACAATGAAGAAGATAAACAACCGTTCCTTTCAAGGTATTAACTTTTATTGAAATTCAAAATTAGTTTACCTTCCAAAAAACTTCTTGATTGACGTTTTACAGAATCTTTTCATTAGACTTTCGTCGATGACACTGATAAGGCAAATGCACTGTGTCTTTTCAGTCTTAAGAATTTAGTTTTTCACTACAATTTCCAGAAACTCCCATTTTATAATTCGAGACTGTACGTGACTGTAATCCCAGCGATTAGAATCTTTTGATAAGATTCAAATCACAAATTTCTAATTTCAAAAGATTCTAATCGTAATTAAAACATCGCGGAACTTTTGCGTTTCAGAAGTTGCTGTCGCATTTATCTTTATGGCAAGCATATAATTCCAATGATGTCTTGAAAGTTCATATAATACCCGGATTCGGTTTATAAATCAAATACTGACAACATCATCCAAGTCCATAATTGTGTCTGCACGTCAAGTAACGTTTTGAATCACATGCAAAATTACACGTTTCTGTCGACCTGTAGATTCGAGTCACATTATTGGCACAGATGTTTGCAGACGTTCGGAATCTGCTTTAAACGGTATGTCCCGGTTTAATTATCGCTTATTTAGATAAATTTGACCTCTAACGCTCTAAAACAACCAACCTGCCCGTTACAGACGAGGAAATTTTCATCAGGACAGCCAAAATGCACGCACTTAGATGAGGTTAATAATAATACCCATTTATAAAGCAATTACCCATTTAATTACTCATTTATAAAGCAATTTCAGTGATTTGACTGACGAGTATTGTATAATCCAATGAATAACAAATACATTATCAAACAAAAAAAAGGGAAGAGATAGAAAAAATACCACATATGAAAGAATTTGCGATGAAAGAAAAATTACATCCTGAGCAAAAAGTAAATTTTAATAATCTAGACTAGACTCAAAAGAAATCACGGTACCTAATCCTGTAAGTTTCATTATTTTAAGAGAGAGAACGTTTGAAAGTATCAGGTCAATAATGATTAGATCACAAGCCAGAAACAAAAAGGGTTGAATGATTACTTTATTTTACAAAAGTATTTCAAGTTAGTAAATATAATCTCGAAATCGCAGATGGCTTAATTATTTTCTTTTAATTTGAAATAATGAGTTAATTGCATACTGAACTGTGACTAGCCACGTTCACACACACACACACACACATGACAAAAGATCCCATAGTTAGCTAGTGCCTCACTGAGTGCATTGATTTTCTTTCTACTCTTATCGTACCAATATCTAAAACGCAATGTAATGAAATGGCAGTAATATAAATCCACAATTGTTTTATAAAGTAAATAAATCCCAAGGAAAAAAGTAAAATATTAGGATATTTAGATGTAGGATACAATCATCCCATGCATTTCAGTGATAAAACCTATAAAAATTTTGTACTTGAAATATTTCATTTCGATTTGTTGGAACTTGACTATATTTTCTCTATATGTTGATATTAGCCCATAAACTGTCGTCATTTCACTCATAATTCTTGTTTTTCTGAGTGCGGTAAGCCCTTCCTGTGATCAGTCACAGTGTTATCGCCATATTTTTAGCTCATTAGTTATATATCTGCTGCGAGATGTGCCTATTGAAGAGAAACAATTTTGCAATAGATCTCAAGAGTATATAGAGAATTGTTAAAAATATTATGAATTGTACAATGTGGGTACATCGTTGACATTATGACTTGATTAATTATACACTGAAAAGGCAGAAAGACTGGTACACCTGCCTAATATCATGTTGGGCCCCCACGAGCACGCAGAAGTGCTGCAACACGACGTGGCATGGATTCAACTAATGTCTGAAGGTATCCTGGAGGAAATTCACACCATGAATCCTGCAAGGCAGTCCAAACATCTACAGGAATGCGAGGGGTGGAGGTCTCTATTGAACAGCACGTTGCAAAACATCCCAGATATTATCAATAATGTTCATGTCTGGGGATTTAGGTGGACCAGGCTCCAGCAGCTTCAACAGTCGCCTGTTGATATGCACGGTCCATGGATTCATGAGGTTGTCTCCATACCCGTAGACGTCCATCTGCCCGATACAGTTGGGAACGAGACTCGTCAGACCAGGCAACGTGTTTCCAGTCATCCACAGTCCAATGGAGGTGTTAGCCAGAGGAGGCGTAAACCTTTTTGCAATGCAGTAAACAACGGGGCTCGAGTGGGCCTGCGGCTCGGAAAGCCCATAACAAGGATGGACCGTTCAACAGTTTGCCCGCTGAAACTTACTGAGGACCCAGAATTGCAATCCGATTTGAGCAATTTGAGGAAGTGTGGCGCGTCTATCTCGTTTAAGTATTATCGTCAGTCGTCGACGGTCCCATTCATTCAAGGTTTTTTTCTGGCAGCACCACGGGCAGAGATTTGATGTTTTACCGGTTACCTGGTATTCAGGGTACATTCCTGAAATTGTCGTTCACAAAAATCCAAATTGCATCACTACCTCAGAGATACTATGACCCATGTCTCGTGCGCCGACTATAAGGCCACGTTAAAAGTCACATAAATTATGATAACCTCCATTGTAGCTGATGGAACCGATCTAACAGCTTCGACAGACACCAGTTGCCTTACATAGGCACTGTATCGTGTTACGCTGATTCGTTGAATATCTTCGTTATCTGAATACGCACGCCTGTACCAGTTTTCCTGGCTCTTCCTAAGTAATCCAGTGTTTCTAAGTAATAGTAGCAAACTATTTGGTATTAACTCATCATCTCATTTTAAACTTAAATATCCATGAAAACTATTTTAACAAGAATTCCTCGAGTGAAATAATCGTAACTAATTATTTAGTTGGAAATAGTTAGTAATTATAATCTTCATTGGCAAATTGTCATCAAGTTTAGAGCCAAGTAATTAGGACTGTGGCTTTTTAATTACTTAAAATCTGAATAAGCTTGTTTGACAATGATTTCGTAATTAATTTTGAAACATTTATAGCTAAATTTTTCATGGCGATTTCTCATAGGGGAACTTTGTCTAGTACTTGGAAGAAATTTTTTGATTTGATTTTGCACTTTTTTTTGTCCTAAATGTTGACAAAAGAAAAGAAAATACTGCGAAAGATACCAAAGAATAGAAAAGTATGGGGATAATCTGTGCAAACGGATTTATTGCTACACATGTGGCTCAAGGTAGCCTTGTGGTAGCGCGTCGACTTTCGGTGCTAAGGGTGCTCGGATCGAATCCGGAATATCGATATTGAATACCTCCGTCTCTAGGCCGGATATAGGCACGTTGAATCCGTAGTCCAGAAAGTCCCTCTATGAGATCAGAAAGGGTGGGTGAGGGTACGATCCCGCCAGATACCATCCCTGGGGATGCTCGGAAAAAAATGCGGTGTCGCCTGGCTAAATATGATTCTGACCCTTGTGATGTCATTATAAATCGAAGGCATACCCCCAGTCCACTAGCCCATATGGACGTGGTCTGATATAAATTCCGCCCAGGATGATTACAAACAACAAAAGCTACACATAATGTATCTTTCTACGAAATGCGTTGTATATATGCACAGAGAGATAAACCAAGTGTATTTGGAATACTCCAGTATGTGTGTTATCACTACTGCACCCTACAAAAAGAAGTTGTTTCAGCTCTAAAAATGAAATTATGGTACTGATAGTGACTTTGACAAAAGCTTTTGAACACATTAGTATGCATGTCGCCAAATCATAAGTTAATATAGCTACTGAAAAGCGGGTTTGTGAAAAAAAACACAAACTAAAAGTGCAACAGTTGTCGAAATATACGTGGTCTCAATAAACTAGGTGTTTGTATAATTTTGAACGAGGAAAAAAAATAAATTATATGATGTACAAGAGCTGAGTTTGTGTTTTAAAGAAATAAAACTGAACACTGATGTGGATACTTTATAAACAAATGGAAATGCCATTTTAGATGACAAGTTATAGCACTTGAAAAAAGGAAACATTGCTGTAGTAGGCAGTGAATTGTTTGAAAGTCTCAGGTAAAGTAAACGATGTCTGCATCTATATTTAAAAAATATTGCTTTATATAATAAGAAAGTAAAACTTCTTAAAGGATCCTCTTAGGGGATTAGCATACTAATTTCATGGAAACATTGACCTATGTTCAAGTGCACGTTTGCTGCGCGCTTGAGGAAAAATTTCGGCAAATTTCAGAGGATCTCTGACTTAATTTCTTCTCTGAAAAATGCCAAAAATTTTAAAACCATTAAATGTTTTCACGCCGTATTTAAGAAACGGAGTCGTTCCAACGTGAATGAAATCATTTTTAAGTTATTTTTCACACTACGCCACATGAGGTCGGAAATAATTATAATTCACCAAGTGGTTTTTTATAGTCATATCCAGGTTTAATTCTTTGAGTTCAGACTTCAAGTGCTATACTGTTTTTACGTGGTAATAAGGGACCACCTATTGCTTTTTACTTTCTATTAATGTTCGCAGTTGAATACATCCTTTAGAAACTCCTCGAATAATTCTTCTAAAACATTCTTACAGTTATGCTACATATTCTTTTCCATAGGAGGGCGGATATCAATTTCGAAAGAGAAAAGCTGTTGGAAAATATCATATCAAGATTTAGTTTTCTGCATTCAAACTTCCAGGATGATTCTTTTTTTGCATGACAAAAAAAAATGTTCATCTATCATTTGTAATTTTCTATTCTTATACGAAAATCTATGCATCATCTTAAAACTTCCCATATAATAGAACATAAAAGGAAAAACAAATTGTCTATAAGAATCGTCTCAAAATTCCACCCCAAAAACATGTTAGAGTGAAATTATGAACGTCAGTTCTAATAAATGTATGGCAAGTACATCATGGAATCTTTGGACTGCAGGAATTAATCATATTTTTTTACAAAGAGGACCTACTATTTTAATGACATTACCAAATATATCCACACAATACTTTAGTGGAAAAAACAATTAGACATTGAAACTTATGATTTATTATCATTGATTGTCATTTACTTTGTTACCTACCCACAACAGGAAGAGCTTTCGCATTGGAGCACATTAGGATTTCGACTTCTTATACGAACCTTAGATTTTATTGGAAGATCAAAGTCGGATTGAGCTGAAGAAGCATTAAGCTAATTTTTTCTCTTATTGAAACTGGGTATTTCAACATCGTAAGAGCCTTTGTGGGTGGAGTTATAAAAATCTAGTGATTAATCTATTCTCTTTACAAGTAAAAATATACTATTTTTAGGATTCTTTCAGATTTAGACTGGATTTTAAAAATGATGTCATTTGAAATTGCAGTCCTAAATTATTCAGAAGTTAACCGTTGAGTTTCAGGATTTCTTTCAGTGCTATTGATCTCTTTATATAAAGCAATTGATTTCATTTCGGCGCATTACACTCAATTGTATTCCATAAATTTCTTAGTCCATATAAATGGATACATTTTATTCATTTACATATTTAAAAAATATAATGCTCAAATTAACACAATATTTGCATTATAACAAAAATATAAACAATTCTACAATATACAAAGCTTTTCTGGTAACAGATCTATCAACAATTGAATGAAATATTCTATTGCTTTAATATGAATTTAAAAACAGAAATTGTGTTTACTGATAACACATATATTTAAACAATTTTGTTATATTTCTTCTAAAGAATGTCAATGTTAAATCTTTTATGCTAAGTTTTTAAAGAGAAAATCATAAATTTTCAATCCAGACTATATATATTCTATTCAATCATAATCCATATTTTGATAGGACATATTTTTTTGGCAGGTAAATTTTCTGGTAGCTTATAAGAAAATCACAACTCCAGAAATATCATCATTGCCAAAAACTAAAATATAAAATTACAAACGCAAGTGATTTCTTCATATTAAGGGTTTAGAAAATATTTTTTTTTGCTGAATAGCAATATCAAAACTCATAATTCCACTTTATTTAATGAGTAGTTAGCTATCGGATACATAAAGCCTTTGTGCCTATAATTACGCCATAATCAACATTATCAAATCCCTTGTCGAATATCTGAATGCATCAAAAGTGCTATTATTTAAATTCTACATTTAAATGGTCAAATTTCTTCTCGATCAGCCTTAAAATTGTAGTTAGTTATAGTGTAAATACTCCATCTAATGCTGGTACGCTAACCATTTGGTATTACCTGACATAATCCTTAAGAGTTTATCCCCACGAGTATTTCCTCATATTATATTTTACTGATCTAGGACAAATGCATCTCACGCATGTTCAGAATAGTTAACGAGGAAATCCGAAACCTCGCTTGTCTGATCTATTTAACATCAGATTTTCTCAAGTTGAAACACTGAGATTATATAACATAAAAATAACCCGAGTTTTAGTGAATTAAAAAGTAAATATTACTAACGGCAGATGCAGGGATTAGATATCAGGAGTAATATTTATGTGAATATATATATATATATATATATATATATATATATATATATATATACACACCAAGTGAGCATAATTAAACTTGGCCTATTCAGAGCCCTCTGTAGCTGGAACTAAAAAACAAATTGAGCTAAAATTTTGCATACAGACAATTCAAAGAATGCACTGAAAGATTCCAAAGAAAACAAAAGTTTAAAAAATGTCCGCTAGGGGGCGCATCACAGCCTAAATGCTTGAAACGTCATGCAATAAATAACTGTACACAATCAAAAAAGTCATTTAAAACATTTATTTTTACATTCTCAAGCATTATGATGTTTGAAACTGTTATTTTTACATTTTGACGCATTTGACACATTTTGAAGCATTATGACGGTATAAAAGTTGATAAATGTGGCACTGCAGGTGAAGAAGAAAAACATCTGATTTGCATAAGCATACAGATTCAAAGTAAATTATGGGTATAAAAAGGGTGAGATCGAGTGAGTATCATTCTTTCAGTTACGATGGAAATTAAATTACAAGGACGTGCGTTAATCGTAAGACTTTTTTTTATCAAAACCAGGGAAATGCTGTCGCAGATCTTCGCAAATTTCTACGTCAAAAGAAACTGCGTCGGGGTCCAATATCTCCACAAAGTGTGAGAGACAGGAATCTTGATTTAGAAACACTGGGTGTTTAAGCGTTGAATGTGGGAGAGGGCGAAAGCCTATCAGCGAAGAAGTCGTTTCAGAAGTACCAACGGCCGTTGTTGGGCAGTCACTGACAAATTATCATGGATTCAGCAGTGCACGTGCAGTGTCACGGCAATTATACGTACCGTATAGCACAATGCAGAAGATCCTGGGAATATAGTGAATTTTTTTCAGTATAACATCAGCCACAACCAGCAACTGCTTCTTACCGAAAATGACCGTCGCTTATGTTTTGCCCTGACTTTTCTTGGCCGAATGGAAGTCGGTGACTCTTGGCCGCGGAACATTCTCTGGAGCGACGATGCTTATTTTTGTCTGAACGGAACAGTGAACACCCATAATTGTTGAATTTGATCCTTGGAAAATCCCCGTGCCTTCTACACAATTCCGCAACACTCGCCTAAAGTTACCGTCTTGTGTGGATTCCCTTCCCAATTTATCCTTGGACCATAATTTTTTAAAGAACTTAGCCCTGTCACATGTTCTGAAACAGCCCTCAGAAATCGTGACATGCTTAGCAGTTTTCCTTTACCTCAACTGCAGCAGCGATAATACCTCGAGTCTATTATTTTTATGCAGGATGGTGCCCCTCCACATAATGGACCAAGTAATGCGGAGGTTTTTGCGACAACATTTTATGGATGACAGTGTGATTAGCCGATCGTTTAGCACTCCTTGGCCGACCCGTTCTCCCGATCTCACACCGCGTGATTTTTGGGTATGAGGCCATTTATAAAACGTTGTTTATATGGGGAATATTACAACTTTGGCTGACCTGAAGGACTGCATAATATTGTATGTCCGACAGATTACGGGAGACCAGTTGCGGTCTGCTGTTGAACACTCTGTTCATCGCCTGCCCATTTTACATACTTATGAGGAAGCCCACATTGAACAATTTTCTTTGCATCGTTAGACAGTATGTAACAAATAAATTATGCTTGAAGTGGAACTTGTAGCTTGTTTATATTATTTCCATGTAATGCGCCCCATAGCTAACATTTTTTAAACTTTTTTTTTCGGAATCTTTCAACGCATCCTTTGAATTGTCTACCCGCAAAATTTCAGATCAACCCACCTTTTAGTTACAGCTACAGAGGGCTCTGTATAGGCCAAGTTTAATTATGATCACATTATGATATATATATATATATATATATATATATATATATATATATATATATATATATATAATCCAAAAAATCTGCTTTTTATCCGTCTTTGTAACAGAACTACAGGTGCAAACTAAATAGGAGATATTTACTCAGTCGTTGAGTGTAGGGTAATTTGATCGAGATATGAACATTTTAGAAACATTTGCCGTTTTTTAGAAACATAGTCTTATAATATTCATATTCCTAAAACTTAGTTGAATTTAGCAGTCCTTTGTTTAAAAATGCTTTCGCTTTAATCAAAACATTTATTTTCCTTCATAGTGTCCTATACGTAGCATAGCAGGAGCTGAAAAGCTTAGTGAAGTAAAGAATAATAGAAACAAAAAAATATAATAGTCAAAACGTTTCAATTTGAGTATACAAACAGAACTTGACAGAGAGTTGTTCGAATATAATTTCGGAAGTTTTGTTTCGTACATGATTCATCGTTTGCACATGTTCTATAAATTATTCAATATATATTGAATTTCTAAGCCCAAACTATGATTAATTGTGCCAGGCCAGATTAACAGTCACTTATATATACTGACAGCTGTAATCGCAGTGGTAAGGTATTGTTGTAGATTAAACTGGACGTGATAGAACTGGCCGAAATATGACTTATACACGAGATAAATGTGCTAGTTTGTGGGTAATGGTATCATGCCAGGAAGCATTGTAGACCTTCTATACCACTATTGAAATTATCTTTAAAAATATGTAAATCGACAGTAAAGGTCATTCATGATAGGTAATACAGAAGAAGCTAAACATTTCAAGATATATAATTTCTTATTTAACGAAGAAGGATGTTTTGTACGGCTAAATTTTGCTATAAAATAAAGCATTTTAAATCATCCCAATCAATCCTAAGTTTTCTGAAGGACGATGGCCAAATAGCTAGGATGATAGCTTTCGGAGCCAGACTAAGCAGGTTTGGATACCGTTGTTGTGATGGGGATGTTTGTAGACGTCTGAAATTTTTAATAACTATAAAACGTGATATCTTATGTAAATTCTAATGTTTCAGATCCTATAAAAATTTATCGATAGCCGTCAGTTTTGTTGTGTTACGTTGTAGATAGAGGCCGATGTATCTAATATTTTATTAATGTAAAATTTAGAAATTATAAACTTTAAATGTTGGTTAAAGTAATGGATCTAACATATGAAAGGAATAGCAAATTTCAAAGCTCCATTTTGTTAATTCTAAATTCATCTTACTGAAACTTTTATCATTTAAAGCGTTCCCTTCTGTTACTTCCTCTTTATGGACCCGAGGTAGCCTAGTGGTAGCGTGTCGGCTTTCGGTGCCGGTAGTGATCGGATCAAATACTCTCAAGCCGCATTAACTACCTCCGTGTCTAGGCCGGATATGAACACGTTAATTCCGTTTGAGGTGAGAGAGGGTGGGAGAGGATTCTATTTCTCCCGATGTCGCTCCTTGGGGGTGCTACCTCAAAATGGAGGTGGCACCTGGTTAAATCAGACTCCAAACATTGTGGTGTCATTATAAACAGGAGACACGCCCCTCGCTAGCCTATTTGCCTTAGTCTGGTATACATCCGACGAGGGTCATTAAAAACAACAACAACAGCAACTTTCCCTTTTATAATAGCATTTAGAGACTTTAAAACTGGCTGAAAAGTTAGCAGAAGCCTTTTTCAAAATCAAATGGCTTAAAAAATCTTTAGACTTTCTCTACAGAACACGAGTTCACAACATTAAACACCTCTGCTACTTAGTGAAATAGGTTTAGCATTTGTCTTTCCACTTACTATACTATAAACAAATTTTTAATATTAACATTTCATTATTGGATAAATAATAGTAAATTAAGAAAATTAGTTGATAAAAAAGTTTTAAATGAATTATATATATAATAGCCCTTGTCTCTGTATAACACTTCCGGGCTGTACTCATCTTTCAATTGAAGCCCTAAGTAAACAAACGGCCGGTTAGGCTTAATTTCAATTTCAGATGTGGATCAGAATTTTTTCTTACCTAAAAACTAATATCTTCTCCATCAAATCACGTTTGTTCAGCCTATTTTTCTATAAAACATTCAGAACTAAAAAAAATTGGATGTTTTTAGCTGTATATTTAACAGTTTTTAAAAATCTGTTTACTTTTGCGATGAATTCTGAAAGTAAACAAACTTGAATGTGAATGAATCAAGTAGCTCAAGTATTCATATCGCGTAGTGAGCTGTAAAAAACTGGATGGCAGTCTACTACTCCAATCTCATGAAAAACTAAATAAATAAAAAATAATGGAAGGGTTTGCTTTTACAAGGTGTGGATTAAATGCAATATTGTTAGATAATTCGGGATATTTTTTAACTTTCATATACTTTTCCCATTATGACGTCATTATTAGTATTATGACGTCAAAATGACGGGTTACCTTCTAGTGAATTAATGAAACTCATTGAACTAAGGACCGATTATAAGCTCTCCTATGCAGTTGGAAATTGTTGCGTTTTCAAGGAAGTCACAATTTAATAATTTAAATTCAGTATTTCTTAATCGTTGAAAGAAACTGACGTAAAATTACTAATAATTTAGAAAATAAAAAGTGAAGTCAAATAATTTACCAGATTTTTTTGTGCGATATTTCTATAAGATAATATTTTGTGATTCATAGATGAGAAATTCTCTAATTCTTTACATAATCAGTAACAAAATATTGATTTATGCCTAAGTGATACATTTTATGTAACAGTTTAAACATCTTTGTGACAATGCATCTTTTAATAACGTAAAATCGTGTAATTTTTTAAGCGTTTCATGACGAAATTTTAGTTGTTTTAACGTAGTTACCCGATGACACTGGCAGTTTCTGAAAGAATAAATTTAAAATTGTTTTCGACATTTATGGAAATTTTATTTCAAAAATTTTTAAACCATGTTAGGGATAATATTTTTTAGATTTGTTTTATATCAGAAGAAAGATTTCAATATTTGTCCTAAATGAAAATAACCTGAACGGAGTTTTATGTAAAGTAACGTACTTCATATTGTGTCCAACGTTAAATTTCGATGAGAGAGTTTCATATGAAATTTCATTTCTGTCCCAGTCAGCTAAGAGAGAAATATTTTATTTACAGCAACACTATTTCATTTTCAGAAGTGATACCAGCTCAGTTACTAAAGTATAGGCCAATTTGGTAGGAATAAATGTTTCCCATAATTTTTTGTAAATCGACGAAAAACATCGCCAAAACTCTCCTTGTTCAACTCAAGATACTGATCGAGTAAATGAGATAACATTGTTTCAGATTCTTGAATGGTCAACAACCTAAATAGATTGAAAATTGTAAAATATTTTCTTCTATAAAGTATCCTCGTATGTGCACAATACAGGAATGATTGAACAGAATTCCAATAACCTAATTACCAGAGGGTGATAAGACGGGTTATATTTAGTCTAGCAAACAATAGATATTTTAAACAGTTATAGAAAATTTTCACCCTACGAATTTAAAGCAAATCTCACCACACTAAACAAATGAACGAGTCGAGATATCTACAATTTAATATGTATCTTACCGACCTTTATCATCTGATATAGAACTGAATTCGTAATCCAAAATACTTTACAAAAAAATTAAAGGGTCATCGGTAAACTGTGAGACATGCAGTGTACAAAATTCTGTAGAGACACTTGATGTGAATTTTATCCCTCTTAAAAACAACCAAGCTTAAAGTACAAATATAAACTAAGGTATGCGTAGGCAAAACAGTATGAAAAGGGTGTTTCTGGAAATGTAATCTCACTTAAATGAACCATATGTGTTATTATTTTCATAATACTATAGAGTAAGTTTAAGGCGAGAAAATAAATTGCTATTTCTCAAAATTTGAGCAACGAGCACTTGTAAAAACATGAATAAAATGTAAATGTATTAAACGAGGTCGAGAAGCATTTGCTTTTCTTAACTAATGTAGTTTGAATTCTATACTGAGATTATACAGTAAAACTCAAAACATAAGATCATATATTTCATCCTTGGAGACAACTTTAGAGCTAAACCCCTCAAACGATATATTTCAATTAATTTCTTATTCATGTGCAACAATAGAATCCATTGTTTGAAATAGTTTTTCTTAGCCCGTGAAAGAGTATACCACAATGAATCATGTTACACTTTTCCATTTTATATTAGTTTAAACCTCTGTTTACTGGGTTTGAGTTACACTTTTTATCTGCTCATATATCATTCTTCTTTGTTATATAATAGGAGAAACTTTGTCTTGCAAATTTCTTTAATTAATGTTCTGTGAAACAGTTCACGTGCCTTGAAATATTTTATTCGTTATTTACCATCAAACAAAATACTACTAGTTAAAAGAAACCGTGCAATCTCATGCCAACATCGACATTCGAAAAGAACTGTATTAACTGTGAAGTTAATTCTAAAGTTATTCCTATAAGACAGAAAAATATTTTCCTCTTTATCCAGATTAGTTTTCAAAATTTTCACACATTCCTCAAAATATGTTTTTAGCTAAATAAGCTTTCAATTACAGATATCTTAAAGTCATGTTTCGTAGTTATGTAATACACAGTATTGTGTAATTGATAATGTATAATCGAGTCTCATCATAGACTATATCGGGAATTGAGTGGGATAATTTCCTAATATATTGAGTATCATGCTTATTAATTTTAATAGATGACTGAATGGTAGAGATTTAATGTAATGTGATTTATCTTTTTCTCAAACAAATAAATCCAAATAAATTGAATGGGCATTAGTATAACTGTTGCAGTGTAATTATAATGTTAAAGAGGTACGAGTTTACTAGTTTTAAGTAGAATACTTATTGAATCTATATTATGTTAAATCTGTGTGCTGCTACATTTTACGTGTCGTTATGCACTTTTATGTAATTGCGACATTGGGCATATGTTAAGTATCAGTATGTATATTAGTTAAATTTGTACAGAAATAGTGATTATACAATTTGATTTAAAATGTTAAAGTAAAAAGTTTGTAAAATACTTGTCACAGTAAAATATTGTTTTTGCTAGACATAGTGGTACTAGTATGGTGTTTATACAAATTGTTCTTAAAAGAAAAAATGTGTTAAAGAAAACCTGTAAAGTAGATGTTTAAGTAATATAGTGCTTATATAATACGTTATAATATTGACAAAGAAATGTGAAATATAGATTAATGCAAAGTGCATAATATGAAAGTAAAGTTGTTTATACTTAAAATAAAGTGTAAATATGTGAAATAATAGTTATGGGGACGGATTTAATTTCGAACGGATAAGAGGTTTTGACTCGGTAAAAGTGTTAGCCCGTCTGCACACGGAGCAACTCAAAAGAAACTGATAACTGACTCAAATCACAAACCAGTCCGTGATGAGTCGCAACCTATGTAATTGAATGGAGCCACGCACACGGCGCAACTGGTTACAAACCCGTCCGACGTGTTTGTAACCAGTTGCGCCGTGTGCGTGGCTCCATTCAATTACATAGGTTGCGACTCTTCACGGACTGGTTTGTGATTTGAGTCAGTTATCAGTTTCTTTTGAGTTGCTCCGTGTGCAGACGGGCTTAGTCTCAGGCGGAGGGTACTTGGCTTTATGCGATAGCTGGTAGCACTGTTTCAAAAAAATTTGCTGTGTGGACTCTTGAGTCCAGGTCAGCGTATTGCTATTTGAATTATCTTTTTAAAGAGATATTTTAAAATCAAATTATGATATTCGTAACTTAGGAGTTATTGTTCTAAATTTAAGCTCAAAATTGTTTTTCTCGATATATTTTTAGGATTGACCTTACAAGCGAAAATTTCCAAACAGTTAACTTAAATACATTCCTTTGAATATTTTTTTTCATTATGATTCAAAATCATGAACTTCCGAAATGGGTAAATTTATATTTGTCGAAAAGCCTCCCATATGTTATAGTAGTTAACGTTGCCAGCTACCACATAGTGGTCTTGGGTTCAAATCCCGAATAAAGCTTGGTCGTTCCCGTGTTGTCTCATCATAGGGAGCAATGCTGGTTTACTTGATTGGTGCTCCCACATTAAAGAAGTCAGCAAGACCGCTGTGAATTACAAACGGCGAATGTCTTACGACAAAGTGCCTCCGCATCAGAAAAAAAAATCTGGAAATATATATACTGAAGTAATTGAAACGTTTAAAAATAAGTGATGTTATTTTGTCAAACTGCAAATGAAATTTCTGTCCATATCAAATTCAAATATAACGGAAAATATTTATTTTGCTAATATATTTGACAAAAAATTGTTGGAGGGAAATAGAATTCTTCATTCCAAAGAGAAAAATGTTTTAACAAAGGAAATTCTGCTAACTATTCTTTATCTCTCTGGCATGTTTTTCGTTTAAATTTTTGCATAAATCTTATTTCCAATAGCTATGTATTTAGCTATGTAATACCTCTGTAATACCTATGTATATGCAAGTATAATAGCTATGTATATAAATTTTGAATAGGTTTTTGGTCAGTGTATTTTGAAGAGATAAAAATTGATATTGTATTTTTCACATACCAATCGCATAAATACAAGTTTCGAACTCAATCTAATTTGTTCACTAGTTATATAGTTAAAATTTTTCAAAATAGAAAGGTGAATATTTTCGATACAGTCTCTGCAAAATTTGGCATTTCGTTTCTTTCCTTTAGCATAACCACACATTTGCTACAAATTAGACCAGAAACATGTTTTCTTAGAAGTGTGGTTGATTGTTTTATATTATGGATTTGAATGCCTGGAGTCAGTAATTAACGAACATAGAAGGAACTATCACGTGAATATTGCATCCCTTTTATGCTCTAGTTTATTTACATATCTTTGCTTGATGCATCATTCTCATTTCACAGCCTTTATTTTCTCGCATCTTCTAGAAATGGGTCAAGAATTGGACATACAGTATTCGATTTACCCCTTTGAGAGGCGTCGTTTGCACACTGCAAACGCATAAAACTAGTCTTTTTTAATCTGCATTCCATGTATTCCAATTAAATGAGCAGAAAAATGGTTAGTACTGCCATCTGTTATCAGTTTAAAGAAGCAAAAGCATTTTGCAAACTTTCATTGGAAAAATTTTCAAGATTCGTTAGGTTATAAAAAATGTTTAAAAATCTGCAACTTGCAAACGGGGGACGTTGTTGCTCCTGAAATGGTTAAGACAATATTCGAACTAGTCCGCTTTCATTCAAGTGCGTTTATTAACTTTATCTTCCTATATCAATAATCACAACGACAACACTCACAAAAACTCTCTGAATTACAAACTTCCGTAGAAGATTTTAGCATTTTCTGAAAGAACTGTTAACGGGCATATCATTATGGTTGCTAATATTTTGCTCTTACAGACAAGTGTGTTTCTTAAATTTTATGAGTCTAGAAACATTTCCCAATTTTTAAATATATATATTTTTGAATTGCATAGAACTTCATGAAATATATAAATTTGATTTCTTGTTATCTGTACTAATATATACTGCTGGCCAATGTAAATGCAACACCATGAAGGAAACATGCAAATAACATGAAATTTACAACATGCATTAGCAGCGGTGAGATATACAAATGATTAGAATTTAAGCGCAGACGCACATCACGCGCGTCTGTGGCGCCACTTCAAAGCGCTATTTAAGGCTTGGAGATTTCGACGATTTCAAGTTCGGCAATTGTGTTTTTCTTGTGGTTTTTCAAAAAAAAAAAACGATCAATTATGCCTCGTCGAAAACAGCGATCATGTTAGATCAAGTATCCGAGTTCGACAGAGAAAGGATAGTGGCCTACCGAGATTGTGGATTACCTTTCAGGGAAATCGGTAGTCGTGTTGGACGAAACCAAGCAACTGTAATGCGGACATGTGATCATTGGATGCAGGAGGTTACGACGGACCGGTGTACTCGATACCATCCACCTCAGCGCACCACTTCATTTTATGACAGGCAAATTGTGTGCATGGCAGTGACGGATCGCTCAGTCACATCACGAACCATAGCACAGCACATGCAGTCTGTAACGCATCATCCAGTGTCTGCGCGTACCATTCGACGCCGTTTACAGCAGAGTGGTCTGTCCGCAGGACGTCCATTGCTTTGTCTACCCTTGACGCAGAACCACAGACGCCTCCGCCGCCAATGGTGCGATGACAGAAGGATGTGGACGGCAGAATGGAATGAAATTGTCTTTACTGATGAGTCAGTGACGACGACAGTATTTCTGTCTGCAACACCACGATGGTCGCATTCGAGTCTGGAGACACCGTGAAGAGAGGATGCGGAACAGCTGCGTTATGCACCGCCACACTGGTCCTGCACCGGGTATTATGGTATCGGGCGGTATTGGATATCACTCTCGCACACCTCTAGTAAGCATTGCCGGTACTTTAAACAGCCAGCGCTACATCTTCGAGGTGTTGGAGCCAGTTGTCCTTTCTTACCTTCAGGGCTTGCCTACAGCCATATTTCAACAGGATAATGCGCGACCACACGTGGCACGCATTGTCCAACGGTTCTTCGTCAATCGCCAGATTGAATTGCTTCCCTGGCCGCCTCGCTCTCCGGATCTTTCGCCGATAGAAAACATGTGGTCCATGGTTGCTCTACGATTGACCCAGATTCCGTCCCCAGCTGCCACAGCAGATCAACTTTGGCAACGTGTGGAAGCTACTTGGTCGGCTGTACCCCAAGAACTCATCCAAAGTATCTTTGAATCAATGCCGAGGCGTGTGGGAGCGGTGATCTCCAACAATGGCAACTACTCTGGCTACTGATTTTGGCAGCAACCACACTTCAGAGAAGTCTATAAATTTAAACATTGGATACTTGGTCAACATGTTATCTACAACATAAATTTAGTTGTGATATCTCTTGTCATTCTTGGTGTTGCAATTTGGGTGGCCAGCAGTGTATAAAGAGAGAAAGCGGATTTTGTATGTGGAGGGTAATCTCTGGAACCACTGCACCTATTTGAAAAATTCTTTCACTATTTGAAAGGTACTTTATTCCAGATGGACATAGACTATAAATTATGTATATCTGATCAGTAGAAAGTTTGGGGCCTAAATGTAATCACCTTTACAACTTTTCATTTGTCCACCATAATCAAGTAACCATAGCAACACATCAAACGATATTTTTATTTATTGTCAGTAAAACAGTTAACATTTGAATTTTCTTTGTCAACCATAGTCAAATAACCATAGCAACACTTCAAACTACATTTTCATTTATTATCAGTAAAACATTTAATATTTTAAAGATTCAAGTGGAGGAGGTATTGATAAATACAAAAAGGATTTTTGAAATTGGCAACGTTTAAGGGTTTATTAAAGAAAATTACATTTAGAACTCTGCTTTTTATTGGACATTTAAGGTAAAAAAATATTTACATTTTTTTGGCTATAAACTGGAAATTTATTGGTATAATATTACAAAACTTTATTTAACTTATAATCTTTATGTTTTTGAATTCATGTACAATTTTATGCATATTTTGCGTAAATCGAACTCGAATTATTGAACTTTATTCAAAAATCAGTGTGTTTCATTGAAACTGTGAAATTTATTGATTATTTCGAATAGGCGTGTGTTTGTTCCTTTATAATTGAAAAATTATTGCTTTAATTGAGTTGAAATTTTGTATAGATATAGTTGATAGTTCATATTAAAACATAGGCATATTATGTTTTGAAAATCATGCCCGGAGTTTTTTTAATTAAGGTTTTAATGATTTTGCCCCTAAAAGTTGCTTATTTCGACAGCTTCCGCGGCTGTCCTCGCTGACAGCGAGGCTATGGGGCCGAATGGTACCAAAATCGGCACGCGGATGGCTCTGGACACGATTCAGTGCCTGACGTAGTCGGATTTTTCAATTTTCAATTTTAAAAATGTTATTAATTTTTTGTGCCATTTTTGGGGCGTTTTTCGTGTTTTTTTTTGTGTGTGGACTCTGTAGCGGATAGGCTATGGGGCCGAATCGTATCAAAATCGGCACGTGGGTGGCCCCGGACACAATTCAGTGCCTGTCGTTACACTTTCCAATAAAAATTTATTTTGCCATCACCATCAACAAATCCCAAGGTAAAACATACAAATATATTGGACTTAACTTACGGGAAGATTGCTTTACTCATGGACAATTATATGTTGATCTCTCTAGGTCAGGAAATGCGGAGAATCAATTTATTTTAAAGAACACGTCAGAAAACGAAAAACGAAAAATGAGGTATACCATGAAGTTTCAAAATAAATTATACCTACCTAATATCTACTTAAGATACATAATTTTTCAACCCGGACAAAGTCGGGACGAGTCGCTAGTTAATTTATATTTAAGGATTTGTTTACTGCTTCAAGTAAATATAGTTTTATATGTGAAAAAAAAGAGAATAGGGTGTAGGAATCTTTAATATTGCATTTCGAAGACTAAATACATATTATTAGATTATGATTTCATAGCTAAAATATTTTTCATTT
This sequence comes from Dolomedes plantarius, assembly GCA_907164885.2. NCBI lineage: Eukaryota > Metazoa > Arthropoda > Arachnida > Araneae > Dolomedidae > Dolomedes > Dolomedes plantarius. The sequence continues at coordinate 11,073,041 of OU015490.1, forward strand.
TAAATATACATGATTTATTCCTTACTATCTGCTAAATGAATTTGTGCATGAAACTACTACGTTGAACTCCATTCTACAAAATTCAGTCAACGTCAAATTCATTTCAAAATGCTATGTAGAATAAATTTTTTAATTTCAAAACATGTTTGAAAACTCACTGGAAATGGATTAAAGTATCAATTATAGTATCTGCAAGCTTTAAATTTGCACATTTCTTAAATAACAAAAGTTAATTGCTATTTACGCTAACAGAGAAGGACAAAAAATTATTTCGGTGAAAGTAGAAATTGTTTTACATGTCGTCTAGGCGAGAATGGATGGTAAGTAAATGCATTATGCGACATATGTTTAGGATTCCCTTTGTCGCGGTTTAAAATTTATTGTTCTGCAAAAATAACACCCGTTTGTTCTCTTTTGTTTCCTCTCATAGTTCTTTTTGAGGATTGTAATAATTTAAATGCGTACAGTTACACCCTATATATATATTATTATGTTCTTTATTTTATCCTGGTTGTTTCCTTTCATCTAGCTTTAGATCCATTTAAAATACTTTTCGCAATACAAATATTCCGTACATAGCATACCATACACACGATATGAAATAAAATTTGCTCGATGAATGTTTCATGACATGGAGTTATTATATCACATTTCATATTTAATATTTATCTAAAACCTATACATAAAAGATGGTTAGTCTTTCAAAGAAATGGATAATACATGGAGATTATTTTCAACAGTTTGCAAAAAAAAAAGAAATAACATCCTTTTTATTCATTACATTTATTCCCTAAAATGATTTAAATATATAATTCAGAGGGTGTTTTGAAAGTCAAAGAACCCAGGGTAGCCTAGTGGTAGCGCTTTAGACTTTGGAAAGCGAGTGCTCAGTACTAATCCCCACGATCGTCATTCAGTACTTTCGTGTCTAGGACGGATATGGACTTATTAAATTGGTAGACTGGAAAGTCCTTCTCTGAGGTCAGTGGGTGGGAGATGTTAGAAGCCCTCCAGATGTCGCCCTTGGGAGTGCTTGGTCAAAATTGAGATGCCACTTGAATTAAAGTCAGACGGCTTGTTTTTGTTTTTGCTGCTTATGCCCCTTGACCGACATCAACATCAGATCAAGTCCCGAAGGCTATGGGCGATGAAGGATGCGACTCTTGTTTTGAATTAGCACCACAAGGGTCGGAGTCCGACTTGGCTAAATGACCGGTCCCGTAATTTTGAACCGAGTCAAGTGACGAGACCGGAGCACTTGACCCCGCACCTCCAGAGGTAAATTTGAGAACTTGGAGGACATTATAGTCACGCCCTATTTTACGTGCCCCGACCACCATTAGTGAACACGGCGGTAGATTTGCAGCGACGAGCATCTAATCAGGGAAGTTCAGATCACTGGCCCGCTGCTCTTGCCAACTGAGCTACCTCGCCCATGATAGGGCTTGTTTCAGCCATGGGTTGCATAAGTCCTAAATCAACAACAGCATAAATGTCAGAACACTGTGATCTCGCGACAGAAAGTCTTGCCATTGAAATTCTTTGATTACAACGACAATACTCTGTTTCATAATACAACTTGTGTACACGAATTGAAAATATAATGATAACTAACAAGGAATGCGTGCAAAAGATATTTTTTGACACACCTCTAAAATGTGAAAGCTCTCTCTATGCGATATTTTTTTCTTAAACGTATCCCACAGACATTTTACAGAATTTAAAGAGGAATTCTAAGTCTCTCCAAATTCTATGTGGCGTTGTTCTTTGTAACTGATTAATTATTAAATGACCATATAAGCTACATATCTGGGAAATGGGGATTCAATTGGCTAATTCATAAATTTATAAAGAAGAAAAAAAAGACAGGAATAACTTAAACTGAAAATCACCTCATGTTCAAATAATATAATTGTCAGATGTGCTAAAGATTTTATCTCTAACCAGATGTATTACCCGGCTTTGCTCGGGATTCAGTTTCTGTTAATATTTTTTTTCAATGATTATGATGTGCTTCATGTTATGATGTTCTAAAGTTTTCGCTAAAATTCTTTTGCGGTAGCAAATAGAATTAGTTTGTTGTCGGTGCTGTCGTTGTTCATCGCTTTCCTTTCCTTTCGAAATTGAAGCTCGACAACAATCGTATGTTCGACGTGTTAAAAGTTTCTTCATCAGTGTCACTTCTTCGGATCACTACAATTCGAATTCTGTCACCTTCGAGCTATTGGAATTTTTTTTTCTTCAGATTCTTGTGCGCGTCTAACTACATTTCGAATTCTGTGGGCTTTGCACTGTTCTATTTTTTTTTCATAACATTGCTCATTTCTCAACAATTTTTGACATTTTAACCTTACTTATGCAGGATTAAAAGTTGCTCTCCTCTTTTTGGGCATTTTAAAGCATTAATTTACAGCTAGTCAATAACGTTTGCATGGATTTATTATTATAGAAAAATAATCAATAATGTTTGAACGGATTGAGATCACATTCAATATTCAAACACAGCAAGTTGGATAATTATTATAGAAAAGTATATACACTTATTTCATGCTCGGAACTCTTTCTCAAAACTAAATCGTCTGCTACGTTTCAATGCCACTTTCAGACTTTCTTAATTATAATATACACGTATTTCATGATTGTAATTCTTTCTTAAAACTAAATCATCTGCTATGTTTCAATGTCACTTCAGTTATGTAAATCATCGCGTCAAGGCTAAACGCACGAGTTTCTAGCTAAGTCAACGTGTCCTGCAGTATATTTGAGTTTGAACAGGGAGCTTCGGATAGTTTCTATTCATAAAATTGATAGAGAACACATTCATTGAAAATGAATGACTTTCCATCCTTATACACTGCTGGCCACTGTCACCGTAATGTATTTAATAGTTATAGTATTAGTGGTAGTACGTGTAATTAAAGAGTGATGCTCATATGTATAGATCCAAATCAATTTATTAAACCAATCATAAAACATATACAAACAACATTATTCATTGAAGATTTCCGAATTTCTATTTCATTAACACCATATATCTATATATACATTTCAAATTATCTTTCTTCCTATATCTTATCAATACATTAATTCTGATTATTTATCTAACCTTCATTCTCATCAATATCAACTACTAACATTTTTATCTACTCCCTAACATTGTTAGATTATCCTACATTCTTAATTGCTATACATAAACACATTATAAAATTATTGCAAGATACGACTTCAATTAATATGGATATACACAAGCACTATTTTATGATAGATATTCTATGCATAAATGTAAAGATTTCACCTAATCTGCCCTATCTAATTAACTGCGCTCTCTAGTAGGCATTGGGCATTGCTAGGATAAGTCAAAATACTCTCCTACCTTTTCTGACGACACATCGACATCAAAAGCCTTGTTGGGAGAAACATACGGCTCTTTCGGGCAGCGGGCTGTCGGGTCCGGGGAAACGGCGGTCACTATCTGTTGCGGCGGCCTCAGGGCGCACGTCTCCGAGAATACACTTGCGTCGGGGGAGCGTTCGTCAATCCGAAGGTCCGTACCTCATCACAAGCATGGCTGGGGGGTCATCGGGCACTCTGGTCCAGTGTAACAGCTGCGATCATCGGCATGCGGCGGACTCAGGGTGCTCGTCTCCGCATCTAAGCATTTGCTTCGGGGGCTCGTTGGTCCAGGGGAACGGCTGCTCCTCTCTCGCTAAATGACAGATTAGTCGGTCGGCCTCTCCGGTATTGGGTTCTGCATTTATCTTATATCGGTTTGCTTTTTCGGGTACCGAGGACTTGGCTTGTCTCTCCGGTATTAAGTTAGCAGCCCGTCATCTCCTTCTCTCTTCCTTCGCCGTCTACAGGGGCTTATGTGTTCTTAGTGAAACATCTCAAATCATTCTGCCCTCTCTAAAAACTTTTTCTCTCGAGCTCAACTTCCATCATTATTTATTCAGGCCCTCATTGGTGGCCACCTTCTGTCCTATGGGTCGATCCGGGGCCCCTTCATTGGTCGATCACCTATTTTATATTCCTATTTTCTCCAATCAATATTGACGGGGGCATTCGCCCTTGCACCTGTCTGGGGTTTCTTACATTTTTAACTTCCCACGCTCTCGCCTGGGCCTCCTGTGGTTTTTCTAACGCCGGTCAACCTCGTAAATTGCCTTACCCCTTTTCTTCTCCTAACTGTGACTCCGTTTTCAGATTTTCCTCAGCTCATTATCACCAGCTGGGCCCTTCGTTAAACGCAGCTGTTGACCGTTTTCTCATTTCAATTGCCCCCTCTCAACTTGTTATCTCTCCTTGCCATTCGCATACGCAGTACATTATCCCGCTGTTCAAGGCATCTCTTTTGTCTGATTCTTTGAATTACATTTTCTATCGCCGCTTTTCTAAACACATGTCGTGTCTCCACGACAGCCACCCAAATTGCAACACCAAGAAAGACAAGAGATATCACAACAAAATTTATTTTGTAGATAACATGTTGACCAAGTATCAAATGATTAAATTTATAGACTTCTGTGAAGTGTGGTTCCTGCCAAAATCAGTAGCCAGAGTAGCCGCCATTGTTGGAGATCACCGCTGCCACACGCCTCGGCATTGATTCAAAGATACTTTGGATGAGTTCTTGAGGTACAGCAGACCAAGCAGCTTCCATACGTTGCCAAAGTTCATCTGCTGTGGCAGCTGGGGATGGAATCTGGGTCAATCGTAGAGCAACCATGGACCACATGTTTTCTCTCGGCAAAAGATCCGGAGAGCGAGGCGGCCAGGGAAGCAATTCAATCTGGCGATTGACGAAGAACCGTTGGACAATGCGTGCCACGTGTGGTCGCGCATTATCCTGTTGAAATATGGCTGTGGGAAAGCCCTGAAGGTAAGGAAGGACAACTGGCTCCAACACGTCGGAGATATAGCGCTGGCTGTTTAAAGTACCGGCAATGCGTACTAGAGGTGTGCGAGAGTGATATCCAATACCGCCCTATACCATAATACCCGGTGCAGGACCAGTGTGGCGGTGCATAACGCAGCTGTTCAGCATCCTCTCTTCACGGTGTCTCCAGACTCTAATGCGACCATCGTGGTGTTGCAGGCAGAAGCGTGACTCGTCAGTAAAGACAATTTCATTCCATTCTGCCGTCCACATCCTTCTGTCATCGCACCATTGGTGGCGGAGACGTCTGTGGTTCTGCGTCAAGGGTAGACAAAGCAATGGACGTCTTGCGGACAGACCACTCTGCTGGAATCAGCGTCTAATGGTACAGGCTGGCACTGGATGATGCGTTACAGACTGCATGTGCTGTGCTATGGTTCGTGATGTGACTGAGTTATCCGTCACTGCCATGCGTACAATTTGCCTGTCATCACGTGAAGTGGTGCGCTGAGGTGGATGCGATTGAACACGCCGGTCCGTCGAACCCTCCTGCATCCAACGATCACATATCCGCATTACAGTTGTTTGGTTTCGTCCAACACGACTACCGATTTCCCTGAAAGATAATCCACAATATAGGTAGGCCACTATCATTCCTCTGCCGAACTCGGATACTTGATCAAAAGATGATCGCTGTTTTCGACGAGGCATAATTGATCGTTTTTTTTAAAAAAAACCACAAGAAAAACACAATTGCCGAATTTGAAATCGTCAAAATCTCCAAGCCTTAAATAGCACTTTGAAGTGGCGCCACAGGCGTGCGTGATGTGCGTCTGCGCTGAAATTTTAATCATTTGCCTATCTCACCTCCGCTAATGCATGTTGTAAATTTCATGTTATTTGCATGTTTCCTTCAGGGTGTTGCATTTACAGTGGCCAGCAGTGTATTTTCATTTTTAAAAAGAAATATTTCGGCGTTGCCACGTACATGAAAATAATATATCAAATTCATTCTTGCATGCACGAATATATGAATAAATCAAGTTTTTAATTCACATCTATTTATTTTTACGTAAATGTTATAATTTAATTGGCAACAATGAAATGTTATAGTGGCTTTGAACAAAAATATCCGGGAAAATTTGGCGATTTTTTTGGCGATTTCCATTATCCGTTGATACCGCGCAAACTTGTTCTAACATAATTCGGGAATGGAACTTCGTAGCGGGGTGAAAATAGTCTCTAACCTTCGCGCAAGTTCAAGCAATAAGTTGACCAAGTTTCGTCGCAATCGGATGAACGGTACAGCAGCGCATAAAATACGAACAAGCAAACAAACATTTATTTATATATATAGATGATCACGTTTAGCATGGAGTAAAGAAATCTGTTTAAAACAAGTTGTATTAAATATCAGAGAACGGAATAAAAGAACTTGAAATAAAGAAAATGTGTATATATATATATATATATATATATATATATATATATATGTGTGTGTGTGTGTGTGTGTGTGTGTGTGTGTAAGTAAGTAAGTAATATTTGCAAAGAAGATGTCGGAGGACAGGCAGAATACCTCAAGTCACATTATGAAGTCATAAAACTTGTATTCGTTGGAGCATTACACTGTAGAAACGGTCGACGAGTGGCGTAGGTAGGCATATGGAGAGGAAAAAAAAAGTAGACCGGATCAAGGAAGAGGTGCTTTCAATTCGATGAATATTTATTTAATGTAGTTTTCAGGGAACATCAATTGGATTTATTCGAGCACATAGCGCGACGCTGGCTGTGTATGGGGACGGGGGGCCCCACCGGCGCAAATTTTAGAGGAACGAAAACTACATGTTTCCTTATCGAGAACAGACAAACAAAGAGTCGGAATTATTGAGAAGGGCGTGGATTTTCAGGCTCGCGGAACTTTTCTCATTGGTCTAAACTCATCACCTGACTATGCAGAGTCATATGGTGTGATCGGTAGAAAGTTCTCGAATCTTATATAACTATTATATAACGGGGCAGCGCGTGCCTTACGGTAAAAACTATTAGATTACTTTGGTTGGATTTGAGGGGTAATGCTTTACTGCAATAGGATGTAAGAATTTGGAAAAGGCGTGTTAATAATGAAAAGGTTTGAAATTTATTTCTATTCCCCCCCCTCCGGAAAGACTTGCGTGAGGGGCCGACTCCCTCAGCAAGACTCTCCATCAGGCATAAACCGCGTATAGCAAAAAAGAGTAATTTGGAATAATAATTTTCATGAATAATTTTGAAAAAATTTTGGTTAAGGATTTTAGAATTTAAAATATGACCTCTGTGTGACTGCTCAGGTCATGAAATATGCAAAAATGTCACTAAAGAAATAAAGGATAAAAAGTATCAGCGCACTTAAATTCAATGTTAAGATGAGTATGATAGTATTTCGAATACACAGCAAAATTGATATACACTTAAAATGGAATGAAAAAAATATAAATGACACTTACAAATGGAAAGAAATTTTTTCCGTTCATGGACTACATTACTTCATAATAATTGTTTCTGTAAAGGTGTTTGTGTTGGTGTGTGTGTAACCCACAACTGCCTTAGGTTCAAATTCTTTCATAATTCTATTACTAAGGAGTGAGGGGTGTGTAGTTGTTTGTGTAAAAGTGTAAGAGGCCGTACTGTGGACCAACCTTTATTCTCCCATAGGACATGACATATATATATATATATATATATATATATATATGACAGGCAGCACGTTTTGCTATTGTGTAAATTCTATTTGACGCAGTCATCGTTCTTTTAAATTAAATGGACGAGTGGCGAGGCCATGAATGAAGTAATCCATTTCAGAATAAGTCCAGGTTTATTAGATTTCATAAATTGACCACTCTTCAGAATAATTACCCCGCTTCGCCATTTTATAATCTATCTGGCACGAATGCAGCGAGCTTCCGCTCTCAAAGAAATTCGCCTCCAATCTTCCGCGAAAACTCGATTCAAAAATCCTTTTTGTATTTATCAATACCTCCACTACTTGAATCTTTAAAATATTACAACCTTTTCCTTACGGGGTGGGATAGCATATATCCGAAGCACATACTGTCGAAAAATACGGTGTGATGTCGGCAGAGATTTGTTAGAGACGAATTCCACTTCGTTGTGACTTTCCTAACGGCTTTGCCCCCAAAAAACAATTGTGTGACATTCTGGGAACGGAGGGTGAATCTTGCAAAAAAGGACTGAATAATAATCTTTTGTCGTTCTAGCTAGAGGCTATTTCTTTTCAGGCAAGAGACATCAGAAGGGCGGTTCATCCATTTTCAGCCTTTTGAGAGATGAAAGAGGCACGGGGTGCTGATGAACTACTATTGAAACTCTTCTTCAATAGTAAGAAAGCAATTAACCACTCTTTCCCCTGACCCCCCCCCCACACGCTGACTGTCCCACACGTAAAATGGGGATGGGAAGTAGATAACATTTTCCCGTTCTAAAGATCGATTTCAAAAAACAGACCCCGTAAGGTAAAGGGTGTTGCTATGGTTACTTGACTGCGGTTGACAAAGGAAAAGTTGTAAGGTACATTGTAATGTAAAAAAGTTGTACATTACCCTCCACATACAAAATCCGCTCTCTCTCTTTATATATTATTATAGAAGTATAGGTACACATTGGTATCTCAAAATTAGAGTAAGAGATGAAATAAAAATACAAAAATAAAAAAAAGGATTTTAAGTAAAGCACGTTCTTTTAATTATATTAAGCACCTAAAATAATATTCAAATTAATATTACGTTACTTAATAATTAAAGTTAATTTTTTAAAAGTAAAAAAGGCGTGCCGGAGAACAGTTAGGTTCGAACCACTAACGTCAAAACAGAAGCCCACCGCGATAGCACGATGCTAAGGATCGTTGAAGTCTTCCGCACAAAAAGCGGTAGTGGACAGTAGCGGTAACAATGGAGATTGTTAGGATTAAACCCCTAACTTTATTTCTACTGATCAGATATACATAATATATAGCCTATGTCCATCTGGAATAATGTACCTTTCAAACAGTGAAAGAATTTTTCAAATAGGTGCAGTGGTTCTGGAGATTACCCTCCACGTACAAAATCACTCTCTCTTTATATATAAGTATAGATTTTTATTTATTTATTTATTTATAAATCTTTCTTTTTTTTCCCTTTTTTTAACTTTCAATGTCAACACTTTTCTTTTAATCCTGACAATGGAAATACAGCCACTAAAAATTATCTATACCGACGTTATAGAGCTCAGCTCTCTTTTGCCTCGTTAACGTACCATCTCAATGTCAGTGTCAATGTTACAGTTAAGGTTGTTCTATATGTCTTTATCGTTCGTTGAATCTCTGATCCCTCTATGCGCTTAGGGGAATCGTAACATTGGCTGACTACCTCATCTGGACATGGATCCCGAACCTAGTGGGAGATAATGATTTTTTCTCGAAACAATACCTCGTAGAAAATAAAATTACAGAGAGAAAAAATTATGTTTTCCCATGAGAATAACTTTTTTAGATTTACTAAAGAAAAGTCATAAAATAATTTTAATTATTCAACTTCTACATTCTTAAATTAATAATACATATTTATTTAGCCTGATGTTTATTGTTTTGGCAAGAGGTCTCTTATACTGCTTCCGAATAAAAAAAAACTATTCCCGCATTCGAAATTTACGTATAAAGTTTATTTATTTTCGTATGTGTATCATGTAATTTTTTTTAATATTTTTACTTAACTTGTTTCTCTATTCATAGCCCTATATTTCCTATCAATGTAGAACTGTCGTTAAAATATTTCATTTGCCAAATGCAGCACTGTCAAGAGTACATACTGCTGGCCAGAATTTAGAAATGTGTCTAATGAACACACACGAGTCACTGACTCTGAATATGTAAAGTCAACTACTCCTTTCTAGAGAGAAATTTTCCTATTTACGTTCAAATTAAGAATTAGTCCAGCATTTACATTCCGTAGGAGATCCTACATCACTCGATTTAGTAATAAAATCTCTTGTATTATAAAAGAGAAATTTAAATCAAAGGTGTAAAAATATTATATTCCAAAGATTAATATATATATATATATATATATATATATATATAGTTTTTTTTTATAAATATATATATATATATATATATATATATATATATATATATATATATATATATATATATATATAACAGTTCCGTAACTGACTCACTGACATACAACTTACAGACCAAACCGCTGGACGTAAAGGGCTGAAATTTTGCATGGCGATTCTTTTTATGGTGTAGGGGTGCACTAAGAGAGATTTTTAAAAAATTCTTCTTAGATTTTTTAAAATTAAAATTTTAAGTTATTTTTGTAACTCTTTTTAAGTTTGCATTTAAAATAATAATTTGAGGGTTATAAAATTTATATTACGAGAAAGATCATAAAAATTCCTTTAAAATGAAATATTTTTCGAATCTTTACCTCTATTTTCTGATTTATGGTGAATTTTTAAACATTAATTTTTAGAATTTAATTTATTAAATGCAGATCACGTGATTTCTTTTTCTTGTACTTCAAATAAATGTATCGTCACGTGCATAACAACTAAATAGACAAAAAAATATTTTTTTTCTTGCTAATGCGGCAGACTCTTGGACATTATTTTGTCTATAAAAATATCCCTTACGTTTTTTTTATAAATATATGTATTTTTTTCTACATCAATTGTATACATTGATCGTCGATCGTCGTATTTATTATAAATATATTTAATATATATATATATATATATATATATGTATATATATATATATATATATATATATATATATATATATATATATATATATATATATATATATATATATGTATATATATATATATATATATATATATATATATATATATATATATATATATATATGTATATATATATATATATATGTGTATATATATATATATATGTCGGACTTAAGCGGGAACGAAATAATTATTCTAAATTTAAAGGGGGCTTAGTAATTAATTTATTGTCGTGGCGTAATTCGCCACTATTCTCATATCTTGGTTCGAAATACATCGAGAGATATCGGGAAATTTCCCTTTGGATTGATTGACATCTGTAGCTCCACCCATGGTTCATCGCCGGTGTATGCGTCACAGAGACCATGTAGGCATGCGCGGTGGCTTTGGATGGAGAAAAACAATAGCGTGTAATCAGACGGCGGGATTTAATTCATTGCTAGTGGACGCGTGTCAGCTGGGTCCCTAATTTGAAAATGGCGAGAGCTCAAATATGCGCTACTTGGATCAGTGGTTGCCGGAAGATGAAATAAATTGGATTGAGCTAGAACTATGTTTATTTATTGGATTTAGACTACTTACCACTCGCCACCAGTATTAACATGATGACTGCTAATGCAAACCTCACGCCTGTCATATATATATATATATATATATATATATATATATATATATATATATATATATATATATATATATATGTATATATATATATATATATATATATATATATATATATATGTATATATATATATATATATATGTATATATATATATATATATATATATATATATATATATATATATATATATATATATATATATATATATAAATAATCACTGAAATTCATGAATAGTCTATCAATTTTAATTTTCTAATTGACTTTTAGTCCCTGAAGTGGTTGAGAGCACAATGAGCTATATAGAAATTTACATACAGATAATTGAAAGTCACCACTTAAATATATTTGGCATTCTGTATAAATGACATAGTTTGAAGTGTTTCGGAATTAACTCTCCTATATTTTATATATCCTACAGTTAACAGTATTTCATAATCTAGGAACGGTACTAAACTTGATGTTTTTTTTTAACTCGGCAAGTCTGAGGACATTGTTTCATCTACACCTTGAATTTCTTAGCTACTTTATTAGGGGAGCACCAACCATATAGGTGAAATAACACTGCTCCTTAAAAGAGGTAAATATAGGAATTTCTAATCCTTATTCCAGATTTGAACACAAGCACATTTTGTGAACGCTTGGAGAGCTAACCGCTTTACATTACGGAATTTGCAATAGCGATCTAAATGTATTTAATACATAACAGTATTCCGAAAAAAAATCCGAATTACCTTATATTTCCATACCACAATACGCTTTAATCAAAAGAGAATAAAAAAATATTTTCTAATTTTCAAATTTTGAAAGCCCCTAAAAAGCAGGTTGAATTGTGATAACTTTTGAAGGCTTAGATTATGTTTAAAATTTTCTTCCACATGTATTCACATATTCTACTTTATTTGCATCTTTCTACCCATTTATATAATAAAAAAATCCAGTCTCATCTTTGAATAACCCTTTTTTATATATACGATTAAAAAAAGAGGGGGAATGTTTACTGTATTTCTGTAAAGGATTCAATCGTCCGCTTTAAATAAAAAATGCTCATACTGACAAAAGCGTATCCAAGCAAATGACTAGATAATAAACCAAGCATAATAAATGGAAACAATTCATGTTTCATTCCCCGAGGAAATATAAATTTTCCTCAAAGGAAAAAAAAATCAACTATTTCTGTTAGTGGATAGTGGGATTTATTGAGGAATACATCGTTTCAGAGAATTCGCTTTGACCATGCAACTGCTAGTAACTAGCACCTTTGTATCTTATATAACGTAAGTTTAAGTTTAAAAATTAGGTTGAAAGGTTAAGAAATAATGATAAGGATAAATAGTAACATACTTCATTTTCTTCTGATTTTCAGTTGGAATTAAGCACATGGATTTCTTTTTATAAGAATTAATTTTAAAGAGAAGCAATGTGAAAGAAGTTTGAAAAACATTTATTTAGTACATATCTCTTGTTAGAAAATTAAATTATCTTCTTTTCCCAGTTAATACATTAAAGTTATCAGTAAAAACCTGGAAAATTTTGAAATAAAAAAAATGACGAAAAAAAACCCACTATGATTATGCGAAAATATTTGTACAGTTTCGAATTTAGAAAAAGACTAAGTATGTTCAACATTTATATCCCCCTCTTATTCTTATTTAATAAGAAAATGGAGCATTAAAGATAAATCCTAATGATTTCACTCATACTTTTCCTGTAAGGAACGAATTTTTGAAGATTTTCTAATCTATTACAGACCTGGGAATTTCAAGATTCGTGTACCCTACTGTTATTACAATAGTAAGAGAAACATTGTACAGGGTGTTTGGGCTAAAGGTACCAATATGCCATGAATTAGTTTTTTGGAACTATCCATTAGAATTTAATTTTTTTTTTAAATAGATAGAACATCTCACCAAGTTTTAATATCAGTGATGGTTTCCGATTATAGTATCGTAGATTTCGATGTATGCACCTTTTGTAGCACGACTGACGTCTAAATGGTAATACAGTTCTCCCCAAGTGTTTCGTGGCATATCAGGAGTTATTAGACTTTTTAGCTTGGGGATTCATTAAATACGTTGTGTATAAACAAAACAATTGAAACTGTAGATGATTTGAAGAAGCGTATCATTCAAGCAATTCGTGCAATAACTCCTGATATGCTACGAAACACTTGGAGAGAACTGGATTACCATTTAAACGTTTTTCGTGCTAAAAAAGGTGCACACATCGAAATATATGATAGTATGATCGAAATCTATGATTGATATTAAATCTTCGTGAGATGTTCTTTCCATTGAAATATATTTTTTAAAATTCTAATGGGTAGTTCCGTAAAAATAAGTCATAACTTTTGGATACTTTTAGCCCGGACAACCTGCATTAGATTGAAATTCTTTAAATTTCAATCTTGTACTTTACTACTCTACCCATGATATGTGATCGTGATTTTTTAGTGGAAACATAAATTATGAAACCAATCCTGAATGAAACAGTGGCTACCAAAGCATCTCCAATAATCCATGACATAAATCAAAAGACTGAAAATATGCTGTGTAAGGGTTTTCGATTGGGTTCCGAAAAAATTCTCTAGGGAAAAAGTATATACTAGCATAATCCTTTTTGAGTAAAATAACACAAACCTATAGTTACATTATGCGATACAACGTTTTTATGCTATTGAGACTGCGTATGCTCTGTTGTACATCTTTTTTACTTTCACGGAAATTTTCAAGATTTGCCATCTTGAAACGGATATATCTGAATTTCCTTGAGAGTCATGCTGTAAGAAATTTTTTACATTGTTTATTTGCTCCATTTTCATGAACCTGTCTTCAGAATTTTTTCAATATATTCTAAATTCTTAAAATATTTTTCGTGGTGCAAATATCTTTTTTTTTTCAATTGAGATGTTGAAGAATTTATGAAAAATTTGTATTAATTCACCTGACAAATAATTTTGAAATTTTTCAAATGTACAAAGGAAAAATTTGTTGAATTTGAATGATTGGTTCGGGATATATATACAAAAACTAATATCCTCAAAAGTTTAGTTTTAAATTTTTAAAAATAAAATATCAAACTGTACGTGTTATATACGTACTGATTTTTATATAAATTAGCTTTTGCGGTTGAGATAAAGTTACAAAATGAGTTTATATAAAAAAAATAAAATTTTATTTTCGGATTTATTTTCTAGTTGTCAGTAGACACCATGTGTTGGTCCAGTGAAGATAGCGTTTTGTTTACCGAGACGTTCTTTAAAATCAACAACACTATAACCTTGGTAATGCAAGTGGATCTGCATAACCAAGGAAACTAAGTGGTCATCCTCGGAACATTAGAACACCTGAAATTGTGCAAAGAGTCCTTAAGTCCGCTAATTCTTAGGCTTGTCATCAATGTCAATAGATGGCACCATGCAAAAGACCTCAGAAAGAATGTAAATGCATGCGCAATAGGAAACTGTAGATTGAGCGAGATGTAAAATGAATGGCGTCGCACATATATAGCGAGCCGCTAAGTATTTTCAAATAAAGTCTTTTGTTATGGTTCGTTAAAGTTAACGTTAACGATCGCCAACTCTCCACCGATAAAAAATTAGTTCTGGATGAAATAGCTAATATTACTTTGAATCAGCATATTTATTTCATCAACGTATAACCTCATTTACGTCTACATGGCCTGTACTAGGAGTAAGACAATCGACGTAAATTTGTGTACCCCTCCCCTGCCTCTTTTTTGAAATCAACAGTTTTCTCTCAAATGTTTACCACTTTTCTCTGTAGATTCTTTTTACGAGAGGAAACAGGAAAATATCTTTTTAGCTACAAAAAAATAATCAAAATATTAAATCATGTCAAGCCACAAATGCGGAATCATATTTAGTACTGTTATCATTTAAGTATATATTTGAAGTTCCTTCACGTTAAAAAAATTTCTTATCACTAATCATGAAAGAGTAAAAATATGGAAAAAAATTCATGTCCCACATATATACTTCTGATACTCTAAGGGAGAGATTATTTTTGAAAGGGATATGCTATACTCAAAATTTCTGTAGTATTTCAAATCTCAAACACTTGAATTTTTTTTCGTGGAGCAGGAAAAGTTCCGATATAAACCCGAGTCAGGCAATAACTTCTCATAAAGGAAAAATTTGAAGTTGAAAACACAAAAAAGAATTTCAATGAGATTATTGATCGAGTGTATGTATAGACTCAGTAATTTCTATAAGCAAACAAAACCAATCGAAGTGATACCAAAAAAGTTGAACTATACAAGAAAACAAGTAATATAAAAAAAAATAAAATAATTCAATTCCTACTTAGGTCAACAAAGAAAAAAATTTATTTTAGTTACTTTTTATTAAATAATTACAATTAATATAAATATGTATATCTACCCAACAAACACAGAAGCATCGGGCCGGGGTCGGAAGGTTCCGGCCAGCCGATTTCACCACTGCCGGGCCGGCGCATTAGGTCAGTATCGTTTCCGTCACGGCTGTGTCCTCTCGCCCGCGACTACCCCGTCGACTGCCGGGCCGCTTCCGGTAGGATTCGAGCCATCGTTCATCCGACTACGAACCGTTAGGCAGCCGCGATTAAGCCATCGATGCGGACAGATAGCCGGAACGTAACCGGAGGTTGACGGGCCGGTTACGGGAGCAATAATTGGTGTCGACATACCGTCATCTACCCATCTCGTAAACAGCAATGTGCCGTAGGTCCGGGCATCATGCCAGCATTCTACCAGAATCGGACCGCCGGCATTTTTTCTAAGTTTTACGTAGGACCCTTTTGTTTATATGCTTTTTATTATTATTTATTTCATTGACGATTAACCTCTGATATCAACCCTTTCACTTTTATTTTTTTGCCTTCATATTTCTAGCATTTTTTCCAGTTTTGCCTTATGTATTTTTAGGTATTACCAAATACTGATCTTTGTTATTACCTAAAAATTTGTATATGAATCACTAGTTTACTTGTTAGAACAAAACCTCATTTTGCATTAAGATACATTTACCCAAATTTGAAAGTTAAGATAACATTAATACCAACCATTAAAGCTAAATCATCTTTCCACTCGATCTAAGGTTACAGTTTGTTTTTTTTAAATTTAGAATGAGATTATAGTACGTAAAACAGTACTACTTTAATAATTAACCCAAAAAATTTGTACTTCCCCAGTATAAAATTTATTAACATAATTTGATAAATTTATAAACATAAATTTGATACATTCTTCAAACCTGAGTAATGTGTAGTGTGTATGATGAAGCCCATCTTTGTGAGCTTGTGAAAACTTGCTCAGAATTTATTTAAATTATTTTTTGGTGTAGAGTTAATAAATGCTCTACAGATAAGAAAATTATTTTTTGCATAGTTTTGTGAATTAAAGAGTAATTCATTAAATTCTTATGTCATTTTAAAAAAATATTTTCTTTTCTATTATATTGGACTTAATATCCAACACTTGATAGTACTATTTTTGAGAAATAGTACTATGATAGTAATATCTTCTATTGTAATTTTGAGAAAAATTATACACACACATGTTTTTAAATACAGAAAAGAGCTGGTTTAAAGTAAAAATAGTTTATTTAGAAAGTACATAGCACATTTACACAATTTTTTTCTATATTTTCTACAAAACAGGATCCTTTCGCTGTACCTCTGGCTCCATCTTTACAGCATCTAGGGAAAAAAAAGAAAGAGAAAATCAGTTCATAAATTTATGTGAAAGGAAAATGACTCCCATCCCCAGATATAATTTATGAATCAAAAGAATTTATTTAAATTATTTTTCTATGTAGAGTTAGTAAATGCTCTGCAGATAAGAAAATTATTTTTTGCATAGTTTTGTACATTAAAGGGTAATTTATTGTTGTAAAAATAGTTGATTGTTGAAAGTAGTTGAAAAATTCATTGTTGATAAAGTAGAATTAAATAAATCCAATTAGGAAATATAAATTCTGAGACAGGGGTTTAAAAAAACTTGATACAAAACAGCACCCAACACATGAGTGCAGTTTTAAATCTGTTGTCATTTTATTGATAACTACTTCCAAGAAGTAAATTCCTACCACATTTTTTTTGTAAAACCAATTACATACTGTGAAAACTACATCATGTAAAAAATATTTACTTGATTAAATAAATATACTAATAGAAAATAGTTATAAAATATTTGTTAAAGAGTATTCCCCTTTTCACTAAATTTCTCTCTGTACAGTAGAAAATCCAACTATGTCGATTAATTTGTTATTATAGATATAAATAAAATAGGGTAGATTGCCTTGATAAGAGTACAATTAAGTTTTTAATGTTGAGCATAATTTCAGCTCAACGTTGAAAGCTGAATCAGAGACTTGTCTATAATGACACCAAAATTTCCTCTTCACTATTGACAATAATGCTGTTGAAAGTAGAGAAACACAAGAATAAAGATTGAATGCTAAGTAAAACATTAGCATACAAAATCTTAAATTTCTAAATTTGATTACAACATGCCATAGAGAGCATTAATACAGATGCTGGGTCAGATTTAGAAATTTAAGATTTTATATAGTATTCAATCTTCATTCTTGTGTTTCTTTACTTTCAACGTGAGAGTGATTCTCGATAGTGAAAAGAAAATTTTGTTGTCATCTCAAGTCTCTCAGTCAGCTTTCAATTATTGTACTCTATCAAGGCATTCTAATCTATTTTATTTATATCTGTAATAACTAATCATTTAATTGACAGGATTGAATGTCTTACTGTACTGAGAAATTTAGTGAAAAGGGTGAATACTCTTTAACAACTAATCTATTACTATAATAATGAATAAAGTAAAACTTTATTATATGATGTAGCTTTCACAGTAATTGGTTTTACAAAAATTGTGGTAGAAAGTAATTTGGGATACTAACTTCTGCATAGTATTTTAATAGAGCATATCTTTTGTTACTTAATTGTCAAATTATGGTGGGGATCTGTGTATAAAATATTTTTTTATTTGTGAGCAGCTGTTATTAGGGATAACCACAGTAAAAAATTATTCAAAATATACTATTTAGATTCAATAATTATTAACAATTGTTATGATATATTGTTTGATTAGTCTAGGTTAATTTGAAAAATGAGGTGGGTAATATTGACTAGCTGTCAATGTTGAGTGAAATGGCATAGATTATATTATAAAGCGTGAAAAAACACTTAGACTTTTTGAACCAAGCTTCTAACCCAAATTTAAGTTTTTAAAAAAATATTTTGCTAATGAGAGTATTTTCACAGATCTTAACAATGGAATAGAAAACCCGTATAGTCAACAAATTCATGGATAAACGATTCAGTTCTAAAAGCAAAAAGCCTGGTTTCTGTATACTGTTGTAACATGATTATTATAAAAGTATACAGAAACCAGGCCTTTTGCTTTTAGGGCTGCATCTTTTATCCATGACTTAGTTGACAATACAGGTGTTATGTTCCATTCCTTAGATCCATGAAAATATTTCCAATTTTAAAAGTTTCATTAAATTTTTTTTTAAAATTTTGGTTAGAAGTTCGGTTTGAAAAGTTAAAAGTATTTTATTGCACTTTGTAAAATAATCTATGCTACTGCACTCAACATTGACAGCCAGTCAATCTTTGTATGCTTGCATCATTTTTCAACTTAACTTAGATAAACCAAATAATACACCATAAAAAAACCTACACACTTGCAAACATAACCTTATTATAGTCAACAATTATTTAATAATTAACTGAACCTAAATAATATATTTTGGAATATTTTTTTACTGCCCTTATCCTTACACTTTATAATAACAGCTGCTCACAAAAATATATTTTATGTGACAGATCTCCACCAAAATTTGACAATGAAATAATAAAATTAAATACTAGGCAGAAGTTAGTATTCCAAATGACATTCAACTACCTATTAGCTCATCAACGAATAATCTAATACATCTAAAAGCAATATTATTATTATTATTACTTCTGTAAGGAATTATGAATGAACCTCTAACTACTTCTCATGAAATTCTGATAATTAAATTAAAAAATTTTTAACATTAACTATCAAGAGTAAAATAACCCTTGGCATTTTATATCTTTATAATATAAAAATATAAAATTTTTTTGGGTAAGCAGTTATGATAAAGACTTTCACAAGAGTCACGGTTAACTGAAGTCCCTGAACTGCACTTTCAGACATACCTAATACTTTAATAACATGCTTGCCAGTTAAAAATATAATGAATAAAGGAAATCAATATCAATCCACAAATTACTGCAACCAAAGTTTATGAAAATGTTCGGATTAGCGTATAAAATATACAAAGAGAAATTTGAAAATTTGAGTTGTTTATTAATTAAGAATTATGTAATAAAAATATTTTTTATGGTTTTTCATAGAAAAATTCAAATTTAAGTACAAAAAATAAATTTTAAAAAATATATTATCAACTTTGTGATTTTGCCCACAAGTTCACTGCTGAAAAAAATAAAGGATATCTAGAGAATAAAAAAAAAATGGGTTCAGTGAGGTTAAAATGAACTTACAGATTATGAATCGAGCACACTGCCAAGTGAGTTGTGGAATCTTTTCATGGAAATCACAATGTGAAGATGGATTCCAGTTTCAGAATTCTGTAAAGAAACCAATATTTTCTTACAATGCCATAATAAAAATTAGAGTGATTTGTGACACCAAGAAGCATTGAAAAGCAGAGTTCATTATTTATTTATTTATTTTACAAATGCCACACACTACCAAAAATAGCACCTATGCAATCAGTGCACGTGCTCTCCAATACTTCTCAACAAGATCAGTAAAACATTTTAGAGCAGAGCACTCGTCTATTTGCTTATCAGTGAAATAAAAAAGGTAGTATGACCCCCTTACATGTATACTTTGGACCATAGGCGTAGCGTGCTTCTAACATTTGGGACGGATACAAATTGAATTCAGCTAGGGCCCTTCTCAGCGCATTGACTACCGATCAATCCTTAAAATTTGAAATATGATTTTTTGAAATTGAGTAACAATAGAATTGATGTTTGGGTAGTATTCAAAAAGTTATACAATGAGAAAAATAAATGTAATATAAATAAAAGAAGAAAAAAAATGTAGCATGCTTCTAACATTTGGGACGGATACAAATTGAATTCAGCTAGGGCCCTTCTCAGCGCATTGACTACCGATCGATCCTTAAAATTTGAAATATGATTTTTTGAAATTGAGTAACAATAGAATTGGTTTGAGTAGTATTCAAAAAGTTATACAATGAGGAAAATAAATGTAATATAAATAAAAGAAGAAAAAAAAATGTAGCATCGAATTTTTGTTATGGATCATATCATTGTTAAAAACTATGTTAGGGCTAAAGACATAATCGGTATTTTCAGTGTCACAGTTTGAAAAAAATGGGAAAAAACCAACTTTTTAAAAAGTTTTCTACAATTTTCTGATTTAACTGAACCAAAAATTTCTCCTCACATGAATTTTCAAATCAGATTAAGTGAAAATTACACATAATGGAATATGCACTGAGCATATAATTTAATACCAAAAATTGCCTGGTGATTAAAAGTTGAGAAGTAATCAGACTTTCAATGTGCTGAATATGTTTAGCACAATATTTAAATAAGACTTTAATATACATGAACTAGATTACTACCTCGCAAAACTTCCAAGAAACAATTTCAACTAACTATTGTATAACTTTCCATATAATTTGGCTTTCCATAAAACTCCAACTGATGTTCAGAATCAGTTGAGTTATTTTTCAGGCACAACTTTATCAACATATTTAATTATGAAACTTTGAGAAAGTAAAGACAATTTACAATGCATTTCCCCCCATTTTTTAAACAGCTAAACAAGATGCTCAGTGGAATTTTAAAAAATTTAGTACACATTTAGTACAGGATCAAAAATATAAAATAATGGTCTATTAGGATTTGAAGGATGATTATATACTTAAACAAGGGGGGTAGCAAAATAGGATATTGTTTAATAATAAAGTCAGTTGTTCAGTCAAGAAGTCAATTATTGTATTTTGATGATCAGAAATTTTATGTCTTAGAACATCAAGCAATTCAATTACCACATTTAATACATTTTCACCATCACTCATTACTGTTTTCATTTAATCCAAATTCTTTATATAAGTATTAAGACTTAAAATGGAATAAACATGTTTAACAGAGAGAAAAATTTATGGCATGCATAAAATTAAATTTTACCAAAATTTAAAATTACTTAGCCCATTAACTAATGATCTAATACATCCAAAAGCAATTTCCTTTTTACTTCTTCTGTAATGAATTATCAACGAACCTCTAACAACTTATCAGGAAATTCTAAAAATATTTTTAAAATTTTAATGTTAACCATTAAGAATAAATAAAGCTTGGCACTTCACATTTTCATAATATAAATATCATTTTTCTGTTATTATAAAAGACTCTGTAAACCAGGCGTTTTGCTTTTTGGAACTGTATCTTGTATCCGTGAATTCATTGATTATACAGGAGTTCTATTCCATTATTAAGAAAGGGTTATTTCATTCACTTATCAAACACACATTTTGATATAATAAACCACAACTCACAATGGATGTCTTATCTACAATTTTATAAACAAACTTTGTCTATGAACACATTTTATATTTTCTAAATAAACCTTGGCATTTTATAATTTTATAATATAAATCTCTTTTTTTGGCAAGAGTTAAAGTCTTTCACAAGAGTCTGTGTTAACTGAAATCCCCGGACTGCACTTTCTCACTCACCTAAAACCTTAACAACAAGCTTCACAGTTAAAAAAGAATAAATAAAGAAAATCAATATTCTATCCACAAATTATTGAGACCAAAGTTTATGAGAAAGTTCAGATTAGCGTCTAAGTTAAAAAAACTAATTTGAAATTTTTAGTTGTTTAATAAATATTTTTAGTTTTTTTCATAGAAAAAATTTAATTAGTTAAAAATAAATCTAAAAAAATATTAAAAACAGTGATTTGGGCCACAAGTCCACTGCTGAAAATAAAAGTATATCTCGAGAATAAAAAAAGGTAGGCTCAGTGGCGTTAAAAACTTACGCAGGTTATGAGATCCAAGTGGTATTTGTCTTTCAAGCCTGAAGCTCTGAATAGATTTCAGTTTCAAAATTCTGTAAAAAAACCAATATTTTCTTATAATGCCATAATAAAAATTTAATGTTTTATCAAACCAAGAAGTATTGAAAAGTAGAGTTCTTTATAAACTTGCTTATCACTAATATAAAAAGGGGAAAAGAAACTAATTTTACCCTTTATATATATATATTAAGCCAATAAGTTCACATTTATTTTGCACAGCATGACAACAAAATAATTTCCAAAAGACCTTTAGAGATGAACAGCTTATAGATAGTTATTGAGAACATTCTCAGATTTATAAAAACTCTTATCGTACAATATCTATTACAATAAAGCAATTTTTTGTATGTACACATTCTGATAATCTACAAATCTATATACTTATAAATATATAATTTAAAAACATGGAATGCAAATTAATAAGTTAAGAAACAATTTATGTATCTAAATAGTCTATTTTGGAATAATTTTCACTGCCATCATCTCTAATAACACTGATAAAAGTGATTTCAAACACGATACAAATTAGAAAATTAAATGCACGTGGCATCTATATTGACACAAATTTAAAACTCTAAACTTCTCATTACTCCAGAGGTTCTTTGAATGAATTCAGGAATACAATGGAGTTCACATACATACAAAAATTAATAATTCTTGAAAATATATATACACTCAATTGCAAGAATATATACACTCAGTTGCAAAAAGTATGCACCATTATGTTATTCCTAAAGAGTGAAATTGTTTTATTTTATATCTTCAGAGAGAGTAGAAATATAATCTAAATATCAAAGCCAGTTCAAAATATTGATTAATAGCAATTGAAATTCAAAATGTTCCTTAAATAAGCTTTTTATTTAATGAGATATTCAAGATAAAAAAAATGCTCCAATATTTGCTATTGTTTCAATATTTACTTGACATGTGGATACTGATTAAACAATATTTTGATCTGGTTTTGAAATTTTGAATATATCTTTGCTCTCGATAGACATAAAGAAATTTCACCCAGTAGGAATAACATATACATATATAGCAATTGAGTGTACACATAGAACATTATAAATAGAATTTTAAAAAAATTATATTTTAAGGCTATTAAGATTATACATGAAAAATACCTATTAGTGTTTAGCATTTAAATTAAAATATATAATTATACTAAATACATTCTTTTAAATTATGAACACAAAAATTTTAAGAATATTTGTTCTTTATTTCTTTATAATGTATAAAATGCAGTGTATTTTATAAAGTTTACTCAAAACACAATTTGATAAGGAATTCAATAGATCCTTTTGTATGATTTACAAGTTCATTTTTAGAATCTTTTATAATGTGGAACGTTTTTGAATCCATCTTTTAACATTTAGACATGGATAATTTGTTGCCTATTGATACCTGGCAATAAGAACATTGTAAAATATATTTAATAGGAAAATGGACAATTTTTCCACCATTGAATACTATGCATGAATTTACTATGGAGGAATCATGTGTAACTGATTTATCAATCCAGTAGTAAAAAAATGTTTAATTTGGATTAACATATTAAAAAAAATTTCATTATAATTTTCTTTCAAATTTCTTTAAAGAAATAAAATGGAAAATATTATACTGGAAATGAAAATACATTTTTATTTTTCAACTATGTAGATTTGGAATTGATATTTGTGTCATGTATTTTATACTTTCTAAAGGATATAAAAATCTAAATAGTGCGTACAAATTACAATTCTAAATATTAATTTAATTAGCAAATACTTAAGACTTTCACAAGAGTCCATTTACTTCCTTTGTCCATCTAAAATATTAACTGAAACACGAATCTTAAATTATTCCGAAACAAAATGTTTTTATTTATACATACGAAAGTGCTCGTAAGTGCCATAAGTATTGCTAATTCAATACACTCAGTTCAGTAGAGTTTGATCTGAAATATGGTCAATTCATATATAACTTGGATTAAAACACTATCTTATAACAGAAATAGAATAATGTTCACTATGTAAGGGTGTTAAATAAAATCTAAAGGCAATAATTTAAGACTAACGAATGAAACTTACTTGTGGATTAATTTCAACGAACTTGTAATCAATCTTTAATGGCGCCTTTTCAATCACGTGCAACTGAATGTCCAATCAGATGACACTAGTGCATTGTAGTATGACGAGGCGAAAAAAAAGATGGTTTGAAATTTCATTATGCTATAGCTTTCAAAAGCTGCCTTTTGGTATTGAATATAAAATTTTATTGCTCTACTGAAATATTTTTCAGGTGCTTCAAAATAGATATTTTTGTGAAAAGAGATAAAATTCTTTTTTTCTGTTTATTTTATGGTATATTAAATTAATAATATATATTTTTTGTAAATAAAATATTCAAAATATTTTTACAAGAAACTTAGGTATTTCTAAGTATTTCTAATTTTTAGATGTCATTACAGAACAACTGATTTTGTAGAATTTCGCAATTTTCATCATCTTAATTTTACAGTAGTATATTCTTATAATACACATTGGAATGAAAAAAACAATTTTTAATTAACGGACCTTAGTTAAAATAAACAAATCACATTTATTTAGAAAAATATTAATGTAATGTCTTTAAAGGCAAAGTGTTATTTTGAAATAAACATTCATATTTTTCAAAAGTCCATAGTAATCATACATGGTTTGCTTTACTTATTTCACTGACACATTGAATTGCTTTCTGTTTGTCATCAGAAATATGCCTCTTCATAGGAAGTCCTGTTACTTTAACATCATTCCATTCAATCATATCAATATAATCCTTGGCATCAAAGTTTATACGTTGAAATAAAAACTTTTTGATGCCACCTTCATTTTCAGCCCTTGCTTTTAGATTCCGGGGTAATCCAAGCTCTCTCTTACATGACTGCGATCATCTGATATCATACAAAGGACGAGATTTTCAGAAGCAGATTTCTGGCACTGGAAAATGTATATAAGATAGCATAATAGCATTTTTCAATGACAACAACCAGAATTTAAACATTACTGTAATTGGAATGGGTGGAACTGCCGTGAACACTGGATTGAATAATGATGTGGTTCGTTTATTTCAAAAGGAATTAAGAAGGCCACTGCAGTGGTTGATTTGTCTATTTCATGGAAATGAACTGCGCCTACGTCCTAATTTGGAGGAGAAATAGGTAAACAACTAGAAAACTGCTATGAACTTCCAGTAATTGAATTATCACCTATTGAAAATGGCATTCCATTACTAGAAATTAAGGATGATTTAAGTGTGGACCCAAAATATTTGTTAGAAATGTCTAATGCAATCTCTGTTGGAAGGTGCTCTTCTGATTTGTCTATGAGAAAACCAGGAAAACTTTGTTATTCATGATAGCTTACATTAGCAAACCGAATACTTCACTTGTATGTGGGAACAGAATGTACTGCAAAAAAAATCTCCGAATACTGACTGAGTACATTTTGTAAGTATATGCATCTGTTTCGTTTCACATAAAGCGGAAACTATCTTATATCCATGGATCGAAGCACTTGTGGAAACTTGTAAGCTATTCACGTTACCTCCATCAGACTCTTAAAAATGTAATTGACCCAGTCATTCAAAGAAATTCGTACTTTGCTGCTTCTGAAAATCTCCTCCTATGTATGATATCAGTTGATCGCAGCCACGTAAGACAGCTTGGATTACGCCGGATTCTAAAAGCAAGGACTGAAAAATGAAGGGGGCATTGGAAAGTTTTAAGTTCAACGTATAAACTTTGATGCCAAGGATTATATTGATATGATTGTACGTAAAGATGTTAAAGTAACAGAACGAGGCATATTTCTGATTATAAACTAGGAAGCAAAATAATCTGATCAGGAGAGTCAACGTACTGACTTCAGCAATTTTCCATGTCACACACAAGCAGTAGAAAGGATTGTTAAATTCGTTACCGAGTCACCCTTACCCGTCCGTGGCACTTCTGCAAGAGTTGCATTGATAAAAACGAAAATACATTCTCAAAAGATAATGCCAAAATTTAATAATAAAAAACAAAACAAAACACAATTCAATGTGTCAGTGAAATAAGTAATGGAAACCATGTGTGATTACTATGGACTTTTGAAAAACATGAATTTCTTTTTTTTCAAAATAACGTTTAACATCCCCAATCTCTAAGAACTTTTTAATCTTATGCACAGTAAGTGTGCGTTTAAATTTTCTTCTACACCCACTTTTGATTATATTCCTAAATCTGAAAAAGTTAAACCTCTGAATCAGGCTGATGAGCTTAAAGCAGGGTGTTTAACCTTTTGCAGCATCTGGGCCACATGGTAAATTTTTTCAAGGCAGGCGGGCCGCATAAAAAAGTCAACTACATTCAAAAGTTTAGTTTTATTATGAAAATGAAAAATACATTGTATATGTAATGTATAAAATATTATAATCTTGGTATGCAATGTGATGTGGTAATTTTGAACGAAATCGAACATAATGTGATTTTTTAAATTTGGGTTAGTCTAAAGCGAATTGCTCTCGACTCTAACTTAACTAGCATTAATGATCGAATCAATCTCTCTAACCAATTTTCTATCCTAGGAAACTGTCGTAATCCGGAGGAAAGAAATTCCCGCTGCTAATGATGAATTTCCTGTTAGGCGGGAAACCAAACCTGAGCCATGTTTTTTTTTTTAATGGCGGAAGGGTAAAAAGATACCCTCAAGAAAATGTACAACCTAGTCAAAATTCAATATCCCAAATCAATTTCATGAAACTTTCTCAAAATCTTATCTGAAAACATTACTGCAATTGGATTAATATCGGACCTTTCAAAATTACTTAATTTACTTACGCATTGAATTTTTTTGGAAAAAAAATCCCAAAACCGAACGACGACTTAAAAATTAAAAATTTATGTTCCTATTTTATATTTCAAATCTTACCCAGTCCATTAATTGTTCACAGGTTAATTCTGATAGTGTTATTCTGATAGTGTGGTTTCTGATAGTGTTTAACATTTTTCCTTTATTTTTCTGTTCCATGCGAGGCAGTTTCCTCTTATTGAAGTTCCACACTTGATACCCTATCAGGGAATGCTGGTGTGGGGCGTTCGTTTTTGCTTCCCATGCTTCAGTCCTCGGTTCGATCCTGCAAAGTGCAGTTCTGTTATCTGTACTCACGGATGTTCAAACCTGCCAATTTAATTTATTAAATATAACTTACTTATTATTTTAAACTTAATTGCCTTATTTTTTATTTCTAACATTTATTTAAACTAATTTTTTTGCCTTTTTTTTTCTTATTGTAAATATTATTTCTCGTATCCTGATTCAATTACAAAAAAAAACAATGTAATATATATTCTTCAATGTACGTACTGAGGATAAAGGGTCTTATTTTTTGATATTTTTTGGTGTCTCATGACATCTACTGTCTATGTCTCTGACATTACATTACATTAATATTTTTCTAAATATGTGTGATTTGTTTATTTTAACTAAGGTCTGTAAATTTAAAATTCTTTTTCTTTCATTCAAATTTGTATTATAAGAATATGTTACTGTAAAATTAATACGATGAAATTCGAGAAAAAATTCTACAAAATCAGTTGTTTTATAATGGCATCTAACAATTAGAAATACTTAGAATATGTAAATTTCCTGAAAAATATATTTTGAATAGTTTATCTACAAAAATATATATTATTATTTTAATATACTATAGAAGAAATTTAAAAAAATACAAATTTTATCACTATTTCCTCTCTTATAAATAAAGAGTGGTGAAACAAGGACCCATTTTTAAGTAGATATTTAATTTCTCCAGTAATATATAAAATTGAAACTAATTTTCATCTGTTTTTATAAGCTTCTAGGGAGTTAAAAACATACACACAGAATACAATCTTTACATACAAGGAAAATTATGTGAATTTTCACATAATACAATTATACAATTTCACATAATACTTTTCACATAATACAATCTTTACATACAAGGAAAATTATGGGAATTTTCCGCGTAAAAGAAGTTTCACAACAATGAAATAAATATTTTTGAAAAGTCTGTTAAATTTAATCTTCGCCTTCCCTTTCAAATCCATAATTCTGATGCAGATATCTGTTACTTGTGGTTACGAATCGGAGGTACAGTTCCGGGACGATGCAGGGTAAACGATTTCGGTGCGATTCATATCAACCCATAACAGGCCCTGAAACACGTAAACGGAAAGCGTTTCCCCTTCGGAGGTTCGTAAACAACCCGCCAGTGGCCCGACAAAATTCTCCCGTACTTGTCGTTCAACCGGTGCCTCCAGCACTGGCCCGATAAGCTGCCGTCAGTCCTGTGTTTGTTGGGTATATATGACAGAATCACAATATTAAGTGAAAAAATAGAAAGCGAATTTCCTTGCAATTTTCCATTTTCCTTTCTATATATGGTGTTGGACTATTATTTTTGTTTGTTACTATTTATTCGATTTCTATTTTTTTTTTCGTTTCTAATTTAGGAATCTGATGGTGGTCTATAATTTCTCCTTCTATCCATCTCTTGTAATGCTTCATTATTGCAAGGAACCTTTCCAGTGAGTTTCGAGCAGTCCAGTTCTTCAATTAATAGTCCATCTAATGATTTAACACGACTCAAGGCGACATATGCTTGACCTGCTGCGAAGAGTTTTCGTCCTAGATATATTACTGCACAATCCACAGTGCTACCTTGCATCTTATGTACTGTTGATGCCCATGATAGTAGTATTAATGGTAGCATTCTTCGTTCAGCAGTACCGTAGCTGTGTTTGGCGGGAAATTGCACTGATATTGGCTCGATTCTGTGAACACCATTATTGCCAAAGTTCACAGTGACTGATCGAATGTCTTAATTAAATTTAATTAATAAATTAATGTTTGAAAAACTATTAACATCAAGTGTCATCCACTACAAGTTTAAAAAAAGTATTTGAACTTGAGTGGATGAATAAAAAGTATTTTATTAACGATTGAAAATTTGAACAAGATATAAAAATATATATAGGGAAAGTGTGAACTAATAGTAGGAATTGAATAATAGTAGAGTAGGTGTTACAAATTATAAATATTATTTTGTTATTTATGCACAAATTTTACACAGTTTATCATAAATTTTACAAAACTGAAATTAATCTAAATTTATTTTCCAAAATAATTCAGTTTACACTGATGAAAAACAGTCTGCGTAAATACATTTCATATTTTCCTATATCAACCTATGATGTTTCAAAAACACACCCAGCTATTCTTATTCTACGGTGTTACAAATTCATATTCAGTTACAGAATAAGTTTTATAACTAATCAGTGAACGATTTAAACTAATTTACTGCTATGAATACTTGGTAATCTAAAATGTTCGGAACAAAATATAATTTCTAAATATTTCAGTGTTGAATCGAAATAGTTTATTTTTTATATATATTTTTCCCTAATGGTTTTTAGACGGCTGTAATACAAGTATTCATTTTATATACTCATAACTCGAAAATATAAACACGAGTGAGTCATTCATTCACCGTGATTCATTCATCGTTGTTAATTTAAGAAAAAATGAATCAGAACAGTTTTACATTATATTATTATTTTAATATACATCCATAGTATACCATCCATGTATTCTTGGTATACTCTTGACACTGTCGACCTTGAAAATCCTAGCTGTCTGACGATTTCGGAAATTGAATGGCCCATGCGTCGCGCACCTACGATTTGTCCGCGATCGAATGCGTCTAAATCAGGCAGTTTACATATACTGGCAATTTCAAAAACTAATTCAGAACAACCACAGTACGTGCTATATATGCAGTTACCACAGTGCCCTCACTTGCGTATACATGATGCGCAGCGCTACACAATTTGCATAGGCTTTGCTATCCCTAATTCAGTGGCACTTCAGTGTAGTGTAGGGGTGACCTAACAAAGATTTTGAAAAATTCTTCTTAGATTTTTTAAAATTAAATTTTTAAGCTGCTTTTGTAACATTTTTTAAGTTTTAATTTAAAATAATAATTCGAAGGTTCTAAAATTTATATCACTTGAAAGAGCATAAACATTCGTTTAAAATGAAATCTTTTTCGAATCTTTACCTCCAATTTTTTGATTTTTGGTAATTTTTTAAAGATTAGTTTTTAGAATTTAATTTATTAAATGCTGATCTCGTGGTTTCCTTTCTTTTTGTGATAATTTGAACTAATATTGCGTCACGTGCATAACAACGAAATACACAAAAAAACTATTTTTCGTGCTAATGCGGCAGACGATTGGACATTATCCAAAAAAATATTAAAATGCAGTAAAAGAAATGTTCCTCAAACTGTACTATATTAACTGTTTTATATTCTTTAGTATGTTCTATTAGATATAATTTGAATATTTTCTTCTACATTATTTCGTCTATAAAAATATCCGTTACGATTTATATATATATATATATATATATTGGCATACACTTACCCTTTTCTTTGATATGAATGCACTCCGTAGCGAAGTTCGGGTATTCAGCTGGTAAATAAATATATATTTTTTACTTACATGCATTGTTATTATATTCAAGTTTCTGGTTAGTTCTTTAACTGTATTCTGAGTAATTCTCTTTTATAATGAACTCATAATTTTTCTCTCTAAAATATTTAGATATGCGGATAAAAAATTTAGATATGTAGAAGATAATAATTTTTCCCTCTAAAAAATGAAATGAGAAATGGTCTTTCATAAAGATTTTAAATTTAATGTTTAAAAATATAGAAATAAAGAAAGAGAGAAATAAAACCCTTTTATTGCTATTAACTTCGACTTCCAAAATTACTGTAAATATCAAGAAAAATGGTAATAACCTAAACGCCGAAATATTTACCCACATAATTCATCGCATTTAACTAAAGAAAAAAGATAAATTTTGAGTAGCTGGCATAGTTTTGAAAAATCCCTTTACCGAGTGTAGGTTTTATTAGCTGAAAACCATTATAAAAGGAATCTGTTAGATGTGAAGAATGAAAAGAACGAGAAAAAAAATGTAGAAAAAGAATAATTATTTTTAAGAAACTTTTGTGATAGCAAAAATTGTTGGTAAAGGCAATTTTCACGCTCTTATTACCACTGTAGAAGACCTATTTTGCCCTCTGTTTGGACTTAAAAGACATTTTTATTGTTAATTTTTATGTTTTATTTGTGTTCACCAACAGATTGCAGTGTTTCACTTGGTTGGGTTTTTCATTTTTCTGAAGTGGCAACGGTATCAGTTTTTAGAATTCTGTTTTCAATAACTTTTACAACTAGCATGTTTCTTTTTCGTGTAATCTAAAGCCAAACTTTAAGAAGCGGCTTCTCAAGGTTTATGGTTTTCAACAAGAAATATTTTAGCGAGGGCTTTGCACAAGGCAGATCCTCCCATTGTGAATTCAAGTAACTACTTCTAAACGTATTTGCTATTTATTTTGGGACCAGTTCTCTCTTCGTCGATGCCGCTGAGTGAATCGCTGCCATTTTGAAACGTTTGTTCTACTCCATATTTACTAGTCGTGAAAATTGGAATAAATAGCTACAAGTGAAATTTATTTTGATTCTAATTAGTTATGATTTAGAATACCTTGCACTGCGGTGACACCATACTACAAGAAGACTGGAAGTAAGAATGTTTCGTTCATGTTAAGCTTAATTTATTTATTTTCCCAGATTGGTTGAATGGCAGTCGGTGCTGGGTTGGTTTGAATAACACTTTTAGTTTACCGATTTACATGCTGTAATATCGGCAGCCCCTTTTCTTTGCAAGTAATGGACTTGATTATTTACCCCACATGTACTCTCCTAAGTACTCGAAGGAGCGTTAATAGGAAGGACATAATAATGACTTTTTCCGTTCCAGAGAGCATCTGTTGCAGATAAACCCGACATGGCGGCGACTGCCCTGTAGTTTGGGGACAGTGATTGTGATCTAAGACCGATTAAGGGGAACCTCTCCCGGACAATGGAGGCGTTTGCTGATGGTCGCCTAATTGACAGTTTAGGTTCTAACGGCCCGAGCGGAAGTGACCCAACGAATCTAGAAGTAAGGAGCAGTAAAGAATTCTCTGGAATATTCCAGGCTCTCGAGCGGAGATGATAAAAGGCTGGCTGCCTTTTG
Source organism: Dolomedes plantarius (assembly GCA_907164885.2). Taxonomy (NCBI): domain Eukaryota; kingdom Metazoa; phylum Arthropoda; class Arachnida; order Araneae; family Dolomedidae; genus Dolomedes; species Dolomedes plantarius. The sequence goes on from OU015490.1 coordinate 11,105,589, forward strand.
TCTCGAGGGACTTGCTAGACCGACATCGCTGGAGTGCGCGGGTCTGTGAAGGCTGAGGCCTATTAATCTCTTGAGAGATTGCACGAGTTTGCTCTCGTTGGAAACAGAGACCGTGGATAATATGATTTTTGGCTTGTGTTAGCCAGGGAATTGATGTATTGAATATTGTCTTGTAAATTTCAAGGTTTAATAAAACCTTTTTTGTACATATTGTAAGCAAGTCTCCGTTTCGAATTATTCAGTTTCGTGCTTTAACTTGTTTCATTTAGTTTTTAAATCGCTGTGGACCACGTCCTCATAATACATTTGACACCTCCGCCATTGTCAGTTGTTTTGACATTACATTATACACTATTACTAAACTACCAGCCTCTGTTCTCAAATATTTCATAAAAACTAGTCATTTTTGGTACGTACCTTAAAGACAGTTCAAATTTGTACTTGGATACTTTAAAAATCATAATAATCTGTGAAGACCATTAGAATTCAAAATAAACGGGCGCGGTAATCCAGTTGGCAAGAGCAGCGGGCCAGTGATCTGAACGGTCCTGGTTCTATGCTCGTCGCTGCAAATCCCCCGCCATGTTCATTAATGGTTGCCTTGACACGTAAAATAGGTCGTGGATGCAATGTCCTCCAAGTTCTCAAATTTACCTCTGGAGGTGCAGGGTCAAGTGTCCGGACTCGTCACTTGACTCGGCTTAAAGTTACAGGTCATTTAGCCAAGTCGGACTATGACCCTTGTAGTGCTAATTCAAAGCATTGAACAACCAATTTCAGCTCAATAGCCTATTAGGCCCTGGTGAATGGAACCTCCAACCAGGGAACATTAGCAACCGCAACAACATAATTCAAAATAAGGATTTTTTGCAGAATGTCTATTTTTCAAAACATTTTTCAAAAATGCTAATATTTTTCAAAACGTTCAACGCGCATTCCATATCATTTAAAAATCTTCAATTTTTTATATAAGTATGCCATATACTATATAATTGTAAACGTAATCATTTACTGATTTCTTTTTCATGAATCTAAATCCTTAAATATGTCTTATTTAAATTTTCCTGTTATTTTTTTATGTTTATACTTTATTTCATCGTCTATAAATTTGAAAAAAATTCTGGTTTCAAACAAGGATGCACAGTTTTCTAAGAAACACTTCCATTAAGAGTCCTGCGAAATTTGGAAGAAATCAGAAAAAAACGAATACACATGAAGCATTTTGAAAAATTCTAGCGTTTTTTGAGAATTTTTTTAAAAACAGATCTTATTCTTCTACAAAAGGCTCTAAGAGTCTTGAATGTAGTAAAAAATAATATTGTTACGAATTTTGTAAATATTTCATTTTGTTTTGTTAAAATGGCTTCTATGAAAGAGTTCCAATAGCTATGTATTTAACATGGGAGTCTATGGGAATCTCACCAAATATGTCAGTTATCGCCAAATTAGCGATGGATTTTGTGACTTATTTTTGTCGCCAGATTTGACGATATTTCGCCAAACCTGGCGACCAAACCTTTTTTATGAATTTTTTTAAAAAAACATGTATTATTCTTCTACAAAATACTCATTTGTTAATTCTAAGTGTCTTCAATGTAGTAAAAAATAATATTAATTATTTTCATTTTGCAAATAGAATATAACATTGAAAGCTAAAAGTAATGAGGTTGAAGGTCCCTTTACCCCATAATAGAAGGCAAGAAACATTTTATCCCGTACCGTAATAGACATAAGTTTTCTACTAAATATGTTTAAAAAAATATAAAATCTGGTATGAAAAATGTCACGTCTTTGTAATTGTCTGCCCCAGCTGTTGACTTTATTGAAAGGTATCGCCAGGAAATAAATTTGCTTTCGTATTTCATGTCAATCCAAATCTCCAATGCATCACTTATTCCAGGAAATAAGCCGTAAAAGTTCTGGCAAACACGATGCAATTTTTTTAATACATTTAAAAGTTCCTTACTTTCGGATGTTACACTAACAGCATAAAGACCCCTCTCCTGGTTGATATATTAAGGTGATTTGTATTAAATCTCTCTAGGGGTGGAGTTGTTTAGTGCAGCAAGTATTTTCAAAACTATGCTTTATAAATATTAAACTCCGACATTTATAGACTGGTATCGATATTATAAACGATAGTATGAATTTTTCAGCTTCCAAATTATAATTAATTTTTAAAAGTGGACTGTGCATATGTAGCACGAACAGAAAGCCGCAGTGTTATTTTTTCTTTGAGCATGTTCAACAAGATTTAGACCAAAAGACACCCATGGGTCCAATTTAGTGAAAACTTAGTAAATGCACTTTAAAGAATTCAAGCTTATTCAATGTTGCGTAAAAATGATGTTTACATTCAGGTAAATAAATATTGCAATTCATTTGTGATTCAGATAGGTAGTGATTATTTCAGAATATTTGGAAATGAAATTTTTATATTTTAAAACTAAAAAAAATGCGTGATACATAATTTTAACATTTTCATATGTAGTTATAGGTGGTCGTAAAATTAACATTGTGTATTTCTAAAACAGATAAATAAAAATATGTCATTAAAAATGAGATATTGTGCATTTGTAAAATATATTCATGAAAATAATATCATGTTTCAGTAACAGTAATTTCAGTAATCAAAAATGTCATGTATGCATGACATATGTCAGTGATGAAAACTGAAATTCACCTATCAGTAGAGCTGTTTAAAGTTAATCAATGAATACACTATGAACTGTAATTATAAGTTGTCGTGAATATAACTTTGCATATTTTTAAAACGGATAAAAAATATATCGTTGATGACGAATATCAGTGATGACGAATTTCAATGATGAATGACGTATGTAAGTGATGACACTTGAAAAGCACCTATCATAAGAGTGGTCTAAAGTAAATCAGGAATATTTCCATGAGCTGTTACTGAAAATACACACAAGTTGCAAATGGTACCTCAATTTTAATTACACTAGGAAATGTAATTATATGTGGTCGTGAAAATGACTTTGCGTATTTCCAAAACAGATCAAAAACATATTGGTGATGACGAATATCAGTGATGACGAATTTCAGTGATGATTGACATACGTCTGTGATGACACTAGAAAAGCATCTGTCATAAGAGTGGTCTAAAGTAAATCAGGAATATTTCCATGAGCTATTACTGAAAATACATACAAGTTGCAATCAGAACCTGAATTTTAATTACACTATGAAAAGTAATTAATGTGGGGGAGCAAAATAACTTTGCGTACTTCTAAAACGGATAAAAAATAAATCGGTGACAACGAATATCAGTGCTGACGCACTCGCCATGTTCGCGGGTGACACGGTAATCATAGTGAAAAATCGAAGTACAAATGTTTACGTAGTTTGTTCTTATAAGTGTATTAAGGTCAATTGTAGGTATGTGTTCAATATTAGTTATATAACCTCTCTAAATTACTTACTGGTCATGTTTTCTTGAAACTAGTTTTTAAATTTGGGCAGCGGCGGCCTTGTGGTACAGCGCGCTGATTTTCGGTACTGAGGGTGCTCGGATCGAATCCTGGCAAAGAGCCACTAAAATGCCCCCATTTGTGTCGTCCCTTCATAGGGGGCAATGCTGGTTCACCTATATGGTGCCCCCATAATAAAGTGGCCAGCAAAACTGCGGTGAATTATAGGCGAATGTCTTCACGACAAGTGCCTCCGCATTGAAAAAAAAGTTTTTAAATTTACCTTAATCCTTATTACAATACATCCTAATACACGTGTTTGGATCGTAATCCCCGATTTTACAGTTTCTACTAAAATCATGAAAAACAAAAGTGATACAAACAGAGTTCGACAGTAAATTAACAATATTCAGTGGAAAACACATTTTGGTCAGAGTAGTTCGATAAAAGTTCACTGCATCACAATAGATCAGGTTTGGTTGAGAGAGCTACAGTCATTTTTTGCTACACGAGGGCTAATTTGACCAGGATATACATCTGAAAGCCAATTCCGAAAGCTACAAACATTCATGCCAATAATGGGACTCAAACCTACCGACTATGGTACCATTTGCCAGCGCCCTAGCTATTCGACCACCGTCCGGCACAGCAGTATGTGCTCCAATGTTTCATTCTCCACCAGAAAAGCAAGTTGTTTGCCTGAATCCACGAGATGAAAGCTGTTTAGATCGGCTTGGGTAACTATGTGGCCGATTCAAGCCTTGGCTGTAAAATACTTTATACAATTCGTTTTCATGCTGGAGAGGGGCTAAACTCGAGAAGATCACGTTCTGCTGGTGTTTGGTTCTCTGAAATCAGCTATCCAGGGGTACCAATATGAGGGAACCAACACCCATCCTGACCTTAGATAACAAACCAATAATGAAATGATCAGCTATTATGTTAGCTGCTATTCGAATATATAAAGAAAATGGAGAAATTAAATGGCCTAGTCTTTCAATAAATACCATTAAAAGAGAAAGAATGAAAGGTCTTTTCTCTAGAACTGAAGGAGAACAGCTTATTTTAAAATTACAAGAAAATCCCCACCTTATCTCCTTATTCATCTAGTTCATGTTCCTCGTAATTTGACTTAAGTAGACTTTTCCTTGAGGATGCCAGGTACATTTTGGTTAAACATATACCTGTGAATTATATTTAATGCATAAAATTTTCTCTATCATTTGTTTGAAATTAGAAAACAAAACAAACAAACCTTTGTATTCAAAAAATGATTTACATATTTATAGGTGAGATATTTTAAATACATGCGCAAATACAGTTAATAATATATTTAACAGAAGTGGCCTTCCCATGCAGAGTTAGAAAACCAATAAACATTGCTCTCGCAGAAAAGGAAGATTTAATAAAGTAGAACATATCATTAGTTTTAACAAAATATTCCATATCTGCCTCTCAAATGTTTTAAAGAATTTCAATTAATTTCAAAACACGATTTGTAAATGACCTCTTCATGTCACTCACGGATGATAAATGGCTCAGTATCAAATAAAATTTTTCAATGCAATCATTTATTATTTTGAGTGTCTGCTTTAAACAATATACAATGAAGGATCTCCAAATTTAAGCTCATTTATTTCCTTTTTTTCCGATCTTTTATTTTCTTTTATCCAAATCTCGAAATAAAGTGACATAAAAAAGTGATATAAAGATAAATTTCCTTGCATTTTAAAGATAAACTGTCAGGAGATTTTGGATTAAATATCACGTATTGTTTCACAAGAAAAAAATTAGTTATCGTTGTTCGTTGTTAGATTTAAATATCAAAGTATGCAACTGAAAATGTTTTAGAAGCATATTTGGAAATGATTTACAATGTATTCGAGTTTAAACAAGTATTTTAATGACGCAATGACTGAAAAAGTGACACAAATAATATTATTTTCAACTTGTTCTTTTAATTATCCTTTTAGATGTTCAGGTGAAAATTAGATATTTATACGGACAAAGATGTGTTGTTGATGTTTCTAATGGCTTCACAAGGGTCAGAGTCCAATTCAGAAGGGGGGGGGGACAGTTTTGACCAAGCACCCCCAAGAGCGGCATCTCGGAGGATCTTATACCCTTTCCCACCGTCTCTGCCTTCCCAGAGGGACTACCCGGTTTATGGATTTAACATGCCCATATCCGGCCTAGACATGGAGGTATTCAATGGTGCTTGTCAGGATTCGATCCGAGTACCATCAGTGCTGAAAGCCGACGTGCTATCATTAGGCTATCTCGGGCATTACAATGTTGTAAATAGTAACGGACATGCGTAAAAATGCTTTGAACTTTCAATGAATATAAAATCTATATGAAAATAATTCAATTTATTATTTTGATTTAGATTTTTCAGTCAACATTTCAAATGAACATTTTATATGAAAGTTCACTTTTATATCAAGTGGACGGTTTAAGGGAACAAGGGACATTCAACCTCCAAATTTTAAAATTTAAAATTTTTAACTCTATGTAAAGAAAGAGAATAATTATTTCTCTTTTTACTTCATTACAGATTCTTAGAATTCAAAATAAGGATTTTTGACAGAATAATGCATGTTTTACAAAAACATGTCAAAATGATCCATGCGCATTCCATATCATTTAAAAACCTTAAATTTTTCAGTATAAGTTTACCATATATATATATATATAAACATAATTGTGCATTGATTTTTTTTATATGAATCTAATGCTATAAATATACATTTTTTAAAAAATTTACCTCTTATTTTGTATGATTTTACATGTTTTTACTTTATTTAATGGTCTATAAAGTTGAAAAATATTCGTGATTTCAAAGATTTTTGAACTGTTTTGTGACAAACACTTCAGTGCATAATCCTGGGAAACTTGGAAGAAATTAAAGGAAAATAAATGTGCTTTGAGCCTTTTGAAAAATTCTGGCATATTTGAAGAATTTTTTTTTAAAGGTCTTATTCTTACCCAAAATATTTATTTGTGCATTATAAGTTTCTTATATGTAACAAAAAATAACAGTAAGTGCGTCGGGTAAACAAGATTCTTAATAAAGCCCATTTTTGTACTGTAGGTGCAAAAAGTACTTTGCAGCTTTTAGAAGTAAATAATACAAGCCGCATTTTTGTACGCCAGTTACAAACTCATTTTCAGCATTTATATGCCTCACTGTGTATACGTACCATGTTGTGCATTTAAATTTTATGTCTGCTGCTCTCAGAATGACAATCTTTCCAGAGATAAACGATATTTAAAATGGTAGTCGTAAAACTTCCCATGAACGTATTGCTTGAACTTTTTGCACATCGTTCATTTGTTTTATTTTATCAAACTCTCTTTAGAATTTGAATTCAAAATAAAATTTCAAAAAATATTTTCTCTAAGCAAATATAGAAAATGAGAATAATTATATACAAAATGAGAATAATTTGTATTCTTTTTTTACCACACTGAGCATCATTAGAATTAAAATAAAAGGATTATTTAGCAGAATAATGCCTGTTTTTCAAAAATTTATTCAAAATGCTCCGAGGGTAATCCAAGTAATCTAAAAACTTAAAATTTTTTACTATAATTTAACTATACAGACCAGGGGATCCCAACCTTTTTATAGTACTGTACCTGTACGTTTTAAACAATTTGATGACGTACCGGTAGACCAAAAATTTTGAAATTGGGAATAAAATGCAATGGAGAACAAAATAAATTCGGATATATAAAAAATCATTTTAAATAAATCTCCTGGGTTTAATACACTTACCTTAACAGTTTATTAATATTTATTAATAATGCAATTACTATTGATTAATAATATGCAATTAATTTAAAGATGTTTGAAACACAAAACACAATTTTTAGTAGAACTCAGACACAGTTATAATTCGCAGGCGAGGGCCAAATTTTTATGGGGTGGTCATAGATAGCACATTCACGTGTAGATGGCATATTTTGAGATTAGGTAAATCCCAATAAAGTATTACAACACAAACAATGGATAAGAAATTCCAAACTAAAATATTAAAACGAATGGATCAGTTATTATAGTCATTTCTTTTCTTTTTTCGTAATACAGATTTTTAATAGATTTTTGTTTTAAATTGTAAAATCGTTTGCGTACCGGTACTGGTACGCGTACGCAAGGTTAGGAACCACTGATAGAGACATAAACAGAAGACCATAGTTTTTTTTGTGCGATTCTAAAGCCGTAAATATTTTTCTTAAAATCTGCCTGATAATTTTTAAAGTTTTCACATGTTTTTGCTTTATATCATGGTCTATGAATTTGGAAAATTATTTCTGGCTTCAAAGTCTGATGCACAGTTTTGTGGCAAACGATTAAAAGAACAATCCTGAAAAACCTGGGAAGAAATCAAAAGAAAATAAATGCGCATGGAACATTTTGAAAAATTCTAGTATTTTTGAAGAATTTTTTGAAAAACAGGTCTTATTCTTCCTCAAAATACTTATTTGGGAATCCTATGTGTCTTCAATGTAGCAAGAAGAATATTAATAAATCTCATTTTGTATATAGAATAAAATATTGGAAGTGTTAAGAAACGATGTTGAAGGTCCCTAGTCCCCTTAAATATAAATTTCACTCTAGTTGATATGCGGAGGTTTGCTGCTCTCGCATATGTAAATCGTCCTTGATACCTCGGCTAAATTCTAGACCCTGACATCAGCAACAATAGTCAAAATGATGCTGTGGTAGTTTTGAGCTGAGAGAGATTTGATATACAATTTTTTTTTCAAATGTGGCAGAGCGTTTCTTGGACAATATCCTCACCACCATTGTACACAGCAGTTTTTCTAGCAATTTTATTATGGGGACACCATATTGGCGGAAGATTTAATATACTTAAATATATATCAGGATATGACTAGGTTGTAGATACTATAATACCCATGACTACCTACATTTAACTAGTTAGGCCTGTGTTGGGATACGGCTCTGAAATTTAATTTTTCGTATCCAACACCGATCTTCAGAGATTGGGGATAGTACAGATAAGTGCAGCACGAATCATTACCTGCCTACGGAATAGTTGTCCAGGTGAAATTGCTTTTTACAAGGCTGATCTTCAGACGCAGAGTCATAGAAGCATGTTTAGGGCAGGTGAAGTATTATAACAAACTATACAGCTATGGAATATGTGATATTTACTAGGTTTGGAAAACGAAATTAAGACTTTCTAGATCACAGAGATACATCTAGTGTCATTGATATTGCGGGCTATGCTGTAACCTTTATGCAAAAATCTAAAAATTTGTACACTTTTTTTTTTCTTTTGGCGAGTACATTATATTGACCGCAGAGTTCCCCATCTCGGTAATAAGTAAATTTTGAAAACTTGTCAAATTACTTTTGAAAAGGTGAACTGCATCTTACTTCCCATGTTCGATTCAAAGAATTATGAAACTAGTGATCAAAATTCCTTATGTTAAGCATGATTTTCTATACGAAGCGTCATTGTAGTTAAATAATTAACCCCTTAACAATCGCATAATTTTCACTAAAACAGTAAAAAAAGGGGCCTATTTTTTCTGGAGGATTGCATTTATTTCTTCATCTGACACATCTAGTTTAAAAAAAAAACATCTCCAATTACATTATAAAAAGTATGGTGCTGCCATCTGGTATGTAAAATAAGAAATAGAAAATTTTCACAGTAAATGAAATTATTTGTTTTAATTTTTTGGTTGCGTTACTTTTAAACACTTCAGCCCAGAAATATCATGGACACGAGAATTAGAGGCGAAACCTCAACCCGTAATTCTGACGGGAGCGAGAAGGAAGGGGTTAAGGGAATAATTAAATAAATAACTCCTTTTGTAGTTAAATAATTAAATAAATTTAAGTTAAATAATGAATAATAAAGTTAAATAATAAATAATTAATTTAAATAAAATTAAGTTAAACAATAAATAATTAAGTTAAATAAATTTAAGCTAATTAATTAAATAAATAACTCCTATTGTAGGAGAATTTTTTGTTTAAAACAATGAAAATTGCTTTTCGAACACCCATTATTCATAGTTTATGAATACCTCAAGCGTATTTCAATATTTCACCGCAATAAAGATTGTTAAAATACTGATTTAAACATTTTGGCCCATTAATCAAGTTATTTATGATTGAAGAATAGAAATTCTTGATGCCGCTTTGTTTCACGAAGTAACTTTACGATTCCGGAACATAGGAATATAATAATTGAAAGCGCTTTAAATTGAATTACTAACGTCCAAAAATATTCAAGCATTTCCCATTTTTTTCCTCTCGGCTTAGAACGTCATTATGGTGTTAACATTATTTTCCTGAAAATAAAATAATTTATACAACCAAACTAGATATTCTTCTTTCCGCTGGCACAGAGTAGCATTAAATTTTAAAACAAGCTTGCCATTTTCTCTCTTAAGCTTGATTATCAATGCACTTACTAGTGAAATATAATTACGTAAACTTATAACAATTGTGTCTGTGTTGATTAAACATTGCATTACATTTTTCAAAACTTCACAACCAGTGTATTCTTTCCCTAGCTGCTCTATTGTGAAGCTTTGCTTCAATCGCCATATCAAACAGATAACAGATTCTGACTGTGAAAGAGCCCAGAAAGAATACATATTGTTAAAAGTACAATAGTATGATTGATAACATTAATTACGAAATATTGTGATAAGGAAATGTTTTTAAATTTTCTAGAGGATGTCACATTGAATTTTGGGGCATCCATTCACAGAAAAATTTGGCTTTTTATAAAAGAGCAGGAAACACAATAACTCAATTAAATATCTCCATCAATAATTTAACTCAGTACATTCCGAAGTTTTTAGCACGATTTTAATACTTGCGATTTGCAGCTCAGCATATTAATTAGATTTTCTTTCCTATTGGAATGTGTGTAACTCATAATGTACTGCAGTTTAATTGCAGAATTGTTTTAAATTAGCTCTATAATAGAGATATTTTGTTAAGTTAATTTTTTGAGTTTGTATTAGTTTTAAAATTCTTGTAGAGATTTACACTTCGAATATCAACCCTCGACTGCGTATACTGAAATTACTAGCAACTGGTCTTCGGTGAATCATGGGATGATACGCGAAAACGGAGGGAGCCGAGGAGAAAAACGACTTACACTTCTAATAAACCTGTAATTTTACGTATTTTACATATCTTGATTCTTCAACCATAAAGACCGCAAGCTCAGAGAATAGCTACGTAACTTTCAGAGCTTTAAAAGGGTATAATATCTATACTTATATATAAAGAGAGAGCGATTTTGTACGTGGAGGGTAATCTTCAGAACCACTGTACCTATTTGAAAAATTCTTTCACTGTTTGAAAGGTACAGTATTCCAGATGGACATAGGCTATATATTATGTATATCTAATCAGTAGAAATAAGGTTAGGGGCTTAATCCTAACAATCTCCATTGTTACCGCTACTGTCCTCTACCGCTTTTGTGCAGAAGTCTTCAACGATCCTTAGCGTGGTGCTATCTATACTTATATATAAAGAGAGAGCGATTTTGTACGTGGAGGGTAATCTTCAGAACCATTGTACCTATTTGAAAAATTCTTTCACTGTTTGAAAGGTACAGTATTCCAGATGGACATAGGCTATATATTATGTATATCTAATCAGTAGAAATAAAGTTAGGGGCGTAATCCTAACAATCTCCATTGTTACCGCTACTGTCCTCTACCACTTTTTGTGCCGAAGTCTTCAACGATCCTTATCGTGGTGCTATCGTGGTGGGCTTCTGTTCTGACGCTAGCGGTTCGAACCTAGTCGTTCTCTGGCACTCCCTTTTCTTTAAAAAAATTTATTTTAATTATTAACTAACATAAAATTAATGTAATGTATTATTTAGGTTATTATTAAGGTAAAAAAAAGATTTACAATTTATTGGCTATCAACTGGAAATTTATTGGTATAATATTTTGTTCAACCCGGACAAAGTCGGGACGGGCCGCTAGTTCTCTATAAAATATTAAAGGAAATGTGACTTGGTTTTTTCTTTGTTAAATCTGGAACAATATTATTTCAATATTTGGTTGAATGGGATTTATTATTTTGAGTAGGTCGGACTTTAAATAAAAGTATTGAAATCATACATATACATATTCTAAACTTGATACATAAACCATTTTTTATAGTATCCAGCTTGTTCATTCTTATTCAACGGTTCTGCTTAATTGTAGAGCAAGTATTATCATGCAGTGAACTACAATTTCTGTAATAGTTTTTTTAAATTTTAATGTAAGTACGTGTTTCATTTGTATTGTGTCAGATGTCGTATATGAAATCTACATTTCAAAATCCTACATCAGGATTATGACTTTTGTTTCCGCGAAATGATCTGGATTATTGTAAACAAAGTGCTTTTAACAGTTATACATATATTTAAATTGTATGACCTCGTAACTTGTGAATTGATTAGTAAGTCACTGAAGATGTGCATTTTTTCCCTGCAGTGTCAATAATAAGAATGTAGGTTTCACCTGCGAGATTTCGTTAACGGGTTACGATAAAAGAGAGTAGGTTTTAAAAGAGCGTTTTAGCCTGGCTTTGTTTCTAAACAGAAATCATCGAAAATTTTTTTAAACGCATTAAAACATCTCACATTTGAACTGCAAATTAGAAAGTTGAAATCATACATATGCACTATCTGGTCAAAAGTATCCGGACACGATGCGTAACCGAAAGCTTTAAATGTGTTGGTAAGTGGTTTTTCAGGTCATATTTATGCGTTTTTGAGACAATGAGTAAATCAAAGGAGCCTAGTGACTTTGATCGTTGCATTATAATGGGACGCTACCTTTGTGGGATATCCGTTCGTGAAATTTCGGACATTCTACAAAAGACAAAATACACTGTGAGTGATGTAATTGTGAAGTGGACACGTAGAGGCAGTGAAACTGCAGAAAAACGAAGTAGCAGGCCGAAAAAAATTGGTGAACGCAGCCGTACAACTCTGAAAAGGGTAGTGAAACAAAATCGCAAGTCCTCGTTGATTGAAATCACTCAGGAGTTCCAAAGTTCATCAAGCGTTAGTGCTAGCAGCAGAACTGTTCGTCGAGAGTTAAAAAACCTGGGATTTCATGGTCGTTCAGCCGCTCACAAGCCGAACATCACTCCCCAGAATACGAAGCGTCGATTGCAATCGTACAAAGCTCAAAGTCCTTGGACTGTGGACATGTAGAAAATGTTCTTTGAAGTGATGAATCTCGCTTTACAATCTGCCATTCCTATGGACGCGTCTGGATTTGGCGGATTCCCGGCGAGCGCTTCATACGTGACTGCATTGTGCCGATGTTAATTTTGGTGGTGGCAGCATCATGGTGTGGGGGTGTTTTTCATGGTTTGGCCTGGGTTCCTTAGTTCCTGTTGTTGGAAACATGAACTCTGAGATGTATGTGGACATTCTGGACAATGCTGCTCTCCCAAATCTATGACAATATTTCGGGGAAGGCCCATTTCTCTTCCAGAAGGTTAATTGCTCCATTCACACATCGAGACTTGCGCAGACATGGTTTGATGAAATGTGTATTCAAAAACTGGACTGGCCTTCTCAAAGCCCCTATCTAAATCCCATTGCAAACCTTTGGGGCGAATTACAATGCAGATTACGTAGCGAGCCAAATCGACCATCCTTACTGCCAGAACTCACTTCAGCTGTGATAGACGCCTGGATGTCAATTCCTATGGACACCTATCAAAAACTGGTGGAAAGTCTCTCCGGACTTGTGCAGGCTGTCATCGGTGCAAAAGAAGCACCAACATCATATTAATATATGCCCCAGGACTCTCCGACTCCGTACCACTGGACGTCCTGATACTTTTGGCCAGATATTGTATCCATAACTTAGATAAACAAATACTTTTTTATATTATCTTAGCCGGGTCTAGTTTGCATTACACGTGGATATTTGTTGCTTTTGGGGATTGGATTTTAAATGTCCTCGTGTTTTAAAACCAACCAGTTATCTTGCTCATTCAAAAATCAAGACCATTCAGAGACGTAGGCAGTATTCTTTTGGTATCCAGTTGGAACCTAACAAAATGGAAGCATAAGGGAAAAAGGTGTTTGTGTTTCAAACAGGAGGACAGTTTTACAACGGATTAAAAATTTTAAATCGAAAAAAAAAGTGACAGTAAGAGTATGTTAAAATCTAGTACATATTGCTAATTTTGTTTGAGTTCCTTGATGTATTTTAGGGTGTTAATTTTTTAAATACCCATTCTGAATGCCTGATAAAAATCAATTTATTTTCTAAAAATAAATGTTAAGTTTATAATTTTTATGTGGCTATACGCTTCAATCACGTTAAGTGCTCAAATACAATGCAGCAAATCACATAAGACTTATGCGTCCGTTTTCTAAGAATTTCACTCCAGCAGAAAGAAAAAAATAGTATATTATAGGTATGTAACTAGCTTAATGCCCGTTCTTCGATACGGAGTACATTCAGATTAAATAGAACGGCCAATGTATGAAATTAATACAAAATATATAATACATATACATATATATATATATATATATATATATATATATATGTGATAATATTACTAACTATACTAACTACCTATAATCGCCCATTCTGTACTTCATCTCTGCCATGGTAACCCGTCCTTCTTGACTTGACGTAAACGCTCCGCCTTCCCACATACTAACTTCTTTCGCCAATTCTGGCAACCTCTTTCACCTAATTCTATTTTGGCGCTTTTTTGCGATAGACGCTGGCCTGACTCGAAGCGATTAAGTTGTGTTGCTTTACTGTTTAATAAACTAGTTTGTTCCTGAGCTGATTTTATTACTTTCCGGCCACGATGTATGCTCTTATTTCATGAGATGTCCATCCGGACATCACAGAGAGCTCGACAGGATTCGACTTTTAAAAATGCGACTGCAAAATTGAACAAGTTAAAAAGTCTTTGTTCTACATGAGTTTCGCTTTAGATTAACACCATTGTTCTACAGGACTTTTGCTTTATTTTCCGCATGCGTTCCTGAATGCGTTCTTGAAATAAAATGACCAGTGCTAAAGTATTCCTCATCCAACACCATGAAAGTGCTACAGAAATTACGACTGCGACGAAGCAAGTAAAGATGCCATTGTTCCGGTTGTTCCAGTTTGGTTTTCGAATTCTGTTTCCGAACGTTTCGATTCTGTTTTCGAATTCTGTTTCGAATTCTGTTTCTGACCTCAGGATTTTTTTTCCCGTCTCGGACTACGCCATCTTTGTGTATAGTACCAGTGCTGCAGCATCCGATTCAACTAGGCCTCCAAGAAGTGATTCAAGATTTTATATGTGAGCGACAGTCATCAAAAACTTCAATTTCAAGAAAATAATTACGATTTTAGAGTGAACGCCGAACGCTGCTCTCAAATCAAAGAAGCTCATAAAAACAAATTTTCAAGTTACCATCAGAGTGCTTTACATTCAAAAAAGTTCTTATTTAGTATTGTATTTTACAGTACAGGCAGGGTTTTGCAGGGTTAAAATTTAATGTAAAACATGATATTACAAAATATTTCAGGAGAAAATTAGAAATCGGAAAAAAGTTAAATTTAAGAAGTGAAATGATCATGGAGGGTTTAACTGATGGCCTCCCCGGAGAACTAAAATCATTAATGACCATTAATTCCCCTGTTGACCAAATTGCTTGGCTTAATCAAGCTCACAGACTGGTAAAAATAAGAGAGAATCCACAACCCAGTAATGACTCACCCAGATATGTAACTCCCTTTGTTAGAACACTCCAAATTCAAAACAGAAATGATTACTTTAGGAATGATTCCCAAACTTGGAATAGGTCAAATGTACCAAGATATACAAATGATGTTAGAACTTATGCCCCGAGGAAAAATACTTACCAGAGACCTCATAAGTTCTATCGATACCAAAGACCATCTAATCCTAACTATCGAAGCAATAACCCTAGATTTTCTAGACATCATAATTATGATAACTCACACACTTTGTCTCCCACTCCATGTAGAATGTGTACAGAGAGAGGTATTCGAAATGCTTTTCATTGGCATCAAATTTGCCCATTTAGAATGGAAAGAGCGGATAATGAGAGGACTTCACCCCTTGCAATAGAACCACCCTCAGAGAATACTCCCAATTCCTGACTATTAAAGGTGTCCGGTTATTTGTCAAACAATAAATATGTAGACTGTGTAATAGACAGTGGCGCAACTCTGTCAGTGACATCCACCAGAACTGCTCGACAGTTAAATTTGAAAATAACCAGAATAAGAGGTATACAAGTTGTACAAACACAAGGCCATATTGTAATGAACAAAATCTGTAAGGTTAAGATGAAAATTGGCCAAATTATCAGAGATATTGTGTTATGTGTAATTGACAATAACTTGTATTATGTAATATTAGGTCTAAATGAATGTAAAATTTATGAAATTGATATTGATTGCAAAAACCTAAAGATAAAACAAAAATCTGTAATAATTAATTATGAAGGTAATATGCCAAAAGCAAATATGTCACTCCATATTCAATTCCAAGGTGGTCTGTTCAACAGCCAAAATAAGTCCAGTCCTCAACCTGAGTAATTTGTTCAAAATAACTATGAAGATGATAATGAGAATATAATTCTAAATGATACCATACCTAAAACTTTTGACTCTATAACTAATGTTGTTTCTCAGATTCTTAATCGAAAAGAAAATAATTTAGAAAACTTGTTAATTAAAAAATCATCTGTATTTTCCAAATGTAAATATGATGTTGGTTGTATTAATATTGGACCCCAAAGAATTAACTTAACATCTAACTTGCCTGTATCTCTAAGACCCTATAGAACTTCCCCTAAGGAAGAGGGAGAAATTAAATCACAAATTGATCAATTGTTGAAAGCAGGCATAATTAAGGAAAGTTGCAGCCCGTACAGTTCACCTGTGTGTTTGGTACTCAAACGTGAGGAGGGTAAGAAAACGAGATTGTGCATTGATTATCGAAAATTGAATTCCCTTACTAAAACAGATGCAGAACCTTTGCCCAGAATTGATACTTTATTAGATAAATTGAGTAACGCAAAAATTTTTTCTACCCTTGACCTCAGATCTGGTTTCTGGCATATTCCCATTCACCCCGCAGATACTGAAAAGCTGGCTTTCAGTACAAACTTTGCGTTATTCGAGTGGCTAAGGCTCCCCTTTGGACTGAAAAATGCTCCAGCCATTTTTAACAGAACCATTAGGCGAATTTTAACAAAAAACAAAATTGATTTTGCATGTAACTACTTTGATGACATAATTGTCTACTCTTCTTCTGAGAAAGAACATTTGGAATATTTAAGTATATTATTTGAAGTGTTTAAAAAAGAAAATATTAACTTAAACCAAGGGAAATGTGTGTTTGCTAAAGATCAGATAAAATTTTTAGGTTATGAAGTAAAAAATGGTAGAGTAAGTCCTCATAATCATAATATTGAAACTATTAAAATATTGAAAAATCCTAATAATACCAAAGAGTTACAAAGAGTTCTCGGTAGTGTAAATGTTTATCACCGATTCATTCCCAACTATGCCAACATTAGAGCTCCTCTTAATAGATTACTGAAAAAGAATGTTGTGTGGCATTGGGATGTAACATGTCAACAAGCTTTTGACGAGTTGAAAGAAATCTTAATATCAAAACCAGTGTTACAGTTATACGATTCTAGTAAACCGTGTCACCTCTATGTTGATGCCTCCCAAAGTGCTGTTGGAGCTGTTTTAAAGCAACCAGATCAAAATATTATTCTTCACCCTGTATCATACCATTCGAGAACTTTAAGAGATTATGAAAAGAATTACGCAATTACAGAATTGGAATGTTTAGCCATTGTTGACGGATTAGACAAATTTCATTATTATCTCCATGGGCAAAAATTTGTCATACATACTGATCATATGGCACTTGTTTGGTTAAAAAATGTTAAAAATTTAAGAGGTAGATTATTCCGCTGGTCCCTTAAATTGAGCATGTATGACTACGAAATTAGATATCAGAAGGGTTCTACTAACATTGAGGCGGATATGCTTTCAAGACATCCCGTTTCTCAACATCTCCAACACTGTGTAAATTTACTAGATAGGAATGAAATAAGTCAACAACAGAAAATTGACAATGTGTGTGGTAAAAATTATAAAGAAATTAATGACATGATGGTAATTAAGAAAAAGAACTTTTGTAAAATTGTAGTACCTAAATCCTTAAGATTAAAATTGTTAACAAATACCCATGAAAATTTCGGACATCCAGGAGTACAAGTTATGCTAAATTTAATTTCCCCTCAATATTATTGGCCCCATATTAGTGAAGATATAGGAAACTTCGGGAAACATTGTCATACTTGTCAGCTAAATAAAAAGAAAAAACAGAAACGATTTGGATTCCTGCAGGAAGTGCCCTCAACTGACCAACCTTTTGAATGTTTATATATTGATACTGTAGGAGGGTTTAATTATTACAACTCAACCAAAAAATATTTGCATATAGTGATTGATCATGCAACCCGATATGTATGGGCATTTCCCTCAAAGAGTGTAACTTCAGAAACATATGCAAATTGTCTAAGTCAAATTTTTAATATGCAAATTCCAGAGAAAGTGATAAGGGATAGAAACGCAGCTTTTACATCATCCAGATTCAAAAAATTTCTTAAAAACAATAATGTGAAACAACTTTTGACTTCTTCTCATCATCCCCAGACCAACGGAAAAGTGGAGAGGGTAAATCAATCCCTTGTAACCCGCCTAAAATGTAAGGTAAATGCTACTTCTTAAAAGGTTCCGTGGACAAAAGTGCTAGAGCAAGTTGTTACTGAATATAACAACTTACCTCATACTGTAACTAAGTTCACCCCTGCCTACTTATTATTTGGCAAACTTTCATTTGATTCTCCAATTGACCAAAATACTTATCCTCCACTTATTGAAGCAAGAACTTTAGCTAAAACCAGAACTCTTGAATACCACCAGAAAAATAAGACGAGATATGATACTAGATTTGAAGAATCTAAATTTCAACCTGGAGACTTAGTAATATATGAGGAATTCGAATACCCAAACACTAGAAAGTTGACCTCTCCTTATTCAGGACCTTACCAGATTATTAAAAAATTATCTGAAGTTAATTATGAAATTGATAAAGAAAATTACCACACGAAAAAACCCACTGAAATTGCACATTCATCAAAATTGAGATTTTACTATTCACCTGAGAAGTTCAAACTACACTACGAATAAGTCACCAATATGTAAATCATTCAGCTATCCTTAATCTTTCTTTTTAGCATTCCTGTCCTATCGCCATCCTAGTTAATTTTGAAGAAACCCCGTGAGTGTAAGTGAAACTCACATATATTTTTTTAACTTTTTGAATCTTACTACATTTTATATGAAAAATACTATGTACTAGATAAATATTATTGATTTTTATACTGGGGTTTCCACTCACTGTCCTCCCTGTCTCTTCGCACATGTCAAATGTTCCCTTTGAACAATTGCATTTCCCTCTCATGTTTGAGAAACTTGCCTGCCCCTTTTCATTTTGTGCAGTTTGCTCAACTTGAGTTTCAGGTTGAAAGCACCTTCCCTTTGGTAAACGCTCACGAGGATGTACTCACAACAGGTCACATACCTCAAATTTATGTTTGTATTGTCTTGCTTTTTTATTTCTTCACAATAATTGAATGTTAGTGTCAATTGTTGGAATTTGTATTTTTGTTCTAATTTTTGCAACTTTAGGTACCAGACATGTGGTATTGATGTTGACAGTTAATTTTGACAGCATTTGGTAAATTTATTCTACTAATTGCTGAAAGAATAATTTTAATATTTTTGTGTTTTTTTATCTAGAGAAAAAAATAAAATATAGATAGTATTTTGCTCAAAGAAAAGTCAATTACTAATGTGCAACGGACAAAGAACAACAAAGAACAGTATTTTTCTAAAAAAGTAACTACAACCCAGGAGATCTCCAAAAGAACTAAACCCTACTTCACGATAAAGACTGTGAATAAAAATAACTTTTTTGACTTTTACTACTATGTGAACTGTACCCGTCCAGGACTCTGAAAACATTTCAGACTGTGATACACATGTCAGGGACTGAGACCTGCACAATATTTTTTCTTGTATCTGTATTTGGAACGTCTTTACATCTGTTTTTATTAGTGTCTTCATTTAAGTGTACGATTCTATTTTTATTTTTCTCCGGCTATTTGTTTTAAGATTATGCCATATTATTATGTTTTTCTATTGTATATTTTAACATAAAAATTTGTGATTTTCGAGCCAGCTTCAATCTAATAATCTAACTACTAATTTCCATGTTCTCACTATCTGGAGTGTCTTGGAGTCGACGGCCGCGGCTCCAATCCATTTTAGATGGGGGGGGGGATATTCTGTGATAATATTACTAACTACCTATAATAGCCCATTCTGTAACTCATCTCTGCCTTAGTAACCCGTCCTTCTTGTCTTGACGTAAACGCTCCGCCTTCCCACATACTAACTTCCTCCGCCAATTCTGGCAACCTCTTTCACCTAATTCTATTTTGGCGCTTTTTTGCGATAGACGCTGGCCTGACTCGAAGCGATTAAGATGTGTTGCTTTACTGTTTAATAAATTAGTTTGTTCCTGAGCTGAGTTTATTATTTTACGGCCACGATGTATGCTCTTATTTCATGAGATGTCCATCCGGACATCACACACACACATATATATATATATATATATATACTATATATATAATAAGTACGACCAATGCATACAATTGATGTAAAAAAACGAAAAAAATTATTTATAAAAAATCTTAAGGGATATTTTTATAGACAATGAAATGTAGAAGAAAATATTCAAATTAAATGTAATAGGACATAGTAAAGAATATACTACAATTAATATAGTGCAGTTTAAGGATCATATCTTTTACTGTAATGTAGAATCGTCTGCCACATTAGCAAGCAAATAAAATTTTTTTTGTCTATTTAGTTATTATGCACGTGAAGATAAATTTATTTTTAGCACCAGAAAATGAAATCGCGTGATCAGCATTTAATAAATTAAATTCTAAAAATTAATCTTTAAAAATTCCCTAAAATCAGAAAATGGAGGTAAAGGTTCGAAAAAGATTTAATTTTAAAATAGTTTTTATGATCTTTGTCGTGATATAAAATTTATAACCCTCAAATTATTATTTAAATGCAAACTTAAAAAACAGTTACAGAAACAGCTTAAAAATTTAATTTTAAAAATATAAGAATAATTTTTCAAAAATCTTTCTTAGTGCACCCCTACACTATAAGTAGAATCGCCATGCAAAATTTCAGCCCTTTAGGTACAGTGGTTTGGTCTGTGCGTTGTCTGTCAGTCAGTCAATCAGTCAGTCAGTTTCGGAACTGTTTTATATATATATATATATATATATATATATATATATATATGTAACATGGGAGACAGATCACAGGCTCAGACGATATCTAATATCCCATGCTACGGTGAGGAGATGCAGTTATGCTTGAAAATAAATTCACCTCATGACTAAAACGACGAATATGTGTAATTTACGAGAACATTTTTATTATTTTCTTTGGTGACTCCGCCGGTATGAATGCAGCAAGAGAAAGTACAGGAGTCCGTACTACTTCTGGACGTTAACAACTTATATAAACTTCTATCCATCACGTGATTAAAGGGTGTGTCTTAATAGTTGATTGGTTTAAAGTTGTTGTTGTTGTTCAGAACTGATTTAAATTTGTACTGACGCCGCACCTCGTCTCTTTACGTAAAAAAGACAGCCATCTTTAATGATTTTGCCGAAGGCTGTAATAATGGAATTTAACACGAATGTCCAAAAGGAATTAAATAACTTAAGAGATTAAAAAGGGGTATTTAATTTTGAATACTAAATTGAAGAATTAATAGTTTTTAAATGTTAAGGGTGTTGAATTAAGAAGTTACTAGTTTTTTAATATTATATATATATATATATATATATATATATATATATTAATTGGCTTATAGCTACAATGTATTATTTCTCTTCGTTAACATAATCTACTTTTGTCTACTGCCTACTATTATCATGGTTAGGCCCCCTGATGACGTGACCTGTCGATTACCTCTGTCGTTTTATGTTTCAGTTCCGGCTCTTATGCAGAATCTTGCCGTTGGTGCGTGGATGCCCAGAGTGCTTGATTTCTGTTTGTTTTTGTCTATTTTAGTATAATTTTTTATCTATATATGTTGGATTATTTATTTGTTTTTTCATTATGGGGATATGAAGTCTATCCTCTATTGAAAATGTTTTCTTTGCAGGATATGTTTTATGTTATAGTGATTTAGCAGTCTTTGCTTGAATTTTAATTTTGTTTATTTCTATGGTTTACTTTTTAAATTAACAATTATCTACGTAATACAGAGTACTTTTTATAAGTTTTATTAGGAAGTGTAGAGGTAACCCTGGGCAGATGGACTGCTCATATGAACTTTTAATTATCATGGTTCTGTTTATTAGAATTCTAATATGGTGAAAAAAGTTTCTTGATGTCGTGATGTACATTGAAAAAAAAAAGACAATTATAATTTATTTTGATTTACACTTGAAAAAAATCTCCAAGATATAAAACTATATTACATTTATTGAATTTATTTTCATTAAAATGCCAGAATACTGGATCGATCTGTTGACAATCAACTTATTTTAAATAACATAAATACGTAAATTAAATCAATCACTAGAAAAATAGTTTAGTTTATTCTTTGTAATAATATCATTTAAATAATTCACACACACTCAAATTATTTTACATTAATGTTTTATTTTTGTTTAAACATTGAATTATGTCTTTTATTTTTTTACAATGAAAATTTAAGAAAAGTAAAGTAAAGCAGAAAATTCTTTTTCTAGCCTTTGTTTTAAACTAATCGATTCAGATTTTCAATGAAATTTTACATCTAAATATTTTATACAATGTACACCCTTACACTTAATTCAATATCTCAAATTTTCATGAGGACATAATACATCAAAATTTATATTTTCCTTCGGGTATTCATTAAAGTATTGTTCAGTATGCATTTTGAAAAGATAATTTATTCTGGAGCTGAACTACATTGTGATTTATAAATCAGAGTTGTTCCTAACATGCGCCGGATGGGAATATTTGTCATTAAAAATTCAAAACAAAAGCCGTTCCCCCATTTCTGAAAACAAAATTTTTTAAAGATAAAATAGAGATGAGGCATACAAATGCCTCAGAGCAAACTAGTGAAAGCCTAGATTTTATACCCCATTATTCAATTGTCTTATAAACTTTGAATTTTCAATAACATTCGAAAAATAAAGGTCAAATGCTAACATAATAATTGAATTCCTCCTTACAGAAGGAACTCCCGACATAAAATATATGAAAAATAGTCCAAACATAATAGGGAACAATTTTATATGTATTTAATAATAAAATATATTTCTGAATCTTCCAAAATGAAAATTTAACACTGAAGTATATGCATAATAAATAATGCTTAAAATTTTATCATTTTTGATTTGTATATAATTAACTTTAAAAGTAGTATTTTTTTAAGACTATAATTCAAAATAAAATATGTATAATATTGGATAATATTTAAGGAATTATTTACTACTTTCGACTTGTAAGGGGAATCACTTAATTTTTATCAGTCTTAAACTGGTGCGCAATGAAAATTTTTAAAGTACATCCGAGAGTGAAAATACAAGATCTTTTTAACATTTCCTGGTTGTAAATAAATATCAAGTACATCGAAATAGGAAAATTCTATATGCTAGTTAAATTTTAATATAATATGAAAGAAAATATATGTTAATATAAATAATAAAAATAGGTGAATAGGGGGTTAATTATTTAATATAGCCATCGAAGTTTAATAATATAGTTTCCGAAGTAAAAAGTAAACACTTACCGAGATATGGGAAATTTGCTCATCAAATTTAATTTTGAAAACATACGTGATATGTTGCTATTTAAACTGCTTTCGTGTCTTATAAAGCTATAATTGCATGCTGAAGTATTCATTTTGTGACAATAATATTTACACAACGTGTTTCAGTTTTAATAATTAGTAACAAATATTTAATTTTTTTAAGGTAAGATATATATATATATATATATATATTTTACCAGACACAAATTCTCAAAAAATACAACTAATGTTTTATTTTTATCCTGACACATGTATAGAGCTTTTAAAATACAACAGCAGAAACTGCATGTTTCTATGATGATTACACTGCTAGATACAGCATTTATGCTACACTTGCCTGTTTATACCTTCGTTTGCATCTTGAATTTATATGTTTTTATTTAAGGAATATTTCAGGATTTGACATATTTAAAAGCATGTATCCAGAATTCCTCGCATGACACAATTATGAAAGTTTCTTCTAGATTTGTGAACAAAATTTGAATGGAGTTTCTCTCTCGGAAATATTACTCTAAAAATGATTTTTGTCAATTAGAGCGATACATTTTTATTATAATTTTTATAAATCAGAGACACAAATTATTTTTAACCTATTTTTATAAATAGAAAACTATGTTATGTAAACAGGTTTTTGGTTCAATATATAAATCAAAAAATATTCTACGTTAAAACATGCTATGTTAATCATTAAAAAAGATTATGAAAAAATCCTTTACCACATAAATCATTTCGAAATGCAGGCAAAGAAGAACAAAAACGATATCTGGAACCCCCTTAAATGGTATAAATATTAATGCAGTTATATGTATTTTTCGAAGTTCCCTGAAACTATGTTTTCGTGTTGCTTATGGACAGGAAACATAACAAGCGACATTTCATTGTTTGCTTCAAAATCTGAATCTGTATCAAGAATATTAAATATGTTAAGCTTATTAAAGCTTTCCCGATATCGTAATTAGCTAAGTTATTTTTAATGACATCTATATTTGGCTAATATTGACCCTTCTAGTTCAATGCAATCCTCCAGTACAAATTAAATTCAATATATACACCTACAAGCTACCCACGTCTGTAATATTCTTTTGCATAATATCTATTCATCAAAAATATAAAGTTTATGACTGAATCTATTCAAAATAAATGTCCGAAACACTTTGGGTTAATTATATTGGTAAAATACCGGTTTCGAGGTTAAGAGATGTGGATACTAATCTCAGTGAAAAGAACAGTAACGGGTATTGAAGAACATATGAAAACTATTTACCTCGGAAAAATTACACAGCATTTCAGCACATTAAAATATATATGCATGCACGGACCAACGTCTTACTTCTTTGGACTAAAAAGTTATGCATACTGATATACGAGAGCAGTCTTTGTTAAAAACAGTGCCTCGTGTGTAGGAAACATTCGATGATTTTGGGATAAATTTTTATTACAATATGAGATATAAACTTGTTCGAAAGATTTTGAACATATCTAAAATTGAAATAACTATATTAGATATGTTCAAAATCTTTTGAACATATCTAATGTAATGTATCTAATGTATGAACATATCTTATGACTCTTTCCAGATGATAAGATTTAAATATGTGTTATTATACATAATTTCAGATAAACCTCGTTGATTTAAAGGTTCCGCATAATGCATTTTGTCGGTATAAAGGGATATTTGTAGATTGTTCGTATTCCAAAAGCTAACACAGGTTTTAGTAAACTTGCATAATGGGGAATTAAGAGTATTAAAATTATTTATATACCATGCATTTCTACGAATATATGGATCACAAAATGTAATTTTAAAATCGGCTGAATTCAAGCTAATTTTGCGACTGTTTTTATGTATTTTAATCATTTCTTGTTACTTCGACAAGTTATGAAGAAAAATATGAAGAAAGTTTCTGACTGATCTCTTCAAAATAATTGTCCGACACTCTATGGGTTAGTTCAGTTGGTAAAATACCGGCTTCGAGGTTAAGGGATGTGGGTACTAAAATCAGTGAAAATAACTGTGATGGATTTTGAAGTTCACAAGAAAATTATTTACCGCAAGAAACTTACACACCATTACAACACGTTAAAATGGATATGAATGCACGGACCAACATCTTGTTTGTTTGCTACTGAAGATGTTTGCTTGTGATTTAAAGCGTGTTACAATTTAATTTTGTTTGTTGATGCAGAAAGATTTTCAAGTTTTGCAACAGAAGACTATTGTTGAAAGTAATTTCAAATGTCCAAATACGCCTTGATTATGAAAAATGAATTGCGATATTGATAATACCATTGAATATTGACCTTGATTATTGTTATTAGAAGAATGCCAGCAGAATGTTAAGTGTGTTTTGTAGAAACCCTATTGAATTCTTTCACCCCAATGTTAACTTAGAGGGAAAATTTTTCTGACAGTGTCGTCTCACTTTTAATAAGTTTGCCTCCATAACAGAGAAGGGCATTTTTAAATTGAGCATCTTTCTCATCCTTTAATACTAGAAAGAAGGCTGCCGTCATTTTGACGGTTTTGGGCATGCTAATGTGCTCTATGTCTGTATTTATGTCCTCTGGTTTCTGAAATTTTATCATTTTTTTTCTAATTTTACGCGTAATATTTATACCCATTTACAAAGTTATATTCCATAGTAAAGAGGGGAAGAAAATGTGTTATACCTACTAAAACTGAAAGCCATCAATTTGACAGCAAAATAGAAAACAGGCAGAAATCTTTAAAATAATACCGGAAAAATTTTACTTTTCGTTTCTTCCCTCTTTTGCGAATAACACAAATATTGGCTCTTCGGAAATATTGGTGTTGAGAAATAATGACTCCACATACCACGCATATATTTTTTACGGATAAAGCATACCAGGTTGTCAGCTCGGCATACCGGCAGAAAAATATATCTAAATATATACAAGTTTATTATATATTGGTATGAAATAGTTCATAATTTAAAGTATTTAAAAATTTAAAAAAAACATTAAATATATTAAAGTTTTGATTTTGCTTTTAACCGTCAAAATGACGGTGTTCAGTCATCTTTAGTAAGAAAAAAATTCCCGTCTTTCTATTGTTAATCATTTCTTGTTACTTCGACACGTTATGAAGAAAATACTCCAAATAGGAACTGAAAAGTTCCTATTACTGTATAACATATAGGCAGTTATATACACTCTGTCACAAGAAAATATATGCGCCCAGAAGAAATCGTGCTAGTATCACGAAACTTGGTAGGAATGTAGTCTGGCAAGTTATATGGAAATGATTAAAATTTCGACGCCAATGAGACAAGGGTAAGAGCGCTATGCGCATATAAGATGCGCAGCTGGGACAGTTTAAAAGCATGATTGCTCGTGCCATAGGGTTATTCAAACAAATCTGTCGACTTGGATGGACGGTATTGTGACTATAGATGCTTCCGAGACGTGACCGGCGACACTGCGAACTATTGTCGTATTTCAGAGGGGGCGTATAGTAGACCTTTGAGACGCAGGTTGGTCAACAGGCGTATCGGCCGCCACCTCGGTCGGAGCGATATGGTAATTACTCGGTGTTGGCAACAATGGATCACGGAAGGGATAGTCTACCGACGCGGAGTGTCAGGGCGTCCTAGGAACAAAATGCGCGCGAGGATCGCGCAAATATAAGAGCGGCTACGTCCGCACCAACATCATCGCTAGAATAGGTTCGACGCCATTTACCACCTTCCAGACATCCGGTGGTATCAAGGGAAACCGCTCGGAGACGACTGACAGACGCAGGTATAAGGAGCCGACGTCCATTAAGATGCCTACCACTGACCCAACATCATAGGCAGTGCCGATTGGGTTTTTACCGACCTCGGGCAAGCTGGAGTGTGATTGACTGGAGGCGTGTGATCTTCAACGATGAATCTCGATTCAGTCTCCATGTTGATGACCAGCGCATACGCGTGGAGGCGGCCAGGCCACTGGTCTGATCCGGCTTGTTGTCGAGAGGCATAAGGCGATTACACAAAGTGCGACAGTGTGAGAAACGAATTATTGGGACATACGATCACCTGTAATCGTCCTTCAGTGCAATCTGACGGCACGCAGTTACGTGGACGAGATTTTAACGCCCGTTGTACCGTCTATGCTGTCAAGTCGCCCGGGTGCCTTTTATCAGCAAGACAAAGCTCGTCCACATACTGCGTAACAATGTCTTCAAGGATATGGTGTACTCCCATGTCCTGCCAGGTCACCAGACCTCTCTCCAATAGAACGCGTCTGGGACGTGCTTGGAAGGCAGCTGCAGCCGTCCCTGAATACTGTTGAATCATCTGCCCAGTTGCAAAGATTATGGCTTGATCTTCCGCAGGAGTTCATACGTGACCTCATTGATTCGATGCCACGCCGTATTTCGGCTTGTATATCTGCCAGAGGTGGATTTACTACTTACTGATTTTTAACCTTTTCATGCCATATCTTCTTAATAAAACGGTCTGTTCTTCTGAATTTGTAATCATTTGCTTATCTCCTCAAACACTACATACACGTTTCGTGATAGTAGCTCGTTTCCTTCTGGGTGCATATATTTTTTTTGTGATAGAATATATTTGTTATAATATATTTTCGTAATAAATTTCAATAAATATAAAATCATAATATAATTTCAGATTTTATAAAACAAATTCACTTAATATTAATTTCCGCAGGGATAATTAATTATGTATACTTAACTCAATGCCTGTCGCTAAGATTTACAATTTTTAATGTTATCTTAAGTTTTGAGTTTGTATTAATTGAAGAATGGTCTTTCACTTATTGTTTATTATTTAAGGAAAACAGTTGACAGTTGACAGAAATTACATTAGAAATATAAGCATATGAAATAATTTTAATTATGTTTGAACATAAGTTTCCAGAAAAATACGAGCACGCTTCTTTATGAATGACAAATTAAATAAAAGTGTTTACTGGAAACTTTTTGTGATGCGTTATTGGATGAAACTTATCATAAAAGCTTTAATAACGTTTATTCATAAGTTTTATGCTAGTTCTGCAATTCCCAGAAGTTTGTCTTCCGATATGACATTTCTTAGCTTTAGGCAAGTGATAAAAATAAAAAGAATTAATAACAGACTTAGCGACATGTGTTCACCAGAGATGTAACTTTTCCCTGAGTTTTACCTATTGTGTTTGGCTTTCTTTAATGTTTCATAGATACAAAAGCCATGGCAGTATAATCTGGAGTTAGATAATCCTTGAAATGAAACAATACTGGAAAATTTCATTTTTCTCCATATTGTATATTAAATCAGCGTTATTCCATTATTTTGCAATGAATGAAAACAGAGAAAATATATAAATAAATAGAGTATGTCGTATAACTTTGCAGGAGAAACGAATTATTGAGAAAACGTATAAAAGCTAGTTGTTTGTAATTGAAAATCTATTTTTATACCATAACTTTGATTCTAAATGGCAGTACTATTTTTCATAATTTTTAACGGCATATAAAAATGGCTTCTTTTAATCGTGCAGATTGACAATATTTTGCATACAATGCTGCAACACAAGATAAAAATATATATAGGATGAAGTAGTTATTTTAAACTTCATCTGTCTGAGATGAATTATAGCGGTGGTCAGCATAAGGTGTTGCAAAAAATTTAGAAAACTTTGTAAGGGATTCTTCAAAGCTAGATTTTTAAGGTTTTTTTTTTATTCTTTAGTTTTGGATAAAAATAATTGAGGGTGTTTAAAGTTTTCCTTCTGGCTTAATTAAGACATCTTTATTTAGCATTTTATGTTCAAACTTGGTATTTTTATTAAATATTAATGCTTTGCCACTGTTTACATAAACAAAAGAAACAGTATGTGTGACTTAAAATATTATAATTAGATTTTCCTTTAATTTATAAAGATGAATGGCATTTTAATTTGAAAGTAGTACGTAATAGTCTTTCAGTTCATTTCAAATTCAAATAATATTTAACTTACAATAAAAAGCATTTACTTTCTACTTTTGGGGGTTAATTTGCTAAAAATTGTTTATTTCTTCTATTTCCAAAGGGGAAGGGAGGCTAATTATATTCACCTTTATTGTGGTGCTCTCCGGGTACGTTAATCGGAAAACAGATCCACAGCATAAGCCAAAAATAATGTTTAATTAACCATTAACTATTTACCTACCAGGTCCGAGACATCCTAGTAGTCCTAGCATTGGATTTGGACATTGCGACGAACTCCAATAAATACCGTCATGTCCGAATAGAGAAACTGTGAGTCCGTAACCCGGAAAGGCCTTCTATGAAATCATTGAGGGTGGGAGAAGGTACGATTCTCCCTGGGTTTGCTCGGTCGAAACTGAGATGACGCCAGAGAATGGTGTTTGTTCACCTACACGATGTCCCCATTGAAAGCAACGAACAATCAACGCGGTTAAGCCTGCTGTGTACTAACCCTATTATATTCATTCACCTCAAGATTAACTTATGGAGGAAATGTGTCTACTATTTTCAGCTACATACATGCTGATAATCTAATAAAAATGGTATTTTCAGATATCCTGAACTTTTCTGCACCTTGCAACAGGACTCAATTTATCGTCCACCAAAGGAATTTTTGGACGTTTAAAACACACTAACCAGATTTTTCCCGGAATAATTTAAATTTCAAATAATATTTGCATTTTTTTAAAATGAAAAATGCCCCAAGGGGTAAAATTCTTTCCACTATTACGAGTACAATTTAAAAGAAAAAAATCTTGAAATCCAAGTCGGCATCCTTGGACACATTTTCTCCGTAGGTTAACATCGAGGTGAGCGAATCCAATAGACTTCGTACACGGCAGCCTTAAAGTGCGAATGTCTTCATTAACAAGTGCCCCGCATTGGCAAACAACAACACTATTTATCTACTACTACGCAAAATTAATCACTACAATACTTTCCGAGTAACAGTAAATAGAATTTTCTAATTTGTAGATTTATTTTGTAATGTTTCATTGAAAATAATATTATCCAAATCTATTATCCTGTACTCTACGACATTGTAGTCCATCACGGAAACTGTCTTTGGAATTTTCTATGATACGCTTAAAAATATGTGTTAAAAGAATTTTCTAATAATCTTTTACCGAATGTAAGTATTGTAAATTTTAAATAAATCCGATATCATGTTAGAAATAATTAGTTAGTTGAAACTGAAATAAAATTATAATACGTAATAATAAAGAATTAGTTGACTTTTGGAATTAATTTTTTCTGTTTGACATGTTTTACATTAAATATTACTTTTTGTACCTGAACAGATTACTTTAAAAATATATTTAGTAATTACAAATTTCTCACAATGTTTTATTAAATTCATTAGCTATTTTTTATATACACGGCTTGACAATTGCTAAGGAACAGTCACATTTTTCGGAATATTTTATAATTTACATTGATTGAAGAAATGAAACTTCGTACATATTTAGTAGAGATACTGTGCATTATTTATTATGCAAAATGGTACATATTACACCACATGGAAAAAGAAGAAAACAAAAAACCAAAAAGATGCTCTTTGGAGCATTTCCAAACAGCCACGAAAAATGAGTCTTCCTGCCAGAATGAAAGAGTTATGAGTACCTTAGTAAGGTGTGTGACCTCCTCGGACACTAGTGCACATTTTGGATCTGTTTTTCATACTGTCTACTAAAGTATTGAGGAGTCCTTGGGGGATATTGTCCCACTCCTCTCTCAAGGCGATTTTCAGTTCTTGCATGATTCGGGGAGAGCAAGTTCTTTGAGAAACACGTCTGTCAAGAGCATCAGAGGCATGCTCTATAAGATTTATGTCAGAAGAGTAAGCAGGCCATGTCATACGTTCAATATTTTCACTTTCTAGTGTGTCCGTTACTTAAGCGGTCCTGTGTGGGCGCGCATTTTCTTCCATAAACAGAACATCTGGACCTACCGCACCCCTAAAAAGACGAACATGATCCAGAATAATCTCTCTGAAATACCGCTGCGATGTAACGGTACCTCGCTCAAAGATGGTAAGCGGTGTTTTACCATTGTGCATAATGCCTGCCCACACCATCACGCCTTAGCCATACCGATGGCGTTCCTGAACATTATGTGGTGCATAACGTGTTTCCCTCTCTCACCACACTAACTGGTGGCCAGAATCACTTGTCACAGTAAAACGGGATTCGTCAGAGAACATTCTCTGGACCACTCTTGCTGACCCCAACCAATATGTTCCTTACACCAACGTAATCTTTCTCGGCTATGCGATGGCATGTTTGAAGTGGGATGCATTGAACAAGCTTCCGTGCATACAAACCAACCTGATTTAATCGCCTAGAAATGGTTCTGGCTGATACATTTGTACCGGTAGCGGTTGCAAGGTCTGCAGCTATCTAACTAGGAGGGAGATGTCTGTTCCTTTTCGCCACTAGGGATACATATCGATCCTCTTGAGGTGTGGTGTTACATTCACAATCACCGGCATGCTTTCGCATAGCATTTTCACCTTTCGCGGCCTTTTTAAATTGCGATATGACACTTTTTGCTACTCCCATTTCACTGGCCACAGTAGTGACACCTTGTCTTTCTTCGAGCCGTCCAACTGGCCATCCACCATCGTAAGCACTAAAATGTTGTCTTGCAAACATTTTGCACTTAGTTATAGCCACACCACACAGATTTTCACAGAAATAACTTCCAACAACCTACGGCACAATTTTCGTCAAACACCTAGCTGCATGAACTTTCGAATGAATAATGAGTTTTTGTGCACTGCCTTTTATACAGATAACAGGTCCTGCCCTATTACGCCCTCTGCATTTCATTTTACTGTGATTAGTCTGCTGTCGGGAACGCTAGTTTGAAAAAACCAGTTGTTCCTTAGCAATTGTCAAGCAGTATATATTTCACAGTTTTTCTATAAAACATTAGTTTAAAATAAAAAATTAAATTCAAAACATATTTTTTAAATTCAATGAATTTGTCTTTCTTTAATTCTCTTACTTCAGGTTTTATTTTCAGAATGATGGGAATACATTAAAATACTCATCCTGACTTTAGTGTAATTCAGTGATTATTAGCAGAAATTTTTGTTAGTGTTCATGCGATATATATATATACAAAAAACCCAATAAAATATCTCTATGCAGATGATTTTGCATGGTAAATAAATAAAAAATATTTGATTCGTAACCCTATCAAACATTTGATCTTATTTAAACATTGTTATTTCTCATTCCAGATGAGTTTTGTGGCTTGATTTGTATTACAAAATTGTAAAGTATTAGTTGCACTTTGCTTAATGGTCTAAATTCTGCTTTCCCCCACCAAAACAAATATAACCTATATTGAGTCCGTTCTCTAATAGCTGAAACACATAACAATTTTTTTACTATCTAGATCTTTGATCACTAATGTGCTATAAGGCAAAAAAACTGAAAACTTTATTTTTTCTCTGAAGACATAAATATATTTTTTTAATGCAAAGTTTTCATTTTACTAAGGAGAAAACAATAACATAACAATAAATGCATTTTCAACATTTTTTTTATAAATTAAATTCCAGTATGTAGCTTGTATAAATAGCATTTCTTTACCTATTAGTTGGTCAGTTTTCATTTTCATGGTTATTAGTTGTTCAGGTTTCGTTTTCATTTAGTTGTTCAGTTTTCATTTTCATGTTTAATTTTCATGGATATTCGTTGCATCCAGGCCCTGATTTTCTATTAGGCCCGGCAGGCCCGGGCCTAGGGGTCTTCGAATGTAGGGGCCCCCCAAAATTTTTATTTTAAAAGAAAAAAAAGAAAATTCCTAATTCAAGTTTTTTTTTCCTTTCCTTTTTTAGTAGCAATTTTTTTTTCATACATCCTTTCAAATTTGATTGATTGGTACATTATATGTATTGGTACATTATATGTACATTATATGTATATATGTTATATGATTGGTACATTATATGTTTGATTGGTTGGTACATCATATGTATTTTATAGTGTATATAAAGGATTAATAAGATTTTCTGTTTGCATTCTATTGGTGTTTTAATGATGAAGTTAATATGTTGTATTGCTATTTGTTATTTGATAATGTTCTAGGCTTCTACTCTTCAAATAGCCAATTCTTGATAAAATGGTACTTTCACAATGATTATTGATTATTTTTTTTGTGTGTGTCAATTTTGGAAATGTTACGCCCACATCAGTGTTAGGGGGCCCCCATCCCGAGTTGTTCCTATATTCAAGAATTTTCTAAATCGGGCCCTAGTTCATCTGAAAAAACCAAGGACTCGTTAAGAAAGAGAAGCATTCCTATTAAGGCTTATTAGTTTTGGTGGAAAAAACATGAAAAGGAGGTTAGATAAAATCGAGTTTGATATTACTTGTTCAGTTTTTAAATGATGTCTGGTAAAAATAATGAAACCCTATCTTACCTAGATTAAAGTAAAGAAATTAGTAATTTTGATAATACATGTATATGATTATATTACTTCAAACAGAAATTTTGAGGTATGCTATTACGTTCGGAGCACTCTTTTTCAAAAACTGTACTTGCGAAAATTTCTGCCTTATTTTTTGAAGGAATATAACACTAAAATAAAAAAATTATAAAAAAGTGCGATAACTGTGAAACTTTTTTACAAAATTGTGGAGTTTTGGTTGAAATTGACAAATATTTACAAAACCGGATCTAGCTCTTTAAAAAAATTGCATAAAACATTAATTTCTTTTATCATATGATCGTAGGCTCTTCTTCGCGTAATGACATAAAAGCTAATCGATATCTTAAAAATTAAAAAAAAGGTATTTTTATGAAATTGTATGTAAAATGTCAGTCATTTCTAATGAGAGTGTTTATAAATGCAGCTATAGGTCATCAAATAATGTACCTAGGATCATATATGTCATTCCTTACATTTTTAGTATTATGATAAACATACCTGAAAATTTTCATAGACATATCATGGTTAAGATTTGTGTCATCACAATAGTTGTTTACATTTTTGAGGAAAAATAAGTTCTTCAGAAAACACAATTAAAGTTTTCAATTTTTATTGAAATCGCTATCTGATGCTGATATACAAATCGCTCTCATTTCCTGTTAAACCATCGTACAGAACGAATAAAAGCAGATTTAGAAACATAAATTCGCATTTTTAAAAAACGGGAATAAAAATAATTTCGGTGTTTTCCTCAAAATCAATGTTTTAAACGTAGTCGGAGACCTTAATAATACTTTAGAATAATTTATTTTCCGTTAAATACAATTGTTTTTGTAAGAAAAGGCGGCAAAAATATTAATATATTTTAATGTTAGAAAATAAACTTCATAAGACTTTTCGAAAAACTGGTATTATTAGACTAAAAAAAATCTATGATTTTAACAAGATAAGTTGTGAGTATTTTGCTTCAGTGGCTTAAAGGCTTTTGATGATTTAAAGATACTCATGAAAAAGATTCTGAGATTTAAAGCTTGTTATCTTGGATATATTGGCAGAAAAAATTAAACATAAAAGATTATTAAAAAACTCTCGTTCATAATTTGCATTGTCTTAATTTCACTGATTCATTGTTAATCCCTTTAACTTTAAGTAAATTTGCAGTAAATGTGTAAACGAATTTCAGATTTAAATTTTTTATATCTGATAGATAAGTAGTTATGTGAACTAAAACGAACTTTATTGAATTTGTTTGAGATCGTTATTTTTAAATATTTTAGTAACTTATCTTGTCTTTATATCAGTACTTAGTAGAAATTCGAGAAATTTAAGAAAAGGTGTCTCTTTATTATCTTTACATAGTATCACATAAGACGTTATGAAGGATTCACAAAGTTTTCTCAAAAACTATATGTTTAACACTAGAAACAGGGCTGTCGTCATTTTAACTGTTTTGGACATACTATTGAGCGCTATGTCTGTATTTATGTCCTCAGACTTCTGAAATTTTATGACTCTTTCTAATTTTACGCGAAATATGCACACATATTTACAAAATTGTATTCGATAGTAAAGAGGGTGAGAAATGTGTTGTATACCTACTAATACTGAAAGCCGTCAATTTGACGGCAATATAGAAAACAGGCAGAAATCTTTAAAAAAATAACTGACAAATTTTAGTTGCTTTTCGTTTCTTCTTCTTTTAGCAAATAACAGAAATATTGGTTCTTCGGAAATATTTATTTGAAAAGTAAGGGCTGTACAAACCATGCATATATATTTACGAAGAAATCATACCTGGTTGTCAGCTCGGCATACCTGCATAAAAATATATCTAAATATATGCTAATTTATTATATGTTGGTATGAAATAGTTCCAAATTTAAAATAATTAACCCTTTTTTTAAAAAACCAAAACATTAAATATTTTAAAATCTTGATTTTTTTTAACCGCCAAAATGACGGAATTCAGTCTTTTTAGTTAGAAAAATTCCCGTGTTTCCAGTGTTATTTTTTCTAGGTTCTTATTCTTGATGGGGATTGTTAAACCTACACCAAACATTGTAGGTCGTATGGTTTGGGGGCTATTGTATCAATGGTGGGTAAAAAATTATAAATTTTAACATTCAAACACCGGAGAAAGTATTGATAAGAAACTGGCGCGCTATTGCATATGGTACATCAAGGGAAAGTTTTGTGTCCATACTCGAAGGTTATCTGCTTTGTTATTGTTGTTTCCAATCCCCCTGGTGTAGGAAAACCTACACCAAGTCCAAGAGACCCCGCCGCAAAAGAGAATCACAGACAAAATCTTGTTCAACCGACAGCTGTCTCAAAGAGGCGCCCATACATTCTAAGAGGTGAGCAGGAGAAGCAGGAAGGGAGCAAGGACAAACATAAAAAGATTTCTCCCCCTCCACAAATTTCATACTACGGAGGTGTCCTCTTCTTAGTCGCACCATGGCCGTCTGGAGAGATCTATAACTCCTGCACTGCAGGGAGAGGCCTGGGCCTTTTGCGGCATACCAGTGGTGAACAGAGGGAATACGCCAAGATGAATTAATTCTGATTTCGTGATGGGAATAAATTTCCGAAGGACACAAGATGGAAGAACTGTGATCAGGGTAATCACATCCATTTCTAGCCAGCTCATCAGCGATCTCGTTTCCCGGCACACCGGCTTGAGACGGCATCCATTGGAGACACACAGAACTCCTCTGACCAAGCCTTGCCCACTTGGAAATAATGCCTTGGCCTGTACCATCTACGATCTCCGGCCAATTTCTAAAATATTGAATGGAGCTTCTGCTGTCCACCAGGATCCAAACGCTGTCCCTATCAGAAAAGAATCATGTGCTTTAAATACCTGTTCTGAATCTAGCTTGCATGGTATATATGGTTATTGGAAGTTGAGATCCAAAAGTACGCCCAGTGTTTTGATTTTGTACCAATGACGGGAAGAGCTGGGATTAGTGTAAATGTTAAAACACTGTGTAAGAGAGAAGTGTAATTTTTTCTTTACTTTCTGACATTTGGCAGACCTCTTGCCCCAGTTCGTAAATTTCGTCAATAAGTGATACACTCACTTAGTATATTTCATCGCCACGAATGGTAACGTGTGAAGGAATCCATAGGCAAGTGTTGGTGAATTCCCTGTATAAATAAACCAAGTTGCGGCATTTCTCAAATTGCATACTTTTAGTATGGCCCCCTCTATAAACCGGCCAGGGCAGTCTCAATTTTTATCGGGCCACTGTAGAGCAGGGCCAGAGCAGAGCGCATGCCCCAGGTCTGGCTTTGCTAAAATATTATTTCTGAACCTCTCCACAAGGTATCTCAAACAGATTTTGAACAGCGGGGTTAAGTTCGATTTTCATTACATTATCTACTTGGCTTTTGATTTACAGTAAAAACCCTCAAAACTTATTCCCTGTGAAAGAATGTTTAAATATATTTAAAGTAGATATATGCAGCAGGGTAGTCTAGGCATTGCAGAATAAGAATGGGGAATATGTGTAGGGTGGATAAAACAGCATAACTTGTCCTATCCTTAATTATCTGAAATTTAAAAAAAAACTTTCACAAGAAAGTATACTTGAGAAGGCTAAATAAAATGCCTTTATTTTTCTTATTCTACATAAAAACATAGTAAAAATAGGGATCGATTTGATCCAATACATTGGAAGAAAAATATTTACAAAATTTAATCATTAAACAAAAAAAGAATACAGATAAGAGTGTCATGAGCGGGCGAAAATTAACCTACTTTAATTTTGAAAAAACCTACTTAAACTGAAGGGTAAAGCTTGGGATAGGTACAGGAAGAAATAAGGGATACAAGCCGAATGGCTCGACAATACGTCGCAAACACATCTAAATAAAAGACTTGCTGCGAAAGCAGCTACTAACACAATGGCTGAAAGCCCCAACACACTCGCAGAATAGTTACTGCTTAAACAAAAACAAACGCTGAAAAAACACGTGCATCTTAAATGCTTGTTGTATATTTACTTGTACAAACCCCATTGGCTGTGACGCGAGAGCTACGTAACTTCAGTCCTGACTTCAAAGATGAAAATTCTGATTTTTTTAAATTTTTATTTTAAACAATACATTTATGACAAGTTTTTAAATATCGCGTTTTCCGATGAAGAGAGAACAAATACTACAATATGAAGTATTTACCTATCAGTTTGTTTTATTTGACTTTAAAAAGCTCTATAGAATGTTGTGAACCGAAAATTTCAAAAACACATTTTTTTTTCTTTTAGTGTATTCTAGGTTCTCTTTTCCTAAAGCTTTTAGGTTCTGCAGCAAAATAATAATAAAAAAAGTTCTTATATT
Source organism: Dolomedes plantarius (assembly GCA_907164885.2). Taxonomy (NCBI): domain Eukaryota; kingdom Metazoa; phylum Arthropoda; class Arachnida; order Araneae; family Dolomedidae; genus Dolomedes; species Dolomedes plantarius. Next base: position 11,143,792 of record OU015490.1, read on the forward strand.
GTTGCTAATTATTCTCTGCTGTTCGCAACAAACAGCATCGAAGCACCAAATTTACCCCAAAGGCTCAAGGTTTCTAAATGTTATCTTCCAATGGTTAAAATGTAGGATGATTATAATTAAATTGTGGAATTAACTTACTGGATCAAGGCTTTAATTTGTGGATAACTGAGATAAATTCTAAATTCTTGTTCTTGTTTACTGCAAAAAAAAAAAAAAAAGTTCGTTTGCGAACCACTACGTAAGACTAGAATTTGGGAGTACAACCGGTAGAAAAGAAAAAATGAACTTCATTCTACCTTGTTGGTCTTTATTCCCCTGGCCGTAATGTATTTCAGACCAGGTTCATATAGACTTGCTCGAAGAGGGGTAAAGTTCCGGAAGATAATGGCACCACTAGGGTCGGAGTCTGACTTAGCTAGGAGTTACCTCAATTATGACCGAGAACCTCCAGAGGTGACATATGGGGGGGGGGTCGTTACTTCTCCACCCACTGACCTCAAAGAAGGACTTTCGGGTCTACATATTTAAAATGCCCGTATCTGGCATAAACACGAATGTATTTAATGTCACTCGTCGGGATTCGATCCGAGCACCTACAGTGCCGAAAGCCACCACTAGGCTGCCTCTGGCCCTCTTCATTCTTCAATTTTTATATACTCCAACCGCAATGTAGAGAAAATATGGTTTCTTTTTTGCGTTCTAAATATACCTTATCTTTTTTTGAAAAATAATCGTGGCTTTGCATTTGAAAAGATTTTGTTTATGGATCCTTCTTTCCAAAATATGGTCATTAATTTATAAGTGTTCCGTTATTAGAAATAAATGAATTAATTAAAGAATTTACTAATATGTAGTAGCATGTCTGGGTATATCGCTACATATAAATGTAAATGCAATATGTACATCGATAAATTTATTAAAAATGATTAAAAAAGGTTTTTTTATATGTGAGATATATTGATATTCAAAAAATAAATAATTTAGCTTTATTAAATTGTAATTGTAACTGAGTGTAATACAATTCATTAGGGAATTTTATAAAATATTGCGTGAAGACGATTTATTCAAACGATTAATTCAAAATATTAGAATTTTTCTATTAAATTTCTCCTTAAAACTAAAGTACTTTATCTAAAAAGACCAGTAAGTAATTAATTTCTCCATTTCATGCAGTTGGCATTTGTTTATTCACCAACGTGTTGAATATTAATTCATTTCATGGAGTTTTTAAACGCGTTTCTTAGCGAGTGCTGTACTTTTAATTGAGTAAACTTAAAATTAATGTATTCTAGAATTAGTTTGCTAAGTTTAATTAAAGCTTTAACTTGTATTTACTTTAATCAGTACGTATTTTTTAAGGAGAGAGCAGAGGGATACCCTCAGAGGACATATGTTCGAATAAAAGTCAGCCTTTTGCAGATTAATTTGGGTTATTTTACGGTTTGCACATTCTACTTGTAATTAGAAAATGCGGTATTTAATTTAGCCCTAAACTGGAAAATAGTCGTAGGTAATTAAATTTTATGATATGAGTTTTATCAATTATGGCGGAAATCTTAAGTAAGTACGCGGATTAATCATAATATGTAAAACGAAATGTTAGAGATTATGTAACTCCTAAATCTGTTGTATAATCTGCCGGGTTCGTTACTGAGATAAATTAACGTAGATTACTTTATTAAATCAAAATTTAATGCTTTAGAATATTTCAAATGTTTTATTCAAACGTTTCATACTGAAGTAAGTTTCTTGAGAAGGTATGTGGTTCATTAAAATTTCCTCACCGAAAGAATATGAAATAGTTTTTAAATTTTTTAACTATCAATTTATAGTTTTTAAGCTTATTTTTTAAATTATAAAATTTTTGCCATATTAAATGCCATATTTTCTTCAAAAATAAAGTCATTGTGTTCATTACCCTTTTAGTATTTATGTATTAAAGACTCGAGAAATTTAGGATAAAAAAAGCCCATATAATGCAACTTAATATTTTTCTAAGTAAAATTAAAACCTTAAGTAACATTACCAGATTTTTTTAATTTTATAAATTTTCTGTTGAATACAGTTAAAGAAAAAAAAATCTACTTTTCATTGAAACAAACCCTTTTGTTTATTGATAGAGTAACGAAAATGACACCTACTACTTTGTTACATTTTCACTACTTTCGGAAAGTTCTTAGTTAATTGTCGGATCTCAGTTCATTTTCTCATTTTATAACTCTCAGAAAGTTTTCAATTATCGCCAAGTTTTCACTTATAAAGTCAGTAATCAAATTTTATTTGAATTTTCTGGAAAAACCTTTCAATTTTAAAACAGATCTATTTTTCTAAAATGTCTTTCTTCTTTCTCTGTTCAGCAAATTCTCAGTTAACCACCAAGATCCAGAATCTGATATCCGGTTTAATATGCATTGCAACCTTAAAATCTGTCATCACATCGTATCGAATCCTTTTTAACGTTAGTGTTTACTTTCTCTTATTATGGTTCAAAAGTAAATAGCTAGAATAATGTAATGCAGACACTATTTCATTCTGAAGAATCAGATAATTTCTGCCTAGTGTATAATTATATTTCTATAACTATAGCTTCAGAGAATCAGTAAAATCACGTGCAAAAGGTCAAAATTGGCGTTTCAGAGTGAAATATTGTAACGAATCTAGTGCGTAGCTGTCGTGGCACAGGCGTAAGGTTTTTGGTTGAGGTTCTGAAGGTGATGAGTTCGAGCCCCGCTGGATGCAAGTTGCTTTTCTTCAAATTTCCTTTGTTATCATTTCTCGTTTTATTCCGAATGTTCTAATATGCTAATTTATTGTATTCTAATTTATTATATGCTAATTTACTATATGCAAATTCTAGTTTCTACCGTTCTAGAAAGTTCGGTGACTGTATATAAGTCGAGCTAGCGTTCAGTTCAGGTTGAATAAAGTTCTCTAGTGCAGCTCTCGCATTGATTTCCTGTGATATAAATTCGAATCTATGCGACATTTGTGGTGGAGGCGCCAGGTACTAAGATAGGTACTACGGAAGATCTACGCAGAAGCCAAAGGGTTACGAGGACTCTCGCCTGAGTTTAGCTTGTTACCAGATCCTAGAAGAGGTCCGAGAAAAATGCCCGAGGGAAACGACAACCGAGCCAAAGCTTCCAAATGATGCCAGCCCTGCTCCATTCAACATCGCACAAGTGCCATTCCTTACATACCAGTTACCCCGAAATCCGGGCCTCTTCATCGGAGATGACCAACAGGATACCAGTAGGTGGCTTAAAGACTTTCAACGAATCGCCACCTATAACCGTTGGGATGAACAGATGTGCCTAGCGAATGTCATCTTCTATCTTGCCGGAACGCCCGACAATGGTTTGATAACAATGAGCACACTTTCACTAATTGGGCCACGTTTAAGCAATCCCTAGACAATACTTTTTGCCGAACAGACGATATGCGGCGCCAAGCTGAAAGGCTGTTGTTCTCACGTGCGCAACATACTGGGGAGACATCTCAGTCGTACATTCAAGATGTGCTTGCTCTGTGCCAAAAAGCTAATCCCGACATGCCAGAAGGCTAAAAACTGGCTCATCTCATGAAAGGGATTTCAGAGGACTTATACCAGATCCTGTTGGTTCAGGAATATAACACCATCGATACGTTTGTAAAACACTGTCGTCAGATTGAAAGCCTTCGAAGAAGACGTATAGTCCGCCCAGTATTCCAAACGCTACCTATTGTCTCTACAGCGTCGGCCGCAACGGAAGTAGGAGACATAGGATCGTTGGTACGTGCAATTGTCAGGGAAGAACTGCAAAAAAATATTGCCCGAAGCACAATCACGAGCGAAGAACCAAGTACACCAATTGATGTCGCATCTGTGGTCCGGGAGGAAGTAAGGGAAGCCCTAGCACCGCTCACAGGTCAAAGAAAACGCATCACCAATTCGCGCCCCTCAGCTCCAGTTAGGCTTCAGCCAAGGCGTGAAGCTAGGGTCAACAGTGTTCCAGAGCGCAAAACGGACCTGTGGAGAACTTCTAATAATGTGCCCCTATGCTATCACTGCGGACGTCCAGGACGCGTGCTGAGGTATTGTAGGGAAAGACGACGGGTATTTGTAAATGCAAAAGCTGCTAGAACATGAACTCCCGACAGAACATAGACCCTACAAGATATGGAGCCTTTTCTCAACGTGATATGGACGCTGACTCTTTATACAGCTTAGACGACAATAACGTGCACCCCACATCTTCCAGTTTTAGAAGCGGTTCACCCTCCCCTCCCCGCTCCTTAAATGGTCCTTAAATGATATCTTGATGAAGGGGCCTAAATTACAAACAGACATCATCGCAAATTTAATCAAATTCCGAATCTATCCAGTCGCTTTTTCAGCCGATATAGATAAGATGTATCGTCAAATTTTAGTCGCAGATGAAGACTTGCGGTATCAACGAATTTTGTGGAGAAAAAATCCATCTGATCCTCTTGTAACCTATAAACTTAATACAGTGGCATATGACACAGCTCGTGCCCCTTTTCTTGCACTTCGTACACTACAACAATTATGCCAAGACGAGCATATGAACTTTCCCTGTGCATCCGAAATTGCACTTGAAAATTTCTACATTGACGATCTCCTGGCCGGAGCAGTTTCAGTCGATTCAGCGAAAGCTCTCATCAAGGAAATGGAAGAACAATTGAATGCAGGTGGTTTTACACTTAGAAAGTAGTGTTCTAATGATCCTGAAGTTATTTCGGATTTGCCAGATGCGTTAAATACCAGCACTTTAATGCATTCGTTCGATGGTGAATCATCCCAAAAGATATTGGGACTATATTGGGATCTTCAAGCCGTCTCTCTTCAAGCCAAATCTGTTGCCAACGATAAAATATCAACTAAACGACAATTATTATCAGTTATTGCACGAACATTTGATCCTCTAGGCCTGGTATCACCTGCTACAGTTCTACTTAAAATTCTCTTGCAGGATTTATGGAAATTAAAACTTTTGTGGGATGATACAGTTCCCACATCCATTCTATATGTCTGGAATAAATTCAATTCGGAAATGAAACATTTCCAAGAGATGCAAATTCCTAGACACATATTCCTCTATACAGCGAATGAGATAGAATTACATGGATTTTGTGACGCATCGTCTAAAGCATATGCTGCCGTTGTCTATATGCGGACAATCTCAGACGCGATTCAAGTTTCTTTGGTTGCAGCTAAAACCAGAGTTCTACGTGTCCAACCCGTGACTCTCCCTAGACTTGAGTTATCCGGCGCTCTTCTAATGTCTGAATTAGTTGATGTCATCAAAAGATCGCTTACTTGTCGATTTCATAAGATTTTTCTCTGGTCAGATTCAATTATAACGTTGAGTTGGATTGCCAATCCCCCTGTAAAGGGTAATCAATTCGTGCAAAATCGAGTCGCTAAAATTCACTCTTTAACATCAAAGGAATCATGGCATCGTATTCCTGACAAGCCTAATCCGGCGGATTGCGCCACTCGTGGAATGTTTCCGGAGCAACTGAGGATCAATTCTGACTGGTGGCCAGTCTGGCTTCAGGAGTCACATAGCATTCCATTTATTCCAGATAAAACACAACCAGCCGTTCAGTTCAATGAATGTGATGAGCTAAGCCAGTCTTACGTGATCCAGCTTGATGATAACTCAGATTTCCTACGAAGGTTTTCATCATATTCACCTTCATCTTCTTCAGTCACGACAGAAGTGGCATCAGGGAAATCAAGACATCAAGGTTGGCGACCTCGTCCTCTTAAAGGAAAGTCGTCTCACTCCCTTTGATTGGCAACTTGGTCGAGTCATCAGTCTACATCCTGGGGCAGATCAAATTTAAAGGATGGTCACAGTAAAGACTCAGTCTGAAGAGGTTCTTCGTCCAGTCAACCGGTTGATGATTCTTCCTGTTTCTCAGGATTGCCTCCCTCGGAGGTTATGTTCCGAAAAACTCTGTAGAGGGAGCTATTGACTGCTAGTTTGCGGCGCTCGCGATTACCGTGAGAACCGCAATGTTAGCTTCTGTGTGGCAACCGCAAAAAGAGGAATGTTTACTTTGAGATGGAAAGGAGAATAAAAAGTCGCTTTCATACAAAAGTCGCTTGCATACCAGCATAGATGGCTACGTCTTATTTTTTTATGTGTTCTTCTCTCGCCGTACGGATTGAAGATTTTTGAAAGCAGGGATAAGTACCCCCTTTCATTATTCGTATCCATATCACTATTATTCGGTTTCTATTACCCATAGATCGCTCCAACATTCGTATTTAAAATTATATTCGTAGTGTTGCCATTGCTGCGACAGACAGTTTGCCAGTAATTCAAGTTCCCTTTCTATGTTTTCAAGCACAAAATTTGCCTGAATTTAATATTTTATTTTTTTAAAGTTTGCCTCACTTGAATGTCAGGTATTGATTGCTTTAAGCAAAGATGTATTTATATTAGTCACTATAAAACAGCCTCAGATAAGACGAACTTTTAGATGCATAATTTTATGAAAAAAAAAGAAAATGGTATGAATTGATGCATCGGTTGTAGCTTCTTTATATATTCTCTCTGGTGAAATAAAAAATTTTTATTTCACTTCTGACTCCAAATTCTTCAGCGCTATACTGGTGATCCCAAGACAATCACGTGCTTTCGAGATCCTTGAAGGCTTTCGTTTGAAGAGAGATAACTACTCGACCGAAATCTAACGGCGCCCGTAGACAGTCGAGTCGAAGGCAAATATGTGAAGAATCGCCAACTTATTTGGCGCTTTTTACGAGATTCATGAGCGGACCAATTGTGGTATCTAAGCCGATTTCGAATAGCTTTTTATAGTGAAGGAACCTGGGTTAAGGACCTTCAGATTATCAGGTTTACATTGTCGCTGAATGTAAACACCGTCCTGTCCACGCACGCAAAGTCAGAATTTTACAAGTTTCCGAGCGGTTTACTTTCAAACTCCGAACATGGAGCAGTCGATATGTAAAATACTTACTAGGCCATTTCGTACGGTCATCCCCGTCAGTTGAGCAATAGAAAATTGATCTTTTTTTATTACAGTCACTTAAATACACCCATGCCTTATCGATTGTTACCACAAATTATAATTTTTCAGTAGGTAGGTGTTTTTCATATAATTTCCTACGATTTGTTTTTCTTTCAGCAAAATGCTTTGGCAAAAAACAGATGAACTTTATATTTAAACATCTTTTTTAACTTCAAATCTTTATGAATGATTTTACTTACAGTGTCGGAAGACATTCCTAGTCTCGATTCAAATGATCTGTGAGTCGGCGGATTTTCTTTTAGGATCAGAGACTTTAATTTCTTGATATTTACCTGCTCTCGAACAATCTTAAGATGAGGTTTCGCGGTCATGTTTTCATTTTTACTTTCAGTTATACTTTTTTTCCATTCAAATTTAATATATTATATAAACACCGTACAGTCCAGCACGCAATGTCAGAATTCACAGGTTTCCGAGCGGTTACTTCAAACTGCGAGTGTGGAGCAGTCGACATGTAAAATCACCCGCCTAAGTTAATGGGACGATATTCTTTTTGGTTTCCACATGCAGTGAGGGTGTTGATAGTTTTACTATCAATTTTAGTCTACTCGGCTTCACAGGCTCTTTTTAAATTGAACATTCAAGACTTTAAACAAACTTTCTTTATTTAAATCTAACGAATTCACATGAACACAAAAACACAATTACAACTTCTCCAACCAGTATATCATTGTATTAAAAATATATACTCTGCAATATCAATCGAAGTTGCCATTTCAATACTTAAAACGTAACAAAAAAAAAACAGGAATGCAAATGACTCCATGTGTAAAATTACGTCACACTGGTAATAATACTTTATATGGATGCCGGCAGGTGGGATAAAATATAACAATTCCCACACAATAATGGTGAAACGTGCAAAGTTCAACTGTTCTCGCGGGCACGTTTCCTGGACTTTACAACACCTAAGCCTCATACCATAAAATAATTTATGCCGAACTATAACTACTATTATTTATTGACTAGCGGTCCGTCCCGTTTATGTCCGGGTTGAACAAAATATTATACCAATAAATTTCCAGTTGATAGCTAATAAATTGTAAATATTTTTTAACCTTAATAATAACCTAAATAATACCTTAAATTAATATTGCGTCAGTTAATAATTAAAATTATTTTTTTAAAAGAAAAAGGCGTGCCGGAGAACGGCTAGGTTCGAACCGCTACCGTCAGAAAGACCCACCGCAATAGCACCACGCTAAGGATCGTTGAAATCTTCGGCACAAAAAGCGGTAGAAGACAGTAGCGGAAACAATGGAGATTGTTAGGATTAAGCTCCTAACTTTATTTCTACTTATGAGATATACATAATATATAGCCTATGTCCATCTGGAATAATATACCTTTCAAACAGTAAAGGAATTTTTCAAATAGGTGCAGTAGTTCTGGAGATTACCCTCCACATACAAAATCGCTCTCTCTTTATATAGAAGTATAGATTTGTTGGGTCGCAAGGGGACAGACAGCGACGTGAGAATTTTTCAAAAAATCAAATTTTCAGCTTGGTACTTAAAAAATTGGTGACATTTCTCTGATTGGAAAAATATATAATTTGTACTGTTTTCGTCTCTAGAACAGTGAAAATTTTACAACTAAACGTGTAAACAAAGATTAGCACGCCCATTTAAAGGGACAGTTCCTTCTTTTGTTCCCTTCCCTTTCAAACACTTTCATTGCTAGCTTTATTTAAACTGCAAACTCAATAATTATTAACGGCGCACTTCTTATCGTGATATATTCCAAGCTGTGTGTTATTTCTAACCTTCAAATCGCGTTATTTACCCTTTTGCCTCCTGCTTTTTACATCGCTTGTTTTCATCGTGTTTGTGTTCATCGCATCTTCCTGATATAAATTTTTGATATAATTGTATACCTTTTTTGTTTGCATATTTTATCCAAATGTACTTCCTGTTGCTATTCCTCTATTAAAAAAATCGGTAAAAGAAAGTATTATGGAGGTGTAAAAAAGAACTTTTGCAAGTGAAATGAATTCCGATGAAATCAACGACATTGCTTCAAGTAAAAAAATACATCTTTCTGAAATCGATGAGAATGCTTCTGTTAAAGGAAACTTTAATATTATTGTTGATATAGACATTCTTAAATGTTTAATAAATATAGTTGTACTGTGCAAAAACTGTGGTTCTGCAAACAGTTTCAATGTGTATGAAGATGTTGGCAGTCGCAAAGGTCTGGCTACAAGTTTAGTGTTTTTCTGCATAAATTGTAGATATTCCAGATCATCTATGACACCCTATGCTCCCAAAGCTTATGATACCAATATAAGATAAGTGTAGTCAAGGAGATGCCTTGGTAAAGGCAAAAAAGCTGCAGATATATTCTGTTTAATGATGAATCTTCCTCATCCTCCTGCCAAGTTTCAACGGTATAAGGAAAAATGGATGAATGACTTATATCCAGTTAGTTGTAAATCAATGATCAATGCCGTAATTGAAACTGTAGAATCATAGAATGGTGATACAGACATAGTTGATGCATTTGATATAATCTGGCAGAAAGCCTGGCCACATCCAAAAAAGGATGAGGTGTTGACTTATGTCTTTACGAAAGAACTTAAAAAATTGAAAACTTGCAGATGGGAAATATATTTTTGGGCGTGGATGACTGACTGACTATGTAATAAATACACTCCAAAATTATTATGGCTTAGCCATAAGAAGTAATACTAATAAGACAGTTGATGATATGGCTAAATCCATATGGGGTATTTATTTCAACAAATTGTCAAATGATGACAATCCGCAACATGGCTTGTGTCCTGTAGAACGTGACAGCTGGTGTGATTTTAATCGAGCCAAAGAAACTGGTGAGAAATATCTACAAAACTACTCAATGTCCAAATCAGTTTTAACTGCCATAAAGCCAGTTTTTAGAAGCATTGATGACAAGAAGCTTCTAGAAAAGTGTTTTGAATGGCTGTACACAGAACCCAAATGAGAGCTTTAACATCTGTATCTGGGAAAGGGTTCGAAAAACAAAGTTTGTAGTCATTATAACACTAAAGATTGGTGTTATGGATGCTGTAATATGCTTCAATGATGGTGTGTAATGACGAACAAAGGAGTTCGAAGCAATGAATATTAATCCTGGCTCAAATATGCTAGCTTCACTTCACAAAATTGACAAAACTAGAATTTGCGAAACTGGGATCAAAGTGCAAAAGCACAAGAAAGAAGCCAGGAAACAGAAAAATTATTCAAAAACAGGTAGATAATAGAGAAATACACTGAAGTGCCACTGAATTAGGGATAGCAAAGCCTATGCAAAATGTGTAGCGCTGCGCATCATGTATGCGCAAGTGAGGGCGCTGTGGTAACTGCATATATAGCGCGTACTGTGGTTGTTCTGAATTAGTTGTTGGAATTGCCAGTATGGGTAAACTGCCTGATTTAGACGCCTTCGATCGCGGACAAATCGTAGGTGCGCGACGCATGGGCCATTCAATTTCAGAAATCGTCAGACAGCTAGGATTTTGAAGGTTGACAGTGTCAAGAGTATACCAAGAATACATGGATGGTGAAAAAAAAACTAGTGATCGGGCAAACTGCAAAGGACAATTAGCCTTGACAGTGCGTGGTGAGAGACGGCCCAGGCGTATTGTACGTAGCCAGCGAAGCCAAAAATTAGCTCAAATTACCAACCAGTTTAATGACGGTGCCAGTCGTACAGTCAGTAAACGGACTGTGCAACGCTCGCTTCACCGTATGGGTTTCGGGATCCGTCGACCTACGAGAGTACCATTGCTCTATACTCGCCATCGGGCTGCACGTCTTGCCTGGACAAGAGAGCACAGAGACTGGAGTGTAGAGGACTGGAAACGAGTAGCATGGAGTGATGAGTCTCGATTCCGACTACTTAACGCCGACGGGAGGCTGAGAATATGGCGTCAGGCTCATGAAGCCATGGATCCTGCATGCCTGGCTGGAACTGTACAAGGGCATGGTGGCTCAATCATGGTCTGGGGTGTTTTTTCGTGGCACAGTTTGGGATCTTTGGTGCGTGTACCAACCTCCCTCAATGCAATTCGGTAAGTAGAGTTGCTGGGTCATCACCTCCATCCGTTTATGATGTTCTGTTATCTTCACGGTAATGGAGTTTTCCAGCAAGACAACTGTACCTCTCACAAGTTCCGGTTGGCTACTAGCTGGTTGGATGAGCATTCCTCTGACTTCTCTGTCATGAATTGGCCACCTAGAAGCCCAGACTTAAATCCTATTAAGCATCTTTGGGATGTTTTGGAACAAGGCCTGAAAGGTCATCACACAGCTCCAAAGAACCTTACTGAATTATGGACAGCTTTAGCCAATATTTGGCAAGCCATTCCCGTGGAACGTTTCCAGAAACTTGTTGAATCTATGCCTCGTCGTGTGGCAGCCGTTATCAAGGCCAGAGGAGGCACAACTCGTTGCTAGGTAGGTATCCCTAATTCAGTGGCACTTCAGTGTACAACAATAAGAAGATTACATGACAGGAATGCTTTAAAAATGTTAAAATTTATAAAAATTGGGTACGTAAATTTTTTTTAAGTTTTCTCAAATTGACATATCTTCCTCTTTTGGTACACTTTTTGAAAATACTATTGCAGATATACATGTGAAACTTCACTGTATCATTAAAATAGCAGTTTTACATCTACTGAATTGAAATTTTTATGTAAAAGTTATAAAATATTTTTAATATGAAGTTAAATATTAAAAAAAATGAATAATTTTTAAATACATTTTAAATACATTTTATAATTTTTTAAATACATTTGTATGCCTTTAAGAAAAAATATATTTTTTCACAGTATTAAATAAAGTATATATAAGGTCAAATATTGAAGGTGCAAATATTGAAGGTAAGATCTTATTTAGTTTTTTAGTAAAGTGTACCTGAAAATACACTAGAATTTTTCATGGTAAAAAAGTGTTTTTTTGCATTGTTATATAAAATATCATTATAAAGTAATACATGTAAATTTTACACCGCAATGTTCACAATTGCAGAATTTATCTGTGGTTAAAAAAATGGTATAATATTTAAGTAACTAAAACAGTTATGGCTACATAAACAATGGCAAAAATTTCGGCTTTTCCATTTGTCGAAAATGTCCCTGTTTCCCCAAAATACTACATGACTCATCAGGAAAAAGTCATCAAATATTCATATTATACATAAAACCTAAAATGATTTGAATTTGTTTTATAAAGTATTCAAACCTCTTCTTCGTTTACTGTCAATAAACATCGCAGACGGAATTTCTCACGTTAGTAATGTCTGACGGTGACAAAAGAGTTGTTAGTCTATAGAGCTAGAGTTTGCAAATCCGAACTTCTCATACATGTTTATAATCGTCCGGAATCCTCCTAAGACTGTAATTCCAAAGCATGAAGTTTTAAGGGGACAAGGGACCTTCAAACTCGAATTTCTTAATTTTCAATTTTTTTAACACTAAATAAAAAATGAGAATAATTATTTTTCTTTTTTACTACATTAAAAACCCTTAGAATTCAAAATAAGGAATTTTTTGCAGAATAATGACTGTTTTTCAAAATTTTTCAAAAATGCTAACGTTATTCAAAATACTCTGTACGCATTCTATATTAATTAAAGTCTTTCATTTTTTTTATTATAAGTTTATTATATGTATATAATTAGAAATGTGCATTTAAATTTTTTTTGTAGAAATCTAAAGTCTTAAACATTTTTTTCTATTCTGTCTGTTATTTTTTTTATGTTTTTACTTTATTTTATGGTCTATAAATTTGAAAAATATTTGATTTCAAAGAATTATACACTGTTTTGTGACAAACACTTCAATTAACAATTCTGAGAAATTTGGAAGATATCAGAAGAAAATGAATACGCATGGAACCTTTTGAAAAATTGTCCTTTTGAAATATTCTAGCATTTTTGAAGAATTTTTTGATAAATAAGTTTAATTCCTCTACAAAATACTTATTTGTGAATCCGAAGTATTTTCAACGTAGTAGAAAAGAATATTAATTATACTCATGTGGTGTATAGAGTAAAATATTGAAAAATAAAGAAGAACGGGATTGAGGGTCCCTTGTTCCCTTAAGTTATATAACTGTAAATGTTAACAGCATAAGCTTTAAAGGGCGGACCCGCATTTAGAAAACATCTTTGTGAGGCCACTTGCTGCTAACAAACATACCTTTTTGGTTATATAATTTTTATTATTCTTCATATTTTTCCTCAGGAAAATCAAGCTTAAAATACCTTACACCTGGTTCAACCAGATAGATCACCTCTATGTTTGGACTTCAAAGCCTAAATCCCGATCAATTTAGCCCTCTTGTTACAAAATATGACGATAATGCTCCAAACCAGTGGTTCTCATCGTGGAGGACTCGCCCACTGGGGAAGTTTGAGTGATATTCAGGGAACGGGGGCAGATAGTTAGCAAACAATATGTATAGCACGCATTTTAACAAGGCGTCGACAACATAAATTAAAATCAGAGATTACGTGTATGACAGTTAACGTATTTTGTTAATTTCCGTTTTATAATTTTGTGATTGCAATGAGATTGGGGTGCAAACAGCATAAAGCCGTTGTATTCTGGAGTTTTAACCTACGTTTCTTACATAATCAACGCTACTAGCGCCTTTGTTTATAACAAATGAAATCTGCCTAGGCAGGTCAGGTCAAAGTTCTCGGAGTTCCATGGTCGAATGATTTTACCTCCAGTAAGACACATGAATCAAAATATATGTGCTCATCAAATTATTTAAATATTAGAAATAGACCCTCTTCAAGTAAAATAAAAATTTAAAGTAGACCATGAATTTAAAGTATAAAAAATAAAGATAATTACATTTATGTACATAAAAAGCATTCACCGGGATCGAAGGGTGATTCACCGGGGATAAAAGTATCAGCTAGTTGTGGTTAAGAAGTGGAATGCCTTGGTCCAATGGGACTTTATCTCCAGTAAGCAAGTTGTTAAGTATCAAGGTATGTGTGATCAGTAAATATTTAAAGTTAGGAGAAATGTAAAGTTAAGATTACATTACTATTAAGAATTAAGTATTCTTAAAGGAGGAGGGAGAAGTTAAAATGTTTAATAATTTAAAGAGAAAACATTTAAGCTTTAAAGGATGGCTCGAAAAAAAACTTACTGCAGCCCGCTTATAAACTTGTAGCTAGCACATGCGCCTTAGTGGTTCTGAAGTTGCACATTTGGACACGTTCCAAATTTATGATGTTTCAAACCCAGAGGGTGGGGACGGAGGGTCTGAAGGTCTTTCAGAAGGGGGGGGAGGGCTAGACATAAAGAGGTTGAGAATCACAACTCCAAAACTACCATACAATATAAATCAGTAACTTATATTTTACAAATCATGGGATCAAAGAAAAGCGAATCTACTTCTCCTATTTCCCTTTAATCGTCTCAAAATTAAATAAAGCCCGTATTCGAACACTGTCAATGTATCTTAATTAATTAGGCGGTGGTCGAGAAATTGCAATTTCCCACATTTTCTTGCTCGTCCCTTTAGACCGTCTAGACTCAGTTCACTTATGATAATTGATGGTCATAAGTTGGAATAATTATTTGACATTTGTTATGATTCCTTGTATATTTTAGAAACTTTTATATTTTTATACTTTATTTGACACAAACATTTATTACACAATTGAAGAAAAGAAGGTAACATAATAAAGCACAATCACGGAGATGCTCTACTCGGCTATCTCCCAGAAGTTCCCGTCCCTTCTGACTCGATTTTTAGAATTACTTCCTCTTATGCTAATGCAAATGATCAGCGCCACCTCTCGGTGGGGTGAATCGGTCGGCTGAATCTCAACACTACACATACTTTATAAAAAAAAGTATTGTTTAAACTACCAGAATCTTCAATTTAGTACTTATTTTAGTTGCATTTTATTATCACGTCGTCTAATGTAAAATAAAAATCTTAAACCCTTCCTTCTTGCTCCCAACGAAATTACGGGGTGACTTTTCGACCTCTATTTCTCATGCCCGTGATATTTCCGGGCTGGAGTGTTCAAAAGTTACACACCCAAACGATAAAAAACAGTCCATTTCATTTGTCCTGAAAACATTTCATTTCTTATTTTACTTACCAAATGGCAGCACCAGTTTATTTATAATGTAATTGGAGATGGGTTTTTTTTAAACTAGATGTGGCAGAATAAATCAACGGAATCCTCCGAAAAAAATAGGCACTTTTTTTTTTACCGTTTTCTAGAAAATTATACGATTGTTAAGGGGTTAATAAAATATAAAATAGAATCCAGTTTACGCCAGCATTTATTTGCATGATTTCACATCTAGAACTATTCTCCACACTATTCCAAAGCCATTGAAAATATTAGAAACTTCAAATATTTCCTGTCCATTATCTTGCCTGACATTTCATCAATCATCATTTACCGGAAGAGTTTTAAAAAATCGAGTAGGAGAGAATATATGGGCATAATCAATATAAAATCAGTTTAAAAAAGAAGAGTAAAACTTTCAAATACCAACCATATGGTTAAGAATGAAAAATACTCCATCTTGTAAACATGAAAACTTCTCCAAACTAATCTTTTGTACTTTCTTCCTTTCTCGTAATTTATCATACATAATATGACATTAAAATATTTCCTAGTCCATTCTTGCATGAAAGTAATTAAAATTCTTTCCACAACTCAGAACTATTCCTCTATGATCAGAAGTTTTCTATTTCTGGAAGTTGCACATTCCTTATTTCAGGAGCACAGTTTCAAATAAACGCTAGATATGCTGGCCTTCAACGAATGCTACAGCGGACCTGATAGAGTCAATTGAATTACTTTTCGTTCAGTGAGTTAAAGGTCACAATAGATTAAATGGAAGTAAAGAAAAAGTTATATTTATGCTTCAACTTGCAAAACTAATGCAAAGTGGGGAATAATTTTTATGACACATTCACTCCAAAATTTTGGAATTCTAGAAACTATTGTCTAAATAACTTCAGAAATAGAAAATATAAGTATATATCTAGTTGAATGAATTTTTGCACGAAAATTATACTTTAAATTAGAGAAATAAAGATTTAAGGAGAATAGGAATTTTATGTTTTAAATTAACATATATATATATATATATATATATATATATATATATATATATATATATATATATATATATATATATATATATATATTATATTATATATATATATATATATATATATATATATATATATATATATATATATATATATATTTATATATATATATATATATATATATGTATGTATATATATATGTAACAAGAAAACGCGTCTTCCTAAATTACTTTTGAAGCATATTCCCTTTATTAACGCACGACCCCTTTTCAAATTGTAACCTGAAAGTAATGCAAGTTATAATTTATATTAGTCCTGCAGATCATTAAGCAGGCATGTGAAATATCTGAACTCAATAACATCCCCATATATCTCTGGTAGGAGCCCAAAGCCCTGATTAAATTTCTATATAATAAATAAGTCCTGTTTTCAAATTCTTCCTTTTGGTAAAACGCAGAATAAAGAGAGATCTAACAATAAATTAATCCCCGTGAGAACCCTGACATGGAGACGTGAACTCCACGAGACTAATTTCGTCCAATTAAAAATTAAGTAATTCAGGCCCTCTAGTGTCAATATCAGAAAACACTCATTTAATATTTGCCTAAACAGAAGACTTTTCTCACTTCGCACCTAACTCTCGTTGCTGTCAGATCTGCTGTCCACGAACACCATAAGTCCGTTGGTCACGACGGCTCTTGTTTTAACTTTGTAATGTAATCAGCTCTCCGCGCCCTGTCCTGTTGCATGGACGCTGGGCAAGTCCAGTGGCCACTGCAGCCTTCTTATTGCTTGATAATTAAATAAAAAGGATTTCCTGGATATCGTCTGAAATTTGTTTTCCTTTTCTATGGCTCTATGTGTGTGTTTCTCTCCTAAATTTCTTCAGTGTTTTCCTGGATGAACACTTCGCCCAACTTCATCTCCAATGTTGTACCCAGCAATTTATTCCCCTTTGTGATTACTATCACAATAAAGTCGACAGGATTATATTCCTGTCCGGGGTTCCCTACGATTTTCGAGTGATTAATTATAATTATAATTTACGATGAAAATATTACGTATGCAACGTATTCACTTCAGCGGATATATTCCATAAAAAGAAATTTTTCAAGTGTCTATCCTAAAAAATGAAAGGACATTTGTGCAACGTCATGTGCTCTAAACCTGAAAAATTTGTGCAGTCTCCCCATCTGGATTTTTGTCGATACGACTTGTGTATTACATTGCCCCATGTTGTGCTGCTATTTGAAGAAATACGCCAGCAACTTGTTCGTTCATTTCCCAAGAACTTTTTCCTTATTGAAAAATGTGTAATCCTCTGTTAAGTATCATCACTTAATTAAAATTATTTAATGCCAATAAACAATAATAAGAAATATTAATAATAAATAAATAACGGCCTTTAACAAAAAGAAATTAAAGGTAAGACAAATTGTCTATAAATTTTATATGTGTTCTTCATGATTAAGTGGTGAAACTGAATTTTGTTAAAGTATAAATTAAATTTATTTTGAAAGTGCATAAAATATTTTATGTAAAATTGTATTGAATGTTTAAATATGTGTTCTTAATGATGATGATACTCTAAAGACAATTTGATCAATTATAAATTTTATTTCTTTTTAATTAATTTCTTTTTAATAAATTTAATTTTCAACCCTTTTTTTTTTCAAATTCAATGAGTACATAGTGCCAGTGTTTAACAAAATTAGCTTTGTTGGTTGTTCAGTTGTGCAAAATATTTTTCCCGAATAATGTTTTTTTCAATCTACAAGTGAAAATTTATTCAAATTAAATTATTGATGCATATTTAAAATTTCAGAGAAAATTTTTCCTGTATTTATCATTTTAATAAATATCATTAGATAAACATTAACTGAAATATTTGTAGTAGGCTTTAAAACATACAGTTGAATATTTATTTTAATTACATAAATGAATGATGTAAACTGTTTCTTTTCAACTTCAATTGGCACTGTCCAAACCAACATTACTGCGGTTCTTTCCTTCAAAATAATTTATTCCAGCACGATTAAAAATTTATAATTGAAAATTTATTTTAATTAGTAATTCACTGTATCGTCATAAATTCAGTCAAAATATTTATTAATTTTTATTATTTCAATATATTTTACGAAAAAAAAGAATTATTAAAATCTTTTATGTAAATGTCAACTGAATATAAACTTAAATTAAATAAATAATTATTGCTGCAAAATGTAGCTTTCAAATTCAATCAATATTTTTTCCCTATGTGCTCCGTTTTTGATAATCAAGTAACTCCAACATATTACCTCTCTGTTTTCGGCCAACTGGTAACGGCGGACCGAACGCGACTACTTGCGTTTTAAAAAAAGACGTGACTACTCTTGGGTTAATAAAGCACGGCCCCTTTTCAAATTGTGACCTAAAAGTAATGCAAGTTATAATTTATATTAGCCCTGCAGATCATTAAGCAGGCATGTGAAAATCTGAACTCAATAACATCCCCATATATCTCTGGTCGGAGCCCGAAGCCCTCATTAAATTTGTATATAATAAATAAGTCCTGTTTTCAAATTCTTCCTTTTGGTAAAACGCAGATCAGAGCGTGAGCTAGCAATAAATTAATCCCCGTGAGAACCACGACAGGGACACGTGAACTCCACGAGACTAAATTCGTCCAATTAAAAAATAAGTTATTTGTGTCCTCTAGTGTCAATATCATCAAACACTCATTTAATATTTGCCTGAACAGAAGACTTTTCTCTCTTCGCACCTAAATCTCATTTCTGCTGTCCAGGGACGCCAGAAGTCCGTTGGACACGACGGCGCTTGTCTTAACTTTGTACTGTAATGAGCTCTTCAAGGCCCCGTCCTGTTGCATGGACGCCGGGCAAGTGTTCGTAACACTTAATACTTAATACTTCGTTAATGCTTGATAATTAAATAGAAAGGATTTCTTGGATATCGTCTGAAATCTGTTTTCCTCTTCTATGGCTCCATGTGTGTGTTTCTCTCCTAAATTTCTTCAGTGCTTTCCTGGATGAACACTTCGCCCGTCTTCATCTCTAATAAGTTGTACCAGCAATTTATTCCCCATTGAGATTATTATCTCAGACACACACACACACACTTTGTAATGTAATTCTTTTGTACCAAGTGTGAAAAACTACTTAAAACAGGAAAATTTAGATTTTAAAGTTCTACTAATATTGGATAATGCACCCAGCCATCCACAATATTTTAAATAAGCCAAATATCAAAATATTTTTTTTACCTCAAAATACAAATGTTTTTCTTCTATCGTTATATCAGGTAATTATAGTTGCATTTAAAACCAATTACATAAGGAGATCATTACAATGGGTTTTTAACAAAATCTATGAACGTCAAGGAGGCGTGGAAACTCTTCACAATATTGGACTGCATTAATCTAATAAACTCATCCATCAGAGAAATAAAACCGACGACATTAAATGCTTGTTGGAAAAAAATATGGCCGGAG
This sequence comes from Dolomedes plantarius, assembly GCA_907164885.2. Classification (NCBI taxonomy): domain Eukaryota; kingdom Metazoa; phylum Arthropoda; class Arachnida; order Araneae; family Dolomedidae; genus Dolomedes; species Dolomedes plantarius. The sequence continues at coordinate 11,163,439 of OU015490.1, forward strand.
TCAATTGAGTGTGAAAATTTGATCGCGACAGCAGAAAACTGAATGGATGCAGTAGTAGAAATTGCTAAATCTCTAGGAGGGGAAGGTTTTGACGTTATGACTGCACTATTTATCCAAGAATTACTGGCGGAAGAAGAAGCAGCTTTGGTAGAAATGATATCTGGAATCCATGATAACTTAGATGATGATATCATAGCTGAAGACAAAGAAGTAAAAAAGTTTACTCTAGAAAGCATAAAGAAAGGCCTAGACATAGCCGAACAGTTAGAGTCATATTTCTTAAGGGGACTCACTACTCTTAAATCTTTAAAACATTCGATTTTTTGGAAACAAATATATGTTAAAGCCTGATCATTTCTGAACAAAATAAAGCAAACCGCATGAAAATATTCCGCTTAGTTCCGGAGATATTGACATTCTAAATATTTAATTACTGATCAAGTTTATGGTAAGAAAAATTTTAAACTCATTTTTCTCAAAATGCAATTTTGCATCATTCCGCAACTGATATCTCAAAAACTATGAAACATAATTCCATGAAATGTTTATCACTGCATAATCATGTTATTTTATTGCGTATGAACTAGAATTATTGCAATCACTGCACATTTTGTTATTCTTCAGGGTTAAATGAATGCAAAAATTGAAGGAAATTTTAAGTATATTTTGAGCAGTTTTAAAACAATCGGAAAAATATTTTAATGTTGAAAGTTTTATGTTCAATTGTATTTTGAATTTTTTTAAAATATAAAACAGGATTTATACATTTAAGTGCAAAATTAATTTCATAGTTCTGCGCGCAAGCCAGTATACAATAAAAATACTTAAAAAACAAGGTATATCAAAAGCATTAAAAAAAATATTTAAAACTATTTTAAGAGTTGAAAATTTGTTTATTAAAATAAATATATCAATTTATGATATACACAAAATCGGGAATAAAAATCGAAATACCTACAAAGAGTCAAAAAGTATGAAAATATGCCTCATTTCCTCGACTTAAGGGTCGTGAGTCCCCTTAAATGAAGATTCTTGAAATGAAAGGAGCACAAAGTTTAAAAGAGAACTTCACAAGTGCTTAGCACCATATAAGGAAATTTATAAAGATCTTTTAACTAAAAGCAAACAATCTAAAATAACAGATTTTTTGCAAAAGGTAGAGAATGGATCTGAAGATAATGCAGAAAAATGCTCAATGGATAAGGATATCTTGCGAAAAAGAAAACGACCTCGGTTAATAGTACTTAGTGATGACGAAGAAAACATTGTTTAATTCATATTAATATGTATTACTTGTTAAAAAAATTAATAAAGATATTTATCTTAATTATGAAAATATAATAGCAGGTTTTTTTTTATTTTTGGAACCTAACCACCCTTTTCGTACTAGTTCATTTTGTCGTTTAACACGGCAATTTTTTGGAACATAACTCCCGCGTTATACGGGGATTACCTGTATATATAATCTGCAGTACGTTTTAAACAAAAGAAAATGTGGAAAAATGTGATTTCTTATATTTATATTTACAAAATCTTACTTGTATTACGAAAGACATGTAAATTAACTGTAGCTGAAACCTTTGAATTTAAAGCATACGTCAGATTAGTTAATTAGCCATGCTAATATAACTGATTTCAATATAGATATTCTAATTAGCTACCATATCATAGACATTTGTTTACTCGTAGCACAGTAAAATGTCCAAGCAATAGTAGAATTTCCGATATGAATAAAAAGGTTTATAGGTGAATACGATAGTAAAAACTTGAAATGAAAGATATCACTTATGCTTACTTAAGTGGCAGGTTCGTAATCAACAATGTCGTTGGGGATTGACATACTTATATTTAGATATAAGTCATAAATCCCCAATATCATAAATGTTCCATAGCATGAGGTGTATGAAGTAAAAACCGAAAAGTCGACGTGCGGGAAGATGTAGGAAATCAGGAATATGTAGCACAAGTGTCATCTAGTATCGGTATAAATACAAAGCATATTTTAAGAGTTATCGCTGCATATAGACTCTTAGAAAGAAAAAAAATATCCACGACGCACGAAGAAGAAGTTATCCGAATGGAACGAAAATCGGTAATATATATGTACAGAAAAACAAATGATTACAATTTGAGAAAAATTGGATGATTTATACAAGAGTGTGACATAACGTCACTATGTAGAAAATTAATTACTAATTCAGAATTTAAATATTAAATATAATTATCGATATTAACTTTAATTAACTATTATTATTAACTTTATTAATTTATATCATATCTTTAATTAATTATTTGCTAGCTGTATTAATATTAACACCTTGCTCGGTTAACTTAATGCTTAAAATATAACTTATAATTGTCCAGGTAGATATTGAATTCTTAAAGCAATTACATTGTTATTATCTACAATAGTTAAATATATCCACAATAATAAAATCGATACACATATTCGAAATCGCATGGCGATTCTAATCCATCGCTTAACTGTAATTTAACTGATAAACACATGCAATATAGAGAATGTATTCATACGCAGAGTTTTTGCTAGTAATAATAACAATGTAATCGCAGTTTTTAGTAATTGGTTATTAATATAGTCTTTTGCTACAGCTAGCATTTATAAATCATTTAATTATCCCTTCCTACAGGTTTGATTTGATTAATATGTGCAAAAGAAGATGCGATCTATTTATCAGAGCGGAAGCATACTAGCGCTTAAGAGCTATAGTCTGTGAGCAGGCTATGCATTCTATATAAGAGAACGCGCTTGCAGTGACGCAGGCTGGCATTCTTTATGACAAAGAGAGAACGTGATTCGCCATGAAGTGCGTTAGTTGTGCGAAGGGCGAGTTCCCTCAGTTATTCTAGTCTCCGGACTACTTTTACGACACTGGCTGGCATAAGTCTGTATAAATGTTTCTGTCATCATCATGATCTCATCGATGAATAAAATATAATTAAAATTTAAATTTGTGCCAGTATTCCTTTGTGTCGATCCTTCATGTCCTAAAGGGATTCGTCCTGATAGTTCTCCTATGTTCCTGAGTAGACATCTTCTTCGTCAATTTACAATATGAGTTTTGCATTCTGAAGGTCAGTTCTACAATTCTTCGTCCAGTTATAGTGAACTCGTGGACCAGATTCTACGAGTAGGCCTAACTCCACCTTTCCCTCGTAGCCGGATCCTCGTGTTTTTTTAGCTGATGTACATCGTCTTCCACGTGCCACCAGGATTGCGGAAAAGAGTATGTGTCTGCAAATGTTTATATTTCCCAACAGTAGCTAAGTATTCCTAAAATTACTCTGTCGATACATTTAAAATGTACAAACACAACGCATTATACCCTCTATACTTTGCTGGTGTGAAAATGTAATTTGTTTAACACCAGTGATCACGTGCCAGAATCTTACTATCAATAATTGTCCATTCAGTTATTCATTTATCATTACCAACATTATTCATCATTGGTGCCATACCATTAGTCATATCTTTGCACCGTCATTTCGTTATTTCATATCAAAGAGATAGAGCCTCACAAAGTGAAAAAGTCAATAACTCATTGGTCCACCTCTGGCCTTTATGCAAGCAGTTATTCGGCTTCGCATTGATTGATAGAGGTGGCGGATGTCCTCCTGCGGGATATCGTGCCTAATTCTGTCCAATTTGCGCGATAGATCGTCAAAATCCCGAGCTGGTTGGGGTTAATGCTCCAAACGTGCTCAATGGGGGAGAGATCCGGTAACCTTGCTGGGCAAGGTAGCGTTGGACAAGCACGATGACAATTAGTAGAAACTCTCGCCGTGTGGGCGGGCATTATCTTGCTTAAATGTAAGCCCGGGATGGAGTGATATGGAGGACAACACAGCGGGGCGTAGAATACCATCGACGTACCTCTGTGCTGTAAGGGTGCCGCGGGTGATAACCAAAGGGGTCCTGCTATGAAATGAAATAGCACCTCAGACCATCACTCCTGCTTGTCGGAACGTATGACGGAAGATAACCAGGTTGGTATCCCACTGCTGTCCGGGAGATCTCCAGACACGTATTCGTTGGTCATCGGGGCTCAGTTCGAAGTGGGACTCATCACTGAAGACAATTCTAATCCAGTCAGTGACATTCCAGGGCGAATGTGCCCGACACCACTGCAAATGGGCTTGTCTGTGTTCAGAGGTCAATGGCAGTCGGCGCAAAGGGCGTCGTGAGTTCAACAGCCTTCTTCTGAGCGCCTATGGATGGTCCTTGCGTTTACGTAAGCACCAGTTGCCAGTACGATCTATGATAATGATGAATCTAGGGCTGTGAGTGCCGCTCTGACGATTGCTTCGTCCTCACGTTCTGTCGTTTCTCTAGGCCCACCACTTCCTTCTTGACGCTGTGTTTGGCCATGGTTCACCCATTTCTGCCAATATCGTCTAATAATGGCATCGCTCTTATCCAAATGTCAAGCGGTTCGCCGATTATACCAACCGGCTTCTTTGAGCTCAACTACACGTCCCCTCTCAAATGCTGACATCTGCGCATATTGTTCGCGCACCTGTATGCGAGGCATAGTTACTGTCTACCCGAGCACACGGGATGGAATTCGCAAAATAATTATGACCTGAAATCTAAATTTATCCTCTTTAATATCCTGCCCGTTGCGCAGTTAATATGACCTGCAGCGTCACAAGTGCATTCATTGGCTACCAAACTTTAAAATTTTGCATTTAGCGTCGAAACCTGTATGTATATCAATTTGAGTCTAATTTGCATTACCCCTTCTTTGGGCGTTTTTTTTTCTGTTTTTCGGTCTAAGAGAGTAATATAGAGTGTGGGGCAATAGAAAACAGTTGAGAGGGATGTTGAATGTAGAAATTCCATTACGCCAAATAAACGCGTTTCATTGTTCAGTTAACAAGGCGGATAGCTGAAAATCAAGTGCATACTCTGATTGTAAAATTTGATATTCGTCTGGGTTTGCAAAGTTTGATGTTTGGAATAGCTCTGATTGGATGACAGTCTCCATTCATCAGTAAAATATATTATCGCAGCTTTATTATCAAAGTAATCAGATTCTCCTCTAATTGATATAGTCACTTATTTCAAAACAATTTAAATGGTTTTTGAACTGTTTCAACATGACAAAGTACTTTACATGAAATTGGTAAAGGACTAATTTTCGAATTCCAAATAGTAGTGACAAATGTTTTACACTAATGGCTTCTACAATGACCAGATCTATATGCGATTTCGTCTATAAATCTTTAGTAAAATTACGATTGGAGGGTTGTTATATAGATTTTTTTTTAAATATTTTAAAATTCAATATTTAACGCTTGCTCGTTTTTAGCGTCATCTAAACAAATTAGCTCTGTTTCCATCATTTGTATACAGTAAAAGAAATGCACAATTTTGGGGTAAGAATTAATAAGGAATATTGTATCAACAATTGAGACATTTTGGGAAAATATTTTTAAATTTTTTTCTAAATATTTTCCAGTTAAGGCATAACAGAGTCTAGGCGGAGTCGAAATATGGGTGGGAAGTACTGTTTTTTTAGATAAATTGAATGAGTATTGTTTTAAAGTTAGTTGTTAATTGATCAATTTTGCAATGATTTAATTGCGGTATTCACTATTTAATGTTTCATTATCTGCGCGTACCCTGCTATACGTTAGAAACTTTTTATAGAATTGTTGAAACACACCAACTTTAAAACAATATAATTAAGTTTTTTTACAAGATATTTCTAAGAAATTTGTACTCAATTCATTCTGATATTTTTTATTTTTTATTTTTTATTTTCAGAATTTTTCAGAATTTTTTATTCAGCGGAAAGGTGATAAAACTGTTGTTCCCAAATTTCTCAATTGTGGATACAATATTCCTTATAAATACTTACCACAAATTTGTGTGTTTATTTTAGTGTGTACAAATGATGGAAACAGAGTTATTTGTTTAGATGTCATCAAAAACGAGCAAGCATTAAATCTTGAATTTTAAAATCTTTAAAAAAATTCAAACTTTCATTTTCTATTAATAAATTATTTATGGGGAGTCACATTTACTGAAAACATCATGATGTGCCTATAAATAAAAAAGAAACTTTGAGTCCTGTATCCGTTTAAGTTAATGCAGTGCTATAATTTTCATATATTCTCTCTAAACTGTGTGCTATGGAAGTTGTCGACCGTTTGGAGGAAGTTATGTAGGAGAGTTTACGAATTCAAACAGCTCCAGTTGCTGATATTTTAACAAAAAATATGCATATTATATAGTTTTTTCTAGCGGTCATTCCAGAAAGTACAGTGATAGGATAAATCACCTTTCGGGTCTAAACAATCTATGTTAAAAAAAGATTCCATAGCTTAACACATGAAAGATGAGAATATTTTATAACCTTATTTAACTATCCAAATTTTAGTGTTACGTTATCATTAACTAATGAGTGTAACATCTTATTTTTCAAAATTATCACATTAGTTTTAACAGTCTTTTATAAATCATAATCACAAGTTCCTTAATATTCTCCTAAGGTAAGCATTAAATGATCTAGTAAGAAGATTTCTTTCAAAAAATCGGACTGAGAATCTGGTTATCAACAAGGCACTCCCATTCACTGATATTTGATCTTGTGGAACATATGAAAAGATCGACAAAAAGGGCCTATAACCTCTTCATCACATCAGGTCTGTTGTTGTTGTTTTGATAATGTTTTGCAAATTTTTAATATGAACGAAACTGGTCGAAGAGGAAAAACAAAACCAAAAAGCAAGTAGAAGAATTTCTGTAACATGTAATAACGTTCCAAAGCCTTGATTTCTGGTATTCATTATTTGTTGTTGTTCCTAAAACCCTCTGTCCACAAGTTTCAGACCATGTCCATATTGGTTTACGGCTGAAGCGTGCGGCTCCGGTTTATATAGCACCACAAGGATCGGAGTACGTTTCAGCTAGTTGGCACCTGAATTTTGACCGAGCACCCCTAGGGGCCACATGGAGGGGATCGCATCCTCTTCCACCCTCTGTGACCTCATAGAGGAACTTTCGAGTATACAGATTTTACATGCCCATATCCAGTCTTGACGCGGAGATATTTAATGGCGCTTGTCGGAATTCGATCCGAGCACTCTCAGCACCGAAAGCCAACCACTAGACTACGTCAGACCTACATGAGGCCTCATCCACTTGACCGACTTTTTCATCGCATATGCAATATGGAACAATTGGCATAGCATGCTTCAGCAAGCAGACACGGAACTGCTATTACTAGAAGCTCTTTCACCGTACTCCACTGGTAGATTCAATTATGTTTCCCTTATTAGGAGTGCCAAGAATGACAGCGACCCACCTTATTTTCTGCCAAGACATGTTTTATTGATGACTTTTTTAACGTAGGATTACGTTTCTCAATAACGGTTCTGCGGAAAGAAAAATTTCAGACGCTAAAACTGTCCGTCCGTTCGTCCTCACGAGTTATAATTTTGGCAGCGCGCCAAACCCAGTCTATCGCTTGGACAAGTTAAAAAGAAAAATACCAAGATGAGTCAAAATTTTGACATACATACATACATACATATATATATATACAGAGAGAGAGAGAGAGATAGAGGGAGGTAAGCAACGATAAGTGATCCTACATTTTTCACCCGCGGTAGTTTCTTTAGAAGAGACTACCTGAAATTGTTTTCACTACTGGGAAGCGAGAGATCTGCTAATATCTTGAAGGAGAATGTCTAAAATTGGATTTAAAAAAAACAAAAATTCCACGAATGTCTAGATTTTCTTACGCCTTTCCGAGCTATTGGACTAGGGAGCCCCAATAATCTTTTTAACTCTTTTCATCTCACAACAACATGCAAAGGGAGAGAGAATATCTTCTAACTGTGTTATATGAGATTAAAAACCCCGTAAGGATCTCCTGTATAACAAACCAAAGTTCTGGAGTATCAGAGCTTCATTGTGTGCGTCTGAACTGCCAAATTTCCAATAGCCATACAATTTGTCGTAGTGCTAAACTTCTGATAACAAACCACAAACTTCTATCAACTTTATCTTGTTAAATTCCAACTAATGACTGAAATCTCGTAATTTAATTCACGATAATTCAACGTCAGGGCCTAGATGTAAATATTAAATAATGATCCATAACTTTAAGTAAACGGAACTGATTGTAAGCTAAAAGGTACTTAAATGTTTATTAATTCTTTAAACTCGCAGTTAATCCAGGAGTTGATTCCTGATTTCGTCAAAGTACATTTGAACGACAGAATATGTAATTCTTACGTAAAACGAAGAGTATCTTAAACGATTACTTTAAAAATCGTCCGATACTGCATGCAATGGATGTCAGTAATCTGCCCATTAAAGGAGGATTTGACATGGATAGATTTCAATGCAGGATTGGCAGCAAATGAGAACATCGGAGTTCGCATTTCGAACAAATTAGGAATCTTAAAGTTTCTTCGCTAATACTTATCGATATATAATTGATCGTTTTCTTGATACGTGAGAAGTCTGCTTTTCATAGAATGCTCAGCTACATTAATAAATGTTAAAATTGTGTTTCAGTAAACATCAATAACATTGTTTCCGTGATATTTCGAAACGGAGAACAGATTTGATGAAACAATAGACAAACTTCAGTTTATTTTTCTCAAGAAAAAAAAAAATCCTCGTGGAAATGTAATATAAGTATCCCATTGAACCTGGATAGGAAACAGGATAAATACAAACACAGTGAATAAGTAAGGGAAATTTAATTTTTTTCAAAGCACATTTTATTAAATTCGGGTGATATTTATACAATACATTTTACCTTAATGCATTATCCTCCTAATCTAATGTCTAGATGGCCAACATCATTAATAGTTTTAGAAGGATTATTGGCCGATATCAAAGGATTTAACTTCTGTATTAAATATTTAAAAGAATGTTTTACATTGAAATCGCCAGTTTACAGGTGTGATTTATTTTTATACATTCTACCTTTTTTCTAAAAACAATGTACAAAATACAAGAATCGATGAGGTGGTAACAATCGTAATCTAGTTAATGTATTTGTCATATGACAAATATAAAATGAATAATTTTTTTTAAAATTTATATAAAAATATTTGGTCTTAATTGACCCTAAACGTTAAACCATACAGGAAATCATCTCTAAATAAGAAAAAATATAAAACAGGTTTTGATTATTACAATTAATTTTTATCTATAAAAGTATAGTGTTGCTAAAATATTTAATTATAATATTTTTTTCCACTAAATAAAGCTCTAACTTCGAAATATATGTTACCGTCACGATTCCTTTGAATTTAGAAAGAATTCAAACGTATAACAAAAAACCTTTATTAAGTTCTATGTGTAAATGAAATTATTTTCATTTCTGAACATTGTTAATAATTTTTTATATAATTTATTAAGTTTTTTTAAGGATTTACACCGATGTATAAAAAAGAAAGAAACGCCAGGTGAATAATTTAGTACAATTGTGTAATTTAAATAATAGAACAATTTTCAAGGTTATTTGACTAATTGTATTTAATTTTATTATGTACCATAATATCACTTTTATTCATATTATATTGAAGTTCAATATTTTGAGCTTTAATTTTTTTATTATGCCAAATAATAAAAAAATCTTGCTTTCTTAACTTGACTAGTCCATTGCTCACTGAGTATACGGGCAAAGTCCCATAGTATTTGATAACGATACGCGATGTTGTAAATTGAATTTCCAAATATGCAAAATGTAAAAGAATATCACATTATACTACGTCCTGACAAAGCATGCAATTCCTCTACGAAACTATGTTGCAGTCCTGAGATTATTCAGTATTCCATATCGATTTGCAGTTCGTAGTTATCGCCAAGAAAGTCAGTCCACACAGTAACACATCACATCGAAATTTAATTTAAAGGATTATTGAGCTAGGTTTAAAATCCCACTGATCCATTCCTTGAAAACGGCCTGCTGCCACACGTTTTACGGAGCGAGTTTTCTCACATACTTTCATAGAATCGAGTATTCCCAGTCTGACCACATGCTTTTCGTGCGCTACAGTTGCATGAGCGTTAATCAGCGTCCCATGACCGATGAGTGATCCATGACCGACGATCCTCACGCGCTTTGCAACATTCGAGAACATTCGATGTTGATGAAATATTCTCTACTGTTCGCGCTCAAGGCTATGCTCGTACGCCGATAGGTGGACATGGTGGACAAGTATCGCCATCTTTTGAATCTTCTTTCCCCATCCGAGTAGTTCTTTGTTGATTAATTATTAATTCAGACTAATATATTCATATTAATATATATATATATATATATATATATATATATATATATATATATATATATACATTTATGTCAAAACATTAATTGAGGAAATTACAGGGGTTTTAGAATAGCAAAACTTAACATTAAAATCATTGGCAAAACGCTTTGAAAAAGCGTTTTTCCCCGTTTCGGTAAGTGACCTCGATTCGCGGAAGTAAGTCGAAGTTCCACCGAGGGAATCTATTTTAGATGTACAGGTTTAGCACGCGAAGATATTACTGACATAAATAAAAGACGATTCTGGAAGTTTCCATGTGGTGTGTTCAGCATGCGAGATAGGGGGGAAGTTCTGAGGAGAATATAGAAGTAGTGGCAGATTAAACTGAATGGTCGTGTTTAAAGGACGCGCGCTGCTCGGCCCGGCGGATGTTTTGAAAATGGCGATGCTAGGTTATGGACTTTGAGCGTGGTTCTCTCGGAGAAAAAGAATAAAGTGAATGACTTCAATTACGGACTGTTTATTGATCAAGGTGCCTTCCACTCGCCAACCATGTTTACGGCCACGATGACTGCAGGTATTTTTATTATAGCGGATGTAAATCCAACGCCCGTCACATATATATATATATATATATATATATATATATATATATATATATATATATACTTATTTATTTATTTATTTCATATAAATAAATTGCGCTGAAAGATTAAATTACCTTTTAATTGCATTTTTGCTTGATTTCATTTCATTTTGAAAATATAATGCACAGAAGTTAATTAAAATATAAAACTAAGATTTTCCAAATTTTTAATATTGAATAAACATTCCGATTAAAAAATGTGTTAGTTATAATTTCCCTCTTGACTTCTGGCAAATATTTTTATTAATGAAGATGAAAAAATTGAATATTTATAATACATCGAAATAGCAGAAAGCGGTGAAAAAAGTTTTGATAAAAATATTGCAAGTAAGTTTCAAATGAAGGAATTTAAAAAGCAGTTTTAACTTACCAGAGAGAACTTAATATTTAATTAAAAGAATAACTTCTAAGCTAGACTGCCTTCGAGAAAAAATTTACCTAATCTTCAGATCCTCAATAACTTTAGTCACTAACATATAGATATTTTTTTATATTTTATGCATGAAAAAAAAATGTTTCATGCAAATTAGTTTTGTTATTCCGTGTGTTTATCCATAAGACTAATTAATTTCAGCAGTGAACATAAGTACAAATTTTTTTTCATATATAATGGTGATCCAATTAAAGAGACACTATTTGTTTATTCCATAAATGTTTTATTGATTGGAATATGTAAACAAACAGTGAGTAATAGTGAAACATGGGCTTCATATATGTTGGTATTTCTTACCCGTTCTTTCCGCCAAATATCACAATGGAGAAGCATAGCAGTAAGCAGATTTTCTGCCAGAGATTACGCCAGATTTGACGTGACGACTAGTTACTCTGCTATAAATGGGAATGGGTATAAATTTGCAAGGGGGAGCCACCATGCGTATGCCACAATGTTAGGAACGGAAATTTTGTGTCCTTGTTAACCTTATGTACTATATTTAATTAAGCATTTACTCGTGCTTAATTTATTCAATGAAAGTTAATAAAAGTATTATTAACTAATAGAGTATGATTTTTACCTCAATGTATTTCAACTGTATTCACATCTCTACTCTAATGTAAACATACGAGCAATATCAGCTACGCAAAGTCGCTTTGTCGTGTCTAGCAAGTGTCCGAGTGCTTCACTAGATTTTGGATATTCTGAGCTACGAATGGCCGAGATTTATTGCTCACTAACACGTGCTGTCAAAATTTCAATAATTAATCGTTGGGACTGTTGCACTACTCTACAGGGTGATTCAAAACTCAACGTACGAACTTTTGGAGGAGGTAGAAAACTCAAAAGCAAAACAGAAACACATAGTAATATATGACTGGAAACGCAAACCTGACGAGAGAGTGCGCTGTTCATCAGCGTTGTAGTTCGGATCCCCTTTCTCTTGTGAAGGGATTTTTAATCAACATAATGATTCTCTGTGGAGCCAAAACAATAAACGATGTATACGACCACATGCTGCCCAACAACGGTTCTCAGTGAATGTATGGGTGGGTATTATTGCTGATTACTTAATCGGGCCACACCTCTTACAATCCCCCCCCCCCTGGATGGCCGTAAGTATCGCATTTTTATTGAGGATGTACTGCTGAAATTACTGGACATTGTTTCAATGGCTGTTCGGCGGATAATGAGGTTCCAGCACAATGGGGCTCCAGACCATTATTCCCGTGTCGTACGTGATTACTTGAGCAGTACGCTTGCACCTCGATGGATTGGGCGTGTAGGACCAGTCCCATGGCCACTACGACCATCTGATTTTTCTAGCATGCATTTCTTCCTGCCTGGGACCCTCAAATACATGGTCTACGAGACGCTCGTTGACTCTTCAACAGACCTCCTCGGAAGACTCTCCGTCGAAGCTGCAAACATACGCGAAATGCCGGGAATTTTTAAAAGGGTTCGACAGTCGATGCGTCGCCGTTATGAAGCGTGCTTTATTGTGGATGGTAAGAACTTTCCGCAGCTGTTGTGAAACTGCACGTGTACACAGTTCTAGTGTAAAATATTGATAAATAAAGAGTTTTCCCCCCCATTATTGACTTCTCATTTCTACGTCTTTGTTTATCCTCTAGCTGATCAGGTTTGCGTTTCCGGTCACACATTCCTATGTGACTATTCGTATTATTGTTCTTCTACCTCCTTTACTTTAAGTTTTGAATCACCCTTATACAGGAGTTATATAGACACCTTGCTTAAACATAGATAACACCTGTGTTTCGTAACATACAACGTCTTCGACCGGAGAAGACGCAGAGCTTTGCGTACCGTAAGATGGGTTACTTTGTGACTGCAGAGGAAACTTTGTGACTCATAGTAATTTTTCCGTATTTTGGATCTTGCGCAGAGCCCGTGATGCCGGGACGACAAAGAACAGAGCCAACACCTTGTCTGACATACAGAGAGCTAGTGGCTAGTGTCCGAAGCTTCTGTGCGCTATTTGTCTTCGCTGGCCAGTGTATTGTTCAAACCTGTTGTCAAGCTATTGACTCAAATTTCGGAAACTTTATGGGCTGAAGGTTAACACCTTATACAACCAATTACCACAGGAAATTATTTTTTATTGCCAATATGTTGGTTAGATTGTGGAGCAATATAACTTTTGTGTAGCAATATTTACGAGAGATATGAGAGCATAAACTAAATATCGAAAGGTAACGGGGTTACTTTGTGATACATTGGCACTGTTACAAAATAACCCACAAAGTCGACCCACCTCTTCCAGCCGCTCGATGTTGTATATTTCCGTCCTCTAAAATACAACTGGAATGATAGAAGTATTGACTATCTGGAAAAAGTACTACCCGAAATAGCAGAATGTACCGAAAGACGAATTTCGTGGTTTTCTCACACACCTGATGGCTGTCCTGGGCATCCGAGATCTCTCTGATGTCAAAGACATACACTAGTGTAAGAAATTAAGAGAATTTGAAGACTTGGTCGATTATCTCTAGAACTACTGTACCGATTTTAATGAAATTTGATATGTACATACATTGATACAATACAAAACATATAACCATTCAATAATTGTAATACACACGCATGATCGTACGTGCTGATGAATGGTTATTATTGAATGGTTATTTGTTTGGTATTATATCAATGTATGTACATATCAAATTTCATTAAAATCGGTACAGTAGTTCTAGCGATAATCGACATAGTCTGCAAATTCTCTTAATTTCTTACACCAGTGTAGATAAAGTTATCCAATATTTGTAATAGGTATATATAATTATGTAAAAATCCTTTAATAAGTATTTTAGTGTCTAACTTTGCGTCAAGTAATTTTTCCTCTCGGATTTCAAGGCGAAAACACAGACGTCACAAAGTATCCTCACTCGGCAAGGTTACTATGAGACGCATTTTCAATTTAATTTCTCAAAGGTAATTAAAGATGCAGGTTACAGCAATATATTACTAATTGAAAGGATGTACCTATGTTTTGCAATTGTTTGTTTTGGACTGCTTTTAAAACTGATCGTCTGGCACAGGAAAAAACTAAATGTTCTTCACAAACTAAATATTCTTATGGTAGTACATTTACTGAATTATTGTGTCTGCCCTAGAAAGATTCCTAAATAGTCAAAGTGCACTACGTTACTAATCACTGAGTTAAATTTTCTAGTCAGAAGAAAACACAAAAAATTCAGCTGGGAACTAACTAGTTAGAGATACATATTAAAATATGTCGTTCAGTTAATTGGGGTTATGTAGATGAAGCATATAATGAATGCATTAAGCCTAGCTTTTAAAGTATTATTTTTTAGTTGTTTCATTTTTTTCAATGAAATAGTCTAATGCTCATGCATTTCTTCTCTCTGAGAAATATTTAATCTTGTTATTTCAATTCAGTGAAAACCAAATAGTGAAAACTTTGACTCATGTATGCAAAAAAAAAACTAAACTGAACGTCAAAGACATTTTGTCGTTTAAGTATATATTGATGCAAGGAATTTTGTTTGGAGTGATGAAAAACGTAAGTAACTTTTTATGAACTTTAAGATCTACTTTCAGATTTAAGAAATAGAACAAACAAAAAAAATCCTGTTTTTTCAGTTGCAGTAGTTGACTGATAAGTATTTCTCACATTTAAATATTTAATATTGAAAATAATGCAACTTCAAACACTTAAATTTTCTCCCAAGCCTTCTAAAACTCCTAAAAAATGCAAATCTAATAACTTGCATTCTACTTACATTATGTTTTTTTTTTTCTCGGATACAGTATTATCATGGCTGTGTATTAAATTACATACAAATAAATTCAGCGATGAAATAGATTCTTTGGATTATTGTATGTCTGTCTGAGATTTAGATGTCTAGTCTAAGATTTTAGCTAGAAATGCTCTTAAATTACATACAAACTATTTGAGAGATGCAATAGATTCAGTAGATACAACGACCTATGCATTAATTTTTAGGGTGTGTCTTTCTGAGTATTAAATTCATTACCACATACTTTTATCTCTTAAATTCCCGAGGCATGTAAAATGATTTATGAGCAGTACTTAACAGTGTATAATTTATTCTCATGAAATACCTAGATACAATTGCATAATACATCAACCATACATGTTTAAACTTGCGTAAGCCTTTTAAAGTTACTTACTACGGGGATTTGTTTAATTGGTGACCACAGAAAACATATAGTTCGAAATTTCTTTTAGTGTATTTCGTATTTAATGCTATTTTTCAAAGGATTTTATTACTGTCTAGTCCTTCAAAATTGTTACGTATTTTTATTCTGAAATATTGTGTGATTAAATACTATTTTATCATGCATATGATTTCCGAAAATTTAATACATGCTTTCAAGTTTTACAGTATATCATATTGGAGACGGTGTGAGTTTGACATTATTTAATTTGGGATCGTTAGGTTGTTCATTTTTTATGTAAGTTTGACATTTTAGTTAGAAATATTGTAATTGTAATTTCAAAAAGGTATATATAATATTTTTGTTTGAATTATAATAAGGTAATTTAGTGGGTCTTAAATTTTCTTTAAATGCTTATGTAACGAAATAGAAAACAACTGATAACAGATAGAAACGCAAAAGGGCAAGGCTTGTACCCCGAAATAATGTCATATTGGCATACAAAACATCATGGGATTTCAATTGCTTTCCATTTTTAAAGTTATACGAGGGCCATTCTAAAAGTAAAGAACGTGTTTTCTCTAGATACATTTATTCAAGATAATGAAAGAAAACTTACTTTACAACATATTTTGATATGTTACCTATTTTTCTACGTAGTCACGGTTCAAATTGAAACATTTGTTATAACAGCTGTACCAGCTTTCCTATGCCTTCTGCATACTCCATTGCCGCCAAATTTTGAATCAGTCACGAACTTCCTCTTTCAGTTCGTCATCATTTCCATAGTGGTTTTCGTCCAAAAAATACTTCAATTGGGGAAAAAGAAAGTAATCACTGGGGGCCAAGTTCGGGCTATAAGGCGGATGTTCAAAAACTTCCCAGTCAATTCCTTCGTCAACGCAGCAAAGTTTGAAATTTTTCCTCGATCCTTGATTTGAGTTCATCAGTCACAACTGAAGTTCGTCCCTGTCGTTCTTCCTCATGAACATTCGTTCGGCCACCTTTAAACATAATGCACCATTTTCGATCTGAGGTTTCATTCATAACATTTCCATAAACTTCAGGTATATGTTTGTGAATTTCGATAGGACGGCCGTGTTTTACATCCTGGAAGCGTATTACGCTACGAACCTCACACTTGGAGGGATCCTTAATTTTTTCACACATTTTAAAAACGCAAAAATAAACAATAAACAACCGCAGCTGCTCGCTGTTACCGTCAAATTGGCGGGAACGATTGGGTAAGTCAATTTCTAGGCAGCGGGGATGGTGGGAGAATTACACGGCTCGTCAGATCAAAACATTCTTTACTTTTAGAATGGCCCTCGTATTATTCCTTTGTAATATATTTATCGCTTTTATTACAGTTTATTTTAGTCTAAACAATTTTTTGACTTTTTTTATTATGTGATGAGTAAATTTAACTTTCCAATATAGTTGTCTGAATTTCTGAAACTGATTCTTCATTAATATTTGCTTTGTTTATCGTTAGGTCTATCGTTATCCGAGTAGGTTAAGAAAGCTATTGTAGTAGTACAATTTTTTTTGTAAAATTTATTTTAAAACTATACCGCCATAATAAATTAGGTTAATAGGAAAGATGATTTCTGTTTATAACTCTTTGTCTTCCCTTCAGTGTGGCAATAATTCTTATTCAATATTAAAAATTTCAATTGCAATATTTATTTATATTAAACTTGAAAAATCCGCACAATCAGTTTGTTTACACATCCCCAAACAGAGTTGGGTTGACCAGATGGAAAAAATGTTACTAAAATTCACTTGATGGTAATTGGCACTTTTATTCATGTTTTTTATTCATAGCATGTTGAATGATGTGATTAAAAATTTATTTATATTAGGTGCTTGTATACTTGAAAGAGTATCAACATTTTTCCAATTTCAAAGTTAATGGAGTTAAGGGTTTTTCTCAAACAGTCATTTAATGGAAATTACTATAAAATTCAATTTTTCTACTTATGCAAAACTCACAGGGCCATTACATTGATCAGCAATTCGTCAATTTCATAATAGACTATTTGCCAACTTTGTAAAATTGGTCTGTAGTAAGAATATGCTATGCATTTTATTACTTTTGTACGATATTCTACGTCTGAATTTTCTCTTGTTTTAATATACTATTATTATATATAACGATCTAAAGCGTATTAACATGATGTGTAAACAAAGTACTTAGAATTTCTCCAGATTATTTACAATTATATTTTTCCCGTTTTAATGTAGGATTATTGTTTTTACATGAGGATCGTAATGACATTAACATGATACGTAAACAAAGCACGTACTATTTTCTTCTTAATATTTATTAATATATATACTCCGGTTTTAATGCAAGACTATTGTTTTAACATAAGGATCGCAATGTAATTAATATTATACTTAAACAAATTACTTACTGTTTTCTCTTTACTATTTATTAATATACAGGGTGATTTGTTTTTAAACTGACACTACTCAGAGCCATCTGTAGCGCGATCTATAAGGCGGAATTCCACAAAACTTGATAAAGAGACTAAGGACGGAATGGGAAAGAGTTTCCGTGAAAAACAAATAGTTCCAAATGTCGTCGATAGAAGATATGAAACTTTTGTTGTCAGCGCACCCGAGAATTTGCGTAAAAGGAAGTAAAACGTCAAATTAGAAATTCACGACTATGTAGTCAACAGCGGCGCCAATATTTCCGGCTATAAAGGATGAATACAGAAGCAGTTGTAATTCAGACAAATGAATAACAAACAAATTTCACTGCAACACCATTTTATGCAGCAAATTCACTTCTCCCTCCTTCAATGTGACCACAGTCCTGGTGGACGTCACATTGCATCCTGAACACTACGTTCTCTACGGCCAAGCGTAACATGTCACCAGAAACGTTCATCAAAGTTCGGGATATGTTGTCCTTTAGGGCCGCCAATTTCGAGACCTACCAAGATATACCTAAGACTTTAAATAACCCCACAGAAAAATGCCACATGGGTTAGGTCCGGGGAACGATTTGCTTTTTCCCCGTGGCCATGCACGTGGAAAAAAGCGACTAATGACCCTTTCTTCTGTAAAGCGAAGGCGTAACACATTTCGCACCGATCTTTATAGCCCAAAAAACTGGCGTTGCTGCCGACTACGTACTCACGAATTTGCATTTTTATGCTTTACTTGCCTTTTATGCGAATTCTCGGGTGAGTCGACAACTACAGCACCATATCGTACCCTATCGGCGACTTTTGGAACTATTTTTGTTTTTACGGAAACTCTTTCCCATGTCGTCTTTAGTCCCTCTATCAATTTTGTTTGAATTCCGCATGATACATCGCGCTACAGATGGCTCTGAGTAGTGTCAGTTTAAAAAAAATCACCCTATATATTCTCCGGTTTTAATCTAAGACTACTGCTTTTACATAACGATCTTAATGGTATTAACATGAAGCGAAAATAAAGTAATTACCATTTTCTCCTGACTGTTTACAATTATATTTTCTTCCGTATTAATGTACGACTATTGTATTTACATAACGATCTTAATGGTACAGACGTGATGCATAAAACAAAGTACTCAATATTTTTTCTCTTGACTATCTGATATATTTTAGTCCTGTTTTAATTTACGATTATTAATTTTTACATAATGGTATTAATATAATGCATAGAACAAAGTACTTCCTGTCACTTATTGTAAAACTAGACTAGCCATAGCAGACTAGCCATAGCTAATGATAGCAGCCATAGCAGCCATCACAACTAGACTAGCAGGTTACATAAATTCGTTGGTTACGAAGGTTTTTAGCTTATTTGGATGTTTCGACAAAACAGAGATTAATTTTGTGATAGATTTACAAAAAACCCAATATGTTTACATCATCGGTAGTTTATGAATAAAAATAATATCTTGTGTAATAAAATGAATTTATTTAAGCGAGGAATATTGATCACGGTAAAAATACATTCGACATTTATATTTATCTTCCTTTCTTTACAGCTACTTCGTTGAGTGTCCACAATTTCTTTAAGTCTCACATAAAAGATTCCTCCTTCAGACGACAGACAACAGTAAAAAATCTTGATGTTGAAAGGAAATGAGATTAAAATTAGCAGTAGCTGTAGCTACTGCTCGTGTTTTTGTTACCTTTATGACGATTTCCAGCCAAACCTGGCAACCTTCTGAAATTTTGAAGTGGGTCAGTGGATGACGTCATTTTACCTAGATTTCCTTAAATGTAGTGGAAACCTGAAGAAATCCAGGTTATAGTCAATGTCTTCACCTACCTAAGTACTTACCGAACTGGATGCTGCTTCACTTTGCTGAGGCAAGCTGAAGGATCCTGGAGCCGACCAATCAGCACACTCCATTTTTCACATCGACGAACACTCGCTCGCCGATGCTACATACAGAAATATCTGTGTTTGAAGGCGTGGTCTAGGAAACGTAGTTCATCACATCTTCCTATGGTCCTATGGTCCTATAAGTTGCCAAAAGGTAACTAATCTGAACAGCATACTTATATTTTGGCAAACCTTGTCACAATATTAATGGAGCGAGCTTTATTCTCAGTTTAATACTTCTGCGATAAAGTATTTTTTAGGCTATGACAGGGGTTCCCAAAGTGTGTGCCACGGCACCCTGGGGTGCAGCGTAGAGAGATCAGAGGTGCCGCGAAGCGCCCATGATCTCAAATCTAATCTATTGCTAAGGACTATTCCGATCTAACTCCAAAGGACCTATTACTCCAAAAGACCTTTGTATTGCAGCAGTACATGGTCTGTAGTGGAGAAAAGGTTTCATATAGCATGCTAACAGTTTTCACAGAGAACTTATCTCAACTAACTGACTGGTTCGCTAAGTACTTCGCAGACGACCAAACCGAGAAGTTTGCGTGGATCCAAGATCCATTCCATGTTGAAGCTCCAAAAGAATTCACTTCACAAGAGAAAGAATATATAATTCAGCTATCGAGTGACAAAAGCCTAAAAGCGAAATTCGCTTGTTTGGGTTTGACGGTGTTTTGGATATCTATAAAAAATGAGTATCCCATTCTAAGTGCAAAAGCTATGAGGGTTCTCATTCCCTTTGCAACTTTTCATCTGTGCGAAGCTGGGTTTTCAGCAGTTGCTTTTATGCAGTGCAAATATCGTTCGAAATTTAATGTAAAAAAAGAAATGAGAGTAGCTATATCAAGCTTTAGTCCACGATTCGAACAATTATGCAGTGAGCTGCAGGCTTACCCGTCAAACTAAAACTAAACTCACATATACCAAGATCATTTGGAAGGTAATTTTATTAGTAATTTTATTAATATTTTTCTATTCATTTCAATTAAAGGACTTGCGTGATTTTTAAACACAAGTTGTATTAATTTATTGATGTTGTTACCACTTACTTCTCTAATTTCATCTTCAAAGTCGTACAAATTTGAGATATATATTACACTCACACGCACACACACACACACACACACACACACACACACATATATATATATATATATATATATATATATATATATATATATATATATATATATATTATACATAATATATATAATAATAATATACCACAGATAGATATTATATGACAAGGGTGCCGTGAAAAAATTATAATTCTCTTTAGGATGCCATGGCTTGGATAAGTTTGGGAAACCCTGGGCTATGACGTCTTTCAGTATCTTTCGTCTGTATCAAATTACAAGCAAATGCAAACTTTAAGTACACTATAAATATACATTAATTTATAAAATGTGTCTTTTTGAGAAATGAATTTGAAACTTCATACTTTTATCTCTTTAATTCATGACTTATGTAAAGTGATTTATGAGCAGTATTTAACACTGTCTGCTATTCACAAAATGGGATACCTGGAGACAACTATAAGATACATCAATCTTACATGTTTATACATGCTTAAACCTTTTAAAGTTACATTATACATGGATTCGTTAAATTGGTGACTGTAGTAAACGAATGGTTCGGAAATCCTTTCATTTTATTCTGTATCCAGAGTGTTCAAAAACAAAGAAGGCTTGTCAGTGATATTTAATCCTTAAAACTTTTATTTATTTCTTTGTTGTGTACTTTTAAGGTTCACTATATGTTTATCACACGTATATGATTTTAGAATATTAAATGCATGTTTTCAGGTTTTAAAACAAGCCTTATTTTAGGCGTATCTAAGTATAATACTTTCTTGTTTGGGATCGTTACGGTTTTACCTTTTCTATGCAAAAGTCGGATATTTTAGATTGATATATTGTCGATGTAATTTAAATATTAGATATATTTTTTTATAATAAGGTAACTTTGAGATTCGTGGAAGTTCGTTAAATATTTGTATACGAAATAAGAAAAGAACTGAAAATTGACGGAAGTGGAAAATTGGAAAAGTTTTGTATTTAGAATATGTTTACTGTTAGGTTATAATCCAAGCATTATTTCTCCATAACATTAACCTTTTTATCAGAAAAAATAACGTTACATTAACATATGTGTTCAGGTATTTAATACACGAACACATTTTCATTTTAAAGTTCATATTAAACATATATAATTGATTTTTATTATATTTATTACATTTTATTCAATTTCTCGAACTTCTACCTTTGAAAAACACCTATTTTGTCTCTAAAATGCATTATTTTATTTAAGGATCTGCTTTATAACATTATATCGGTTTCGCTCTTCGTTTGTTGCAAACCAAATATTTAATGTTTTTTTCATTCATTAAAAATTTCTTAAAGGAAAAAAAAAATATATTGTCGCCAGAAACTTCAGTTTCTAGATTAAATAATATTTCATATCTAAACAAAACAAATATTTGTGTTTAACAGTTCTGCTTTCTTCTACAAGAACATTTCTTTGAGAAAATAGTTTCCAATTTTTTTATGAAAAAATTCTTACCTTTTTTTTGAAAAATGAATGCGTAATTTAAAAAAAGGGTTTTAGTTAAATAATATGTTTAAATGCAAAAAAGGAATGAAATTTGAAAGTGATGATAGTGCCAAAAGAAAAAAGGAATGTGTTTACTTTAAATGAATAATGTTAAAAGTAAAAAAAAATGAGTTCAATGAATGCGAGAAAGTATAATTCAACAACGTGGATTGATATAAGGTGCAGCAGTGTTGGATTCCCACATTTTTAAAGGTCACAGACAAGAGAGTGGTGAGAAAAGGGCGTTTCAGTTGGTGGCAACAGTTCAGACGGATTTTCTAGTTTTCAGTAAACACCATGAGTTGGTCCAGTGAACATAGATGTTTTGTTATCGATACTTTCTTTAAAACAACGATTCTGTTGTCATTACTCAAAAAGCGTTTAGGGCGCGTTTTGGGCTCTCTTCAAATGATGGCGTTCCTGCGATGGGATTCAAAAGTAAGAGCAAGTAGTGCTGCATAACCAAGGAAACCAAGCGGTCTCCCTAGGAACATTGGAACTCCTGAAAACGTGCAACGAGTCCGTAAGTCAGCTATTCGTGTGGAAGTTGCCGCCATTACCCCAGAGATGACCAACAGAGTGATCGAAAACTTCAGAGAACGGCTTCAGCAGTGAATAGTAAACAATGGCCGGCACCTGGAGGATTCTGAAAAAAAGAATAGTAGATTGTTAATACTTATAAATATAAAGCTTTTTTCAAAAATGTACGGCGTCTTCTGAGATGTCGCCAAAATAATACATTGTTTACAATCGTACCTATGATTTACAGCCAAGGGTCGGTATAGGACGTTTTAAGTAGAATTTTAATCTCCTATTCGCACAGTTTTAATAAAGATATTTCATCAGAAATATCATTAAATAGTTATTGGTTTATTTGCTGAGTAAAACACCGAGTTATTTTATGACAGATGTATTAAAATCACTCAAAATTTACCAGTTTCATACCGATGACGTTTTAGAAACTTCAATAATTTTTTTCTGTCTAAATCTTTCGATAATTGTGATATTAATGAAACTACATACACTGGGATCCTTACAAAACACTCGGGCACATAGCTGTATTTTACATTAAACCATTTTAAAAGGGTCTGTTTTAAGAATGTCTTTATTTTCAATGAGCACAGAATTACGATAGCTCAATAATATTATATCAATATTTACCCCTGAAGTCCCCTCAAACAATCCCCGGATCATGCAAAAAATGCCATCTAGAAGTTATTAGTTATGTTTAAAAGACTGCAGCACACATGGTGTATTGGTTAGCTTACTGAGCTGCCCTGAATTACACTTGGATTAAATCCCAAATAAATCTTGGTCGTTTCCGTGTCGTTCCTCATAGGGAGCAATATTGGCTTACCTATAAGGTGCTCCCACAATAAAGTAGCCAGTAAAAAGCGGTGAATAACAAGAGGTGAATGACTAACGACAAGTGCCTCTGCATTAGACATGTTTAAAAGACAAGTAAATTGCATAAAATTTCAAACTCTTTGCAATCGACGAAACCAATTCCACAATCTTACAACATTGTTTTTATCCTTTACTAATATTTTTTTAAATGTTCGTTTGAAAAAATACCTGTATGAGTTATACATTTCAGTAAAGACAATTAGAGTATTTAAAAATGAAATTTACATACACCACCAAAATCGAGCGATTAGTATATCTGGGATTATCGTACCCTTTCCCACCCGCTCAGACTTCATAGAAACACTTTCCGGTGAGCAAATTTAACGTGACCATATCCGGCCTACACAGGAACGTATTTCATGGGGCTTCCAATTCAGTTCCACGACCCTCTGTACCAAAAAGACGACGCGCTACCATCAGTCTACCTCGGACCCAATTATTATAGTAGCTATTAAGAGTCTGCGTGTTCCAGTTTTGAGAAATAAATTTTGATTTTATTGCTTGTTGAAAGTTGTAGATCGCAAACGCTTTTTGCATGCTGTCAAAATTCGAGCAAAGCTGATTTTTAAAAAATAAATAAAAATAAACTTCTTGATTAAAAGAAAGTAAATATGGCAGATGATGGAAATTAAGACTGTTTATGAGGATATTCCCGAAGAAAACTTTTGACGACAGGAACCACAGGAAATTGTGGTTCAACTGAGTTCCCTGGGACATGCCCTCTAACGCAGGTTTCTCAGATTGTGATAATGGGGAACCAGTATACAACAAAAAGAGAAACGGAGTAAGATGATTGGTCGACTCCAGGATCCTCCAGTTTGACTCCACTGAAGTGAAGCAGCATCAGGTGCAGTTAGAACTTGGAAGGGTGAACAGACTTCGGTTGACTGTGTAAGCGGAAAACCAATTGGCAACTTAGAGAGAAAGGGAATAATGTGATTGGTTAGTAAAGAGACAATAGATTTAGGGTTCAGGATCCGTGAATTCAATTACTATAGCTTGTCATAAATGTTGATAGGGGAGGAGCAGAAAGGAAAACAAGAAAAGAAAACCTAGAAATCCCAGTTCTTTTAGTTTCGCATTAGCATTATGAAGTCTTGGTCAGCGACTTGTTCAACCACTGAAATTGTGACAACTGGGCAGTTGATTGCATAAAAATTCTGAGTAATACTCCATATAAAATTTAAAGATGAGCCTTATAATCCTAAATAACTGATTCATCTCTAAAAGTAAATGAAATCCCAACAAACTAGGATTCCTTTGAATAAGTAGGATAATTGAATAAAGGCGGAACAATCATTCAAAAATTTAAGTAATAATGAAAGAATGTTAATTAAAAAATACATGAAGTGAATTATAAGTGAACAGAAAATGAAAGCAATCGATGTCTGGGGCACAAAATACGGCAAGATAGAACAGATAGAAAAATGAGATCGAGCGGTATCCAAACTGTGACAGAGGATTAGGCACATTGCATTCTGCACATGTACTGACGATATTCACGAATTTAGGAGCAAGGAATGGACTAATTGATGAAATAAGGCAGAATGAGAGGCAGTACGGCGTAAGTTAAAAGGGAAAAATCATGTTTAAGAGATTTGTAGTAAGAAAACAAATTATTGCATGGACCATAATAAACAAGAGCAGTCAGAAACCCAACAGCATATCGTGAGTTTCCTTAGAAAAACTGTTATACCTTAAGGAAGCAGGTATTTTTCATTACTCACAAATTATTTTGACGCTTTCAATAACACTAGATATTTGTTTGAGTTTACTGACAGCTGTGAAAAATTACCTTACTTATAGAAATTTCAGAGTCTTAAATGAATACATTTTAATAACTGGATTTTATCGCTTGACTGTAACTGGCTTTATGCGTAGCGAAACTAGACGAAACATGATTAACAAACATTTTATTACATTCTTCATTTTCAACACTTTGAGGTAATTTAAATGACCTAATATTCGACAACTGAATTTTTTCACGTTAATCCCAGAGATTTTAAGTTGCTGCTTTTTTATTATGTTTTTATCTACACCCAAATCTTCTTTTAAACGGTAGATACCTTCCTCAGAAATCAGTGTAAAAAAAGATACCTTTCCTGTAGTAAAATGGAGAATACTTGTCACGTCATCCGAAAATCGTGTAAGATGAAATAAAGAACAATATTTAGTTCAAAAAATCGTGTAAAAAAGTTAAGAAACTACTGTAAAAGTTCTGATATACATACGTACGTACATAATATGTTTTTTAATGGAGCAATTACGTTCAAAATGCATAATCCATAGGTAAAATTAGTACCGAAATAAAGCACAACTGTAAACTTCAAATAAAAAATATTAGATTAATCCAAAAATAAGCACAGACAATTTCAGATTAAAACTAGATATAATAAATAATATTTTGTAATTATTCGTCACTACTTGGTAATAAAAGCAATTGTTTAAGACGAACTGGATCAAAATCTCTATCATCAAGCATATGTAATGAAATACATAATTGAATATATTTTCCACGCATTAAATGTGAGGTTTTCCTTCTCAACTGCATCCAAAATATGTTGGAATGTTCGTTTAATATAATAGAGCTTAAACGTACATTTATGTCAAAACACGCTCTTCTTTTGTTTATTTAAATAGCAGTGCTGATAGTTTTTTAAGTGTGGATATAAATTTATGAAATGTACATACATATGTACTTACTAGAATAATATCCGTGCGTCGCTACGGAGTACATTCAAATTAAATACAATGGTCAATGTATGAAATTAATGGCAAAAAACAAACAAAAAAATATTTATAAAAAATCGTAACGGATATTTTTAGACAAAATAAAGAGAAGAAAATATTCAAATTAAATCTAATAGAACATACCAAAGAATATAGTACAGTTTGAGGAACATTTCTTTTACTGTATTTTAATATTTTTTTAGATAATGTCCAATCGTCTGCCGCATTAGGAAGAAAAATAAATTTTGGGTATTTCGTTGTTATGCATGTGAGGCAAAATTAGTTTAAAGTTTCACAAAAAGAAACCACGTGATCAGCATTTAATAAATTAAATTCTAAAAATTAATCTTTAAAAATTCACCAAAAATCAGAAAAGGGAGGTACAGATTCGAAAAAGTTAAATTTTAAAGGAATTTTTATGATCTTTCTCTTGATCTAAATTTTACAACCCTCAGCTTATTAGTTTAAATGATAACTTTAAAGAACTTTTCAAAAACAGCTTAAAAGCTTAATTTTTTAAAATCTAAGAAGAATTTTTCAAAAATCTTTCTTAGTGCAACCCTACACTATAAGAAGAATCCGCATGCAAAATTTCAATCGTTTAGGTCCAGCGGTTTCATCTGTGCGTTATCTGTCAATCAGTCAGTCAGTCAGTTACGGAACTCTTCTATATACATATAGATAAATGTGTGTTTTATGAAGGATCTGGAGTTTAAGGGAGTGACAACTAATGTTGTATTTCAGTTAAATGGTATATGGAGAAAATTAACTTTAAATACTTTATATATATATAGACAAGAAAATTATTTTCAAATCGTGTTAGACCAAATGAAGCATTAAAAAAATACCTTTTTTTTTCTTTCTTGGACCGTGTAACTTCAAATTCGCGTTAAAAAAAAAGAGTTGGGTGTATATTCATTTCACTTTTACGAACACGTGCAATATGATTTTCACTTAATTTCGCACATTTAGGACAATTATTCAGATCTTTACTCCAATTATAGCTTTACTCCAATTTACAGACCCGAGATGGCCTAGTGGTAGCACGTTGAGTTTCGGGGCTGAGGGTGCTCGGATCGAATTCCGTCAAGCGACATTCGATACCACCTTTCCTAAGCTAGATATGTGCACGTTAAACTCATAGACCAGAAAGTCCCACCATGAGGTCAGAAAGGGTGGCAGTGGGTGCAATACCCCCACAACCCGCTCCTGGGGTTGCTCGGTCAAAATTGAGGTGGCACCTTGTTAAATCAAACCTCGACCCTTGTAGTGTGATCATAAACCGGAGCTACACCGGTCAGCCTTGTCGCGTACATGGACCTTGCTGTCAAAATATATATATTTGAAATACTTCCGGCCCGGGGGGGGGCACTAGATACAACAGTAACAACTCTAATTTACAGATAATACACAAAATCGAGTAAGATGTAGTTTTAAAACATTTAATCCATACGCAGAACTGACATATATATATATATATATATATACTAGCATTATTGCCCGGCGATGCCCGGGTAGATATATAGATATAAAAATTTTGATGCATTCCATCAAAAAAATACTGGGCTGCAACCCCCGCTGTTCATGTTCATCTGGCCAGACAGAATGCGCTTAGCGCGTTTCTACTGAGATGATATACAAACAATAAGAAAGAAAGAAACTTTGAGCCTGCGGACCTTCGTCTGATTATACGTCTGATTTTATTGAGAATTTATAACACAGTGCTGCGTGATTCGCACGTTTGGATTGAATAAGTTTACTGTTTAATTAGATTTAATTAGATTTGTTTGATCCACTGTTTAATTAGTAATAAGTTTTATAATTTACATTTGCCTTTATTATTTATTTTTCCCTTAAAAGCTCAGTTTGTTCCACATCACCCAAGAGACGCACTTTTTTCCACATCATCCAAGAGGTAAAGTGAAAGATGACCCTTTTATTTATTCAAAGTAAGGCGCGATTTCACAGGAAGCCTATTTTCCTTACTTTGGTGATTCGGTTTTTTATTGTCGACAAGCCAAAAACCGTATCGGTTTTTAATTTTCCTAAGGCCAAAAACCGTAGAAAAAGCAAATTGTAAATCGATTCAAGCGATGAGAAAAACTGCAAATAACAAAGGACAAAAAGCAGAGCCGGGAAAGTTGTGTTAAAACATACTAATTTGAACTGCATTCTTAAAAAACTCCCATCTCAGTTAGTCTAGTGGTTAAATTTTATATCTTACCGTATTTTAATAATTCTTTTGTCAATTTATTTCGTTGTTATGCACGTAACGCAAAATTAATTTAAAGTATCACAAAAAGAAAAGAAACCACGTGATCAGCATTTCATAAATTAAATTCTAAAAATTAATCTTTCTAAAAATTAGAAAATTCACCAAAAATCAGAAAAGGGAGGTAACGATTCGAAAAAGATTTCGTTTTAAAGGAAATTTTATGATCTTTCTCGTGATAGAAATTTTATAACCCTCGGATTATCATTTTAAATGCAAACTAAAAAAAATCAGAAAAAAAGCTTAAAAATTTAATTTCAAAAATCGAAGAAGAATTTTTCAAAAATCTTTCTTAGTTCACCCCTCCAGTATAAACTCCACTATAGAAGAATCACCATGCAAAATTTCAGCTCTTTATGTCCAACGGTTTGGATTGTGCGTTATCAGTCAGTTAGGCAAGTTTATTACCATGAAGCTCTCACCCCCCGCGCACCCCTCTTCTCCCGCGCGGGGGAAAAGGGATAGGTTCGGATTTCACGGAACGTCTGTATCCACAGGGGGTCTCGCACCTGTTACGGGCACAAACAATCGTTAAAAAATTAATTTTAGAAAAATTAATTGAGCCCCAAACTTCGTTTTTGCTGATTTAAGTTTCTCGGGTCCTAAACATTAACTGTGCCGAATTTGGTCCCGGTGGGTGAAACAGTCTATGATTCTATAGCGGACAAACAAACAGACAAGCTCTTTTATATATAGATATATATATATATATATATATATATATATATATATATATATATATATATGAGCGTGTATTGTGTACGTGTACATAAATATATATTAAAAGCAAATGTTTGGTGTAAAAGTACTCTTTCTTTTAAACTTTGCAATTTTCTCATCAAAATTTATTGAGTAGGAAACTGTTTCAAAGAAGGGCGTTGCACTGTAGATCAAAGAATATGCTGTGCATTTAAAGCACACGCCTATTTTTAATTTATTTATTTTTACAGTTTATGAGCGGCGAATTGAGATTTTTATCTTTTATACATTCTTTTTTTTATTTGAAAACTATATATCACGAAAAACCGTAAATGTAATAAACATAAAGCGAATGAATATTTTAAATACTTTTTTAATAAAAAGAATGAATTTTCCCCCAAAAATTCAATCTATAATAATAACGAAAATAAACACTCAAAATTATTATTAAGAAATATTTATTTTTGCCCAAAGTAAATA